>JAOUZG010007994.1:1251861-1269046 GCA_026289955.1 Argiope argentata | reverse complement strand
TGATAACTAACACCTGCCATTCAGTTTCTCTAATATATAATTACTGTCACCTTCTTTTTTAGAAATGTTTCTTCCTTTTGATGCAATAAAAAATGTTTCGTGTACTTTTTGGCGGGGGGGGGAATTTTTGGGGGAAATTACATAAAACTTACGATGAGATTTTGAAAGAAAATTGAGCATGCATTTTATATTTTGAGCTCTTTTATACATTTAAAGGCCAATTTTGAAATGACTTCTTTTTTTACTGTGAAAAACTTTAAAATATTTCTGTAGACTTGTGCCTGTCAATATATCTAAATAATTAACTTCCATTTGGAATTATAAAATCATATCTAGTCCCCCCCCAAATAAATCGTTATAAAACAAATGAAAAAGAAATAGAAAAAAATTGAAAATTAACTCTCCTGAAATATGTGAACATTTTAAAAATATATATGTATATCGTAATTTTTTAATGATATATTTCTTTTTAAAGAGTGTTTTAAAAAGATATTTGTAGTATTTCAATTTTAATACAGGTACATAAAAAATTTCAATCACTCTAGTTGAATAGTCACAAAACTTCTTAATAAAGTTTATCTTTACTTTAAGAATGTTATTTGAGTGTTACGATAAACTGCGATTTTTCATGAACTGACAACTTGAATCGTCTTATTGTAATAGAGTACAGGTGAATATTTATGCCTGTTGAATCATAAATAAAATGTTGAAATTCAAAATCTGCAACGCTTTTATTTCAACACCTGTTTAGATATACTTCCGTAGAATAGAATGCAAGAATGCTAGTTGTGGGTCTGCGGTTTGCTGACATGATTACCTTGAAGCAACCCATGCCCGCTCATTTAAAACAGAACCTTTCGAACCGTACTGTCGCGAGAGGCGATGTATTTTCAATATCCTTCGAACTTCACACTCTTTCCCAGGAGCGAGTACGTGCAGTCATTCCGGGAGATAAATTCGCCCACCGATTCTTCTGAATGCTGATGTCACTCCAAGCATTCGGACGGATACCATCCTTAACGTGATGTGAACGCTGTGATTTGTGATGACTCGGTTGGGGGTCTACTGATAAGCGCGATTCAGAACGATGGGAAGTGGTCGCTGCAGGGCCTCAGGCGAGCCTGGGTCGTGACATAAGACGGTAATATGCCCTACAAACAGTAAACTGTTTCGACAAGTAGATGGCCATTAGCATCGGAGAGGCTACTGAAATATTTTAAGCCTTCATTTGGACGGCCATGTGTCACTTGCGTTCCTAAGTAGGAATCATTGAGGTATTGTTGGCCGTCTTTAACAAATAGTGTGTTTGAAAGGGTGAGAAAGGTGAGGCTGCTCTCAAAATAAGCTTCCGGGATTTCGTATTATTTACCCGGAGTGAATGGTTGTTTGTTGAAGATTTCCAAAGAAATCATTTGCTTAATTTTTATGAAGCCGGAGGATGAAAGCGTTGATGATAAGGATTGTTAGACAACCATCAATTTAACCTTCCCCTATAATGAAGCTTAAACATTTTATGGATGCATGGAAACAAAATTCCGAGGTTCACTTTTAGTGAGGATTCTATTGTAGGTATGAAACTAGTTTAGTTATATTAACATCCCGTTGTAAAGCAATACTAAGGTTATTTTGGGAGGTTTTAAACCAAGATAATTATTATAATCTTCTTATTTCATTTATAGTCTACAGATATTTATATTTAAGAAAAATATTTCATAAAATTATAGCAGTTACATAACTCTACTACCTTTTCTTTGATACAACAGATGACATTACCTCATTAGCGTCAAGGTATATTTCCTTTTATCCTTCTTTGGTGTCATCAATAAATTATATTCTACTGAGTGGCGTGTATTTTTTGTTCGTGTTTGCTTTGCCTTGTAAAATATGAAACTAAATAATAATGAAAATAATTAAATTTCATTATTATTTAGCCTGTAATTCTCATCTATCTAATAATGACTTTATAAAGAATCCCATCCCTTCACGGAAATTCATTATTGCATTAGGCTTAGTAATAATAATAATAATTTGCATCATATATTCCAAATGCAATTGGTTAAAACGAAAGCAGATAGTTAATTATTAATTGAATTCTGACAATCTAGACTTAGTAATGAAAAAGAATTAAAATTTATATTTATCAAAAAGGTATAGTAAAGTTAATTTCAAAGTTTAAAAAAAAAAACAGAAATTTACTAACAGAATGTATTCATTTGAATATATGATTTGAAATGGAGAAAATAACGGGTCTGTTAATTCAGCTTTGATTTTTATGGAAATTTGCGATTGCTCATTATACGAAAAGATTGCAATAAAATTTTAAAAATAATAGAATGAAATTTTCTAAAAGTTCTTTTACACCAAAATAAATAATAGTAAAAAGAAAATATACAAACTTGGCAATTCAGTTGACAATTCATATCGATCACACTCGCAATGTCTTTTTTTTTTCTTCAAAGTATCATAAAGAAGAATTCGGGGAAAAAAGAGTTTGAATTTGAAATTATTTTTATAGGAAAAAGAGAGAAAATATCTTTAAAGAAAAAAGCAAACAATCCAGGCATTTTGAGTTTGGAAATATGACTGAACAAATATTTCATCTTGCCCCCTTCTTTGCTTCACTTCCTAGACGCCCCCTCCAGAAGAGAAGTGTTTGCTTTAATCGTTGCGTCAGTTGCCGCTGCCCCTCTTGCTAAACCCAGGAAGCGACATAAGTGGGTAAAACTAGCCTGGGAAACCCAAAAACAACTGTTACACGAAACACATTAAAAATACCTTGCCTCTCTTCCTTTCAGTATGGGACCGGGAAGGGAAATAAACCGTCTTGGTTGCACCCTCTCTCCCCCTCCCTCGTCAGAACCGAATCAAGTTAAGTAGAGAGCAAAATTCAATCGAATCTGGTGCACTCGGACTATAATGCCTCTGCCGAATGACTTCCAAAGAACATCCGCGGTAGGACCGTATCAGGGATCGTAAATCGCCACAGGAGCCTCACCGGGTCGGAACCCGCCATTGGCCTCTGCTCAATTTATGAGCTGGGGCGCACGCAGGGCGCAGCTTTTATATGTGGCCCCGGCTAAGTGGATAGAGTCATTTCGGAATCGTGCGAATTTTTCGGAGTCTCTCTTCATTGGTCCCAAAGGGAATTGGAATGGAGTTTGAATTCTGAAGGCAGAGAGGGACGTTGTCTGTTCCGTATCGGAAAGTTGGTAAAGATTTTTTTTCTTTTGTGGGGTGTTTCGATGCCAACGAGCCATTAAAAGTTACCGGGTAGCAACGTTTTTACGACTCGGTACGGTATCGGAGATGCATTTGCTGCAAGAGTTACCCTTCGGTTTCGGATTGTCTTGTTTCTCTTGCAGGGTTCATTGGAATGAAGGGAGGGAGAGAAGTCATCAAAATACCACAAAAAATATCTGTAAAAAAAGTTTAATGATGCTGCAGATGAATGAAATGGAATATGGGATGAAGAAAAGTTTAATATGAAATATCAACAAAGAGTACTTCACAATATTTTTTTAATCCAAAAGTTTACAAGAAACATTTTTAAGATATTAATCTTTCCTTATGTATCATATCTATCATATTGATTGATATATTACTTCTTTTGTAGAGTATCTTGACAACAGTTTCATTGAAAAATTTCGTGTATAAAAGCATTTATCTCTGTTTGTTTGTTTTTTTGGAATGTTTAAATTTTATAAAATAATCTACACAAATGCATAAATTTTATTTAACAAATAGAGCAAATGTGCAGGATAATTCAAAATTCAACATTCAAATTGTTAGATTAAGTAGGCAAGATAGAAACAACTGCACTTTACAGTGAATAAGATGGATGAAAACGGTTCCCAGATTAGTTAGAAAGCATTGTATTTGGAAAATAGTGTGTGCTGGTTAAATTTGTTAGTACAGAAACAACTTTCAATTATGAAGATGATAGATGCGATTTTTTGCTCAAGGTTCTATCTTTGCTGCAAATGTGTATGAATTACAAGTTACTTTCAAAAATTACTATTACGTATACTAAAATCGTATGTGGTGATACCTTCATTAGCCAGATTACAACCTCCTTCCCCGGACTCGACTTATACCTTTTATTTAAGGGTCTAATTATTCGGCTACGAACCCTAGCATTGCGAGTTCGGTCCTACCGAACCCCCTCTATGGTGACCCTCGACCTTAAACAAGCAATTTTTACAGCTGTTGTGGCGTCCTCTGGCGATTGAAAAAGTTGTCTAAGCGTATTAGACACTACATCCAACATCACCAACCATCATCAGTACCAACAAATCACACGCGCTCTAACATCGTTCGTCTCCCACGCCGACTCACTGGTGGGAGAGTATGTGGTAATAGCTTTATAAGTCAGATAAAAACCTCCGGACTAAAGTCTCACTTTTGTCTAGTTCTCTAGTTACACGTCTATGAACACTAAAGTTGCGATTTCAGTCCTACCATTCATCCACACTTATATGAGGGAAACTTATAACACATAAAGTAAAAGCTACATTTTTTGAAGGAATCACTAATTATATACTATGAATCTAGCATAACTATAAATCGAAAAGAAATTTGAGCAGTTATTTTTAAAAAGGATTATGCGTATATACTGCCCTCTTTTTAGTATTGTCATATAATGAATTATATCTAACGTTTTTAAGATTTTACTGAATCCTCAGGTTTCGTCTAAATTATCTAAATGAGGTTCCAGGGCATACAATATTCCTATACTTTTCTAGATTTTTTTTGTGTGTGCTTTTTTTCCCTTCTACCAGTTTGCATCTTGCATTTTAAATCACCCTGCGTAAGAAAATATCTTATTTACACAAACCTTGTGTTCCAACTCAAAGAATAAAAACATCTCATGAAACTAGGAATAATCGTTTAGAAAATTTATTCGAAAAACAATTTTAATTTATTTTATTTATGCTGTTTTAAAATATATGATAGAGCATTCAATCTTTATTTGAAGAAACATGCAGTTAAAAAAAATAATGTATAACTCTTAAAATTGAAATATTTATACGGAAAACTATATTTTTTAATTGCATAATTGTTAAATAAACTAGAGTGAAATAGAAAGCATTTAATGTGAATCTTACATTAATCGGTTTCTTTGATAATACTCCTACCTTTAATGTTTAATTTCTGTTGTCGGAACATCTCAAGAACCAAAACTTCTCCCATTTAATCACATTATTTAGATCTATTTTATTTTAAAATAACCAATTATTAGACTCATTATTATTATTATTTTAAAATCACCCCAAAAGAGATAATATATGAAAATAACATTTTAAAAATAAGCTTTCCGTATTTTTTATTTATTTTCAGTTGTGTGTGTTAGCATGATTCAAACATAAAGAATTATGGGTTAAATCTTATCACATGAAATTTAGAGATTTATATCTTAATTCTATTAAACATTTTTTCCCAAAACCAATATTCAGCAATTATGTAGCATTTATCATTCATAGGATATGAATTGAAAATCTTAACGGAAATAACTGTTGTACGGATTACCTGTAGATAATTTATATATAAAAAGTAGATAATTTTATGTATATAAGTTTACTCAGTATGTAATATTCTTTCTAAAAATTTATTCTATTAAAATATATTATTATTAAGATTCCCCTTTCAGGGGAATATTTAAAAAATTGACGATGTGAAAACATTAAAAAAAATCTAGCACAAAGTTTATTTAATTGGTTTTAAAGCTTTTTTTAAAAATTCTACAGCATCATATGATCACTCCGCAAATATTGTCGATCTATATTCACTCTATTCCAACAGAATTTGTATTTCTTTAATACATATTCAATTTTTTTACTATCCCTATTTAAAATAATTATAAAATTTAGCAGAATTCTACTATTTTATCCCTGTGTCCCTCACAATGAGTTAAAGTTTGATAAACATAATTTTTTAAAAGTCGCAATTTTTTATAATTATAATCAATGCATGTTATTATTTCGAATGAAAAAATGTAAGTATTACTTTTGTATAAGTTTTCATGATAAAAATTGAAAATGAATTTCTTTAAAGGAACAAAATATGTCGTAAAATCAAACTTGAACTATTTAATGCATAATTTATATATATATATATATATATATATATATATATATTAATTTATGAATATCTTTTTGATAGAAGTTTTTATAGATATTTTTGGGAAAAAAATTACAAAATTACAAAATGTGTAACAGGTAAAACTTTTACCAATACTGGTAAAAGTTTGTAGAAAAGGAGGTTTTAGAATATTTTTATACTTAACGGTAGGTCCAATTTTGACCTTAATTATAAGTCGCATTGTTGTATGGGAAATTACAAGAAAATCATGAAATAATAATTATTTACATTTGTTTCATACAAGTATAATATATTGAAACCCAGCATAAAAATAAACTCTGAATGCATCTTACATCCAAGAAATTTAGGAAGGTATTTGCATAAAATTTGTACATTAGTGCAATTATGGCTTTGAAAGTATGCATCTAGAATTATATAAGAAAAAAAAAATCTTTTCACTAAATTTTAATTCAACAAAAAGACTTTTCAAAGACCTAATTTTCAATAATTTCTTGAAAGTCAATATTAATCTTTGACTATATATTCTAAGGTCATTGAACGTTAATTACAGAACCCTATATTTTAATTACGAAAACAGTTGATAAGTGCCTTGTTTTTAAAACAGACCCTTTATTAAATAATTCTCATTTTGTTATCTAATCATTTTATCAAAAATTGCTCCATGTTAGTTTAATTAATAATGGCTCATTTTTCAGAGTTATAATAAAAATATTTATTTTTAAATTTCGAAAACACCTTTTCGCTTTCATTTCGTTAAAGATAAACTCATTTTCACATGTTGCTCTGATTTTCAACGAAATTAAATTTGAGAGTAGTAAAAACCAACACAATATTCAGTTTAAAGAATGCGGTCTCAAATAGTATAATTATTTATTCAAGCTGGCTTCAATGCCGAAAAACATTTTCATTCCTTTTCAGTAAACTGCGCTGAAAATTCTAAACATCTACTTATATATATTGAGATTGCACTTTCTAGTGTCCATTTAGAAAAAAATAAACTAAAAAAAAAAAAAACACCGGCTTCATTTTGTTAGTTGCTTTTGGGCGAAAAAAATGCAGGAAAGCGTAAAAACCTGTACCAATTTCATCCCTCGCGCTAAAACAAATAAGCCTGCCTGTGCATATCTCTCCTGGCAATAACAACAGAAAGTAAGGAAAAAGACTCCATTTTGGGTCTTTTATTTAACAAGGCATTAACCTCTTCGAATGTGATTGACCCTCCCGATATAAAAGTCGAACTTCACTAAAAAAGATGGAAGACGACGCTTAAAGTAATCCTTCGGAGGCAAGCAAAGAGGGGGGGGAGTGGCCAACTAACAAAAAGGTTCATGCCCTTGCTCCAGATAAGGACTTTTTAAAACATGCCGGCTTCTATAATCTTGCTCGGGCATACTGGCACGTCTCATGGTCTGGTACGGTTCATTATTATATTCTTCCTTTATTATTATTATTTTTTTAATATTCCTCTTGCTACAAGTTAACCTTCCTCACTTTTTGTTTGCTGTTCGCCCGTCCTCGGCCGCGGCACTGAGTCGGACCCGTACGTCGTTGAAGTTCTGACATTAGTATGCGATGACACTTCCCTGCTGTCGTACAGGATTTAGGGATGCTTATCTATCAATCGTCGCTCGGTGTGTACATAAAGAATAAAATGCCGGGGTAGGGGCATGGAATTGGAATAAACTACCAGGCACTCCCTGAGGGTTGCGGCAGCGAATGGATAAGAATGAGATGGGGAGTAGGTAATTTGAAGATTGGCCACTCTTTCCTGCTCTGGGTTTATTAGATTCTCCCGCGTCCTGCTCATGTGTAACAGATGGGATATGTCATTTGTTTTTGTCCCACGGGGAAAGGATGACATTTTGTTCTCTCGGCTTTTTTTAGACGCGCTTCAAGCCAGCCCTTTTATAACAGGAAACATCATTGGATGTATTGTCATGCCTGATTGCATTTTTTAAGTTTTATTATAAAGATTTTTATTCATTCCTGAATTAAATACAGCAAAATAACCTGATTATACCTCTTACAAAATAAGGTGAAATTTTGCTTGATCAAACTGATGGTATATTTGTTTCCGTATATTGGCTATTTATATACATAGTTTCTTTTCCTTAGAAAATATTTGCTCAAGTCAAATATTTTAAAATCATTGTTTTAAATCAAAGCAATTTGAACCAAGAATTTTGAAAAGTTTAACTAGCCTTAATGTCATAAAAATGCAGAAAACATTGTAGTCTTTCCAATAAAAACTGAGAAGACTACACTCAACACTAATTTAATATTTTATATGGCAGCTAAACTCATAGTGGTTAGTAACGATTAAGTTTTGCAACTTGTAGTCTTATTTTGTAGTCTTATCTCTAATAAATTGTACATTGCTAAAAATTACAATTCCTTTTCCTCTTATTTTTATTTTTTATTTATTGTATTTTTTCGTTTCAATTCATTACATGAATAACAATTGAGAGTAATCCCAAAACTTTCTCGCATACTCTCTGATAAAATGTTATCTCAGAAAACGCCATGCGTGGTATTGGTGCACAATAGTTACAAAATATTAATGTTGGCGTGAATTTAGCATTTTCACTGCATCTATAGTAAGGCGAACTTTTTGGCGATAAATCTGTGACCTGCGGTCAATAATATCGGAAAATGAAATTTCTGTTTTAGACACCTTTTTCCCAACTGAATGAAACAAAAATTTCTTTCAAAACTACTCTTGTAATCACAAAATTACATACCAAATTTGATCTTTTAGTCATTCCATTTTGTAGTTATCGCGTTTAGATGTTTCTAAAAGACAGACGATCAAGCGGTCCACCCCGAATTGAATTCGACTCAGAATTTTGTAAATGCATAAGCTATCGATGTTAAGTATGTGTACTGAATTTTATTTATCTTAGCTCTCCTTTTCGTAGTTATCGTGTTAACTTATATTTCAGTAGCAAGACAATCGAATTTCCTTTGCATAAATTTTTCTCAAATTTTAATAGAAATCTAAAAATTTAGTGTAAAGAGAGTATGCCAAGTTTCATTCATCTAGTTCAAATCATTTTTGAGTTTTACTTGTCACATGCAGCTAGACAAACGAACATTTTCCAAGAATGTGTTTTTTGAACTCTGGAAAGTTTATAACTTGGGAATTTGTCAAACTCTTTTGTACAAATTTTTTTAATGATTACTGTACTTTATCTATACTACATATGCGAGAAAGTAAAAATAATAAAGATACATAATAAAAGAAAAAGCATTTAAAGACGAATATAACAAAAAATCTCCATTTCTCGGTTAACCATATGATTGAAATAATTTAAATAAAATTGATGAAATTATTTATTGTTTCATAATGCTCCATCATCGAGTCATACAAAAAAATGCACGTTTTAAAAGTAAGGAAGAAAATTAGAGTAGAAAAGAAAATTTAGAAAAATGGCATTTAGAGGTTTCATTCACGTAGTTCTTAAAGAGCAAGGTTTTGCCACTTGACTCAAATGCGTATTATCTCTGTAATTTTTGGAATATTTTGTGGGGGGAGAAAGGACAATATATGGTGATACAGTATAACGCAGAGTTCACACGAGGCCAACTATTCAGGCGTAATTTAACTCACGCCAGCTTCAGAAAGATCATGTGACTGCGATGGGACAGTGGCAAATATTTGTGAAGATGAGACAGCCATTTGCTATCATACCTTTGGTTTCAAATGATGTAATTGAGGTAGGCGTGGCCTTCCATTTCATGCAATAGTTGACTTCGTGTGAACGTTGTTTAAGACAGTATGCTTAGAAATCAGATGACAAATCTATTTGTGAATGGGATTGTTATCATGTGGCTTGTCTCCATGCCCCTTTTTGTCATCTTTATGAATGGGGTATATTGTCTTTGAATGCACTTCGTAGAGTTATGTCTCGTTTAAAAATTAATACAGTTTTCACAGACTTTAACAAAACCAAACAAATGATAAGAATTTGCTGAAGAGAACGGAGTAAAGCCTTAAAGCACGAACTAATCTCACACCCAGAATTTGCTTAGTAAATTGTAACTTGTAATGCCGTAGCCGGCGAAAACCCAGGAAAATGTCTGATTAGTAAAGAATTTTGAATACCTGGGTAGCTGAATAGGGTCTATATCACATAATTCAGTATATTAACGAAAACCAAAGCAAATTCAACATCGCATTAGCTGACGTTTGAATATGATGCTGTGCTTCTTTTTCGCTTCCAGGGAGGTCAAAGAGTTCTCTGCTCATTTCAGACCCACGTTAGATCGCATCTGAAATCGTGCTGTTTGGAAAAATTTTCCTACCAAAAGTTCGCAACCCAGTCGATTTATTAGAGTCCCAGAAAGCGATCGTATCTGTTAAAACTCAATTTTTGCCGGTGGATGCTCTCCGGACCTTATCGGTGTAGGTGGAGTTTAAATATTTACATAGCCACCCACACATTCCCGGCAACAGGTGAACGCTTCGCACGTTCTGAATTATTTAAAAGATAGGACCATTTAATGACCGGTCTTGGGCTGGGTGGTGAACTTAATTGAAGGGCCGACCGGGAGCGGTTGTTTCCCGAATACTTGTTTTCAATTATGGTCCACTTTGAAACACACTTTCGAAAATAATAAGCTGGCTCTGATTAGGGCATTAAATTGATAGATAAACTCTGATTTCAATTTGGGTGGTTGACGTCCTCCTGGTAGAGGGTTGGTTGAGATTCTTCTGAGGTGAATATACTTAAGATATCATCCAGTAATCAAGTAGCAAGTATCCGGGATACCTCGGTGAAACTCTCTACTGCGGTGGCAGATACTGATCAGATGACGTCCTCACCGTATCGAAGATACGGAGAAGCTAGGAATACTCCAACTGCCACCAGGAAGTTGATCGATTCCTTGGTTATTTTTAGTTGAAGCTTATGTTAACTTGAACAAATTTAATGGGGAAATAGCCAAAAATTATCTTAATTATTCGATAATCATTATGTTTATTGAGAACTTTTAAGCAAAAAAGAAATAATTTTGAAATTTTTATCATTTCTGCCCTATGATGATGACGTGTCCGCCTAATAACGGAAAGAAGGATGAAGTAGCTTCTGATTGTATGGACTCCTGAGCACCTGAGAGCAGAAGTCTGACTTTTATCGTATACGAGGAAGACACACACACACTCGCTTGCACAGCACATTCGCGCACCTCACAGATAATACAAAGAACTACCATGCTTTAACCGGTATTCGAACCCGGAACGCTTAGATAAAGAGGAAGACACGCTACCTCTGTGCCAGGATGCCGGAGCTTCTGCCATGTGCTGGGTTCAAATTAAATTTGAAAACTCCCTGCAGGTAGAAAACTGAAATTTATTATACAATATATGTTTAAAATATTAACTTACATTACTTTTTTGCCTTTTTAAATTATTCATCTTTCTGGAAAAAACATATTTATATGAATGCCCTTTGGATTCTTTTTCTTAAAAAGAAGAAACAATTGATAATTAATTTCTTAATTCACTGAAAAAGTTAATTATTCAATGTTCATTGAATTTAAAAATAATCGTATTTAAGAACTGAGGATTTTCTCAAGCAATTTCGACTAGAATTTCTGATGAATTTAAATGCTGTTCAATGATCCACTGGATTTTATGGAGTTCGTGAAAAGTGGACTACAATAAGTAAGAAAATTTGACATTAATTAATAGAAATTGTAAGGAATTTTATTTATAGCCTTACTAAGGCAAGGTCATACGGGGTTGTTGCCCAGAGGGGTCCCCAACATCAGGGGGGTCCCCAAATAGAATGGAAAGTTTATTTTACGTTTCCTTCTTCGATGAACTTTTTTTAATATTGATTTTTAAAAACAAAAGGCAGGGGAAGGGATCAAAGAAGTTTTCGCACCGGGCCCTAATTAGGATAAGATGGGCCCTGTCTTCGTCATCTGACGGAATTTTCAAACAAGAGGTCACCTACAAAATGGCCTTTGAATGAATAAGAGTTATTAATCTAAATCTAATTGAACTGAACATTAATTTAAAAAATCTTATTTAGTTCATTTTAAGAATAAAAATTATTTTTATTAGCCTTTTTAATGACTTTCTCTATAACTTACGGAGTCAAAATTACTTCCCCAAATTTGATACATTTTTTTATCATTGAGTCAAAATTAAACGAAACTTTTAAAGAATGTTCAGCTGTAAAAGCTTCCATCAAAGTTTTCTCTAGAGATGCGGAATTCAAATTTCGCCTAAGATTGAGTCTTTATTTTTTTAAATTGATCAAGAGGAATCAAATCGGGCGTTTAACACAATTAGAGGCGAAGACGTGAAGCGAAGGTACATCACCGCCTAAGTGGCATCGCATTTCAGAAAAATCGATTTCGAATTCCATCGCAGCGACATTTTATATCAGTTCAAGAATTCAATTTCACCTTCAATCGGCATATCTTTGTTAATTCCGTTAGCTAAATAGCTCGATTAATGAGGTAAATTTGGTGAAAGAATTTCCGCCTTTCGAACTGAATGCCTCTTAGAATTAAGAATTCCGTATTTTTTTCCCCCTTCCATCGTTCGCCATTTTCACAAGATCGAGAAACCATTTTAATTTACTTCGCTAGACTTGGGTTAATCGTCTGCAGATTGAAAAGAATTCCAATTGATAAAGAGACATCTGGCAATTAGATTCGAATACCTTCGGGCTAAAACGCATTTTAAAGTGAGAAAGAGGAAAGGTGGGGGTAAAAATGGCGAAAAAAAAGTGCATTTCCGAATTATGTACGATATTTATTAGCTCATTTAAAAACCGAAAGAAGCCAGAGGGGTAATTAATTTGTTGAAAATTCTTGACAAATGTAAGTGACGTAGTAAGAATATTCTCTCTTGATTTTTTTTCCTTTCGAAGCTTGTTTTCTGTTCATGTAAAATTAAAGAAGAAACAGAACATTGCTTAATAGAATTTTAATTAATAGCATCGTTGTCACATTGATTAGTGTGTGCTTATTAAAAATTAGGAATTGTTCCGAAGAAAGTAACGTGTAATTCGTCTTACAGCTGAAAGTGGTGAAATTAAAAGGATATAATTGATTTTGATGGGTCAAGAACTTTCATCATAATGTTCTGTTATTCGGTACGTTGCTTTTTAGCGGGAAAAAAAGAAAAGAATAAAAAGAATTTAATATCTCTCATTAAATCTGTGTACGGATTTTTTGAAATAATGAACTTAATTCTACATGATTATCTCGCTGATTTTCTTGTCATAGACTGATCTTTTAAAAGATTTTTCTAGAAGCTCATTGAAAAAATTACGAAAGAATTCTAGAAAACAAATTAATTAAATTCGATTTTAAAGGTTGGTAGATGATTCATTTTGAAATTATGAGGTTCTAAAAGCTTTTGTCTTTCTTTTTAACTTTTTGAATTATCATTAGAATAAAGTAATATCATTCGGGAGCTAAATATTTAAATGATAATTAATTTGAGTTAGATACATATAAAATTAAGAAACGATTTACAGTAAAAGGCTCTGAATTAAGCATCCCCTTTTATAAAATATTAAATAATGCAGATTACTCATAAATCTCATTGTTAAAAAAATTTCATGTATAAGCATTGTTTTCTTCGAATGTCTCGCTAATCTAGTGATAAGGTTTTCAATTTTGAGGCCATACTGCTTCAGATTCAAAACTCTCTCAAGACCTATCCACCTCAACATGTAAAGTATACAAATATCGTATTAGCTAAATCTGATTTTGAAAGTCCAAATAACCTCTTAGGAAAAACTTTCAAAAGTGTCCAGATACCAACTCTAGTAGCATCCTCGTCATCTAATCGGGGTTAAAAATTATGATTATATTGCTTCAAAGCGTGAAGTCACTTTAGCGAAATTAATTTTCTAATAGATGTTACATTTATCGTACTTTTGTGGCTTGAGAAAAATGAAACATTTTGGAGACATTCGATCACCTTTATCTAACGTCCCTTAGATAAAGGAATGCAAAAGAATCTTAATGCCCGTTTCTTTTGAAAAAAATATTTTAGAGGTAGCCTAGCCAATGTCTTTCCAGTGATCTGGACATCCTGGTTTTGAGTCACGGTTCAGGCATAATTGTTCTTCATCTGTTCTATCTGTGAGATGTATGAATGTACCCTCCCCCCCCCCCCCAGTAAAAAGGGGTTGTGCAAGCGAATGTGATGATTGATTAACAAAAGTCATACTCTTTTTGGCCCTATTTGGTGCTTCTACAAAACAAGAGACGCTGATTAGGTTTAAATCGTTGGCTACCTCAGCGATCTTGCCCATGGCAAGTGCCATAAGAAACAGCAATAACACATGCCTATGTTTTGTTTAAATCTCCTTGTTTTAAAACATTGCCCAGCACATGAATCTTCTATGATTTATGCATACTATTTATTAGATTTTCTCTTCTATTAGGATTAAGAGAGCAATGAAAGTATGAATGCTTAGTTTTCGCTTTTATATTTTTTGTGTGAATATTTTGCGTGCAAAAAATGAAAGGAGCTGATTTTTGAAAATATTTTTCGTTAGTACCTATGAAGTACTCTAAACCCTAGATGGTGCAACTAAAACAAGAGACGCACCCTCTGCTTAAAATAGCTAACTGGGTCAGCGTGCTTGTCCATGGCAAGTGCCATTTTAAACAACAACAACAAATGTAACTGATGTTTCATTCATAAAATATTTTATTTTAAATTTATTGACATACAATTTAAAGTAAATATGAGGAATAAGGCGCATATTCAATCTTATAATACTATTTTACTTTTTGCTTTTCCTGGTGCTTTGAAGATATTTTGCAACCTCTTTATTATACTTGAAATCGAATTTTCTTTAATATCGCTTTCCGTATTTCGCATATTTGTATCAGTAACTAACTCTTCGATTCTCTTTTGTCTCAAAATTCTCTATTTATTTATACTTAGTTTATTTATAAATTTTTTCATTATCAAACAAGAATAGCACTTTGGGAGATTTCCTCATATTTTATATTATTTTGCTTCAAATTTATCGCTATTTTTCTCGTTTATTATTATTTTCAGATGGCAAAATTTTCCTAAGAAAATATTTTAAAGCTAACTCATTAACAATGTGAACATTCAGAATTTAATATTCAAATAATCTCTAATTAAAAAAAAGGTAACAGTGTATGCAACACAAAAAAAAGAACCATCTCAGAATTTATATTTTTGGTAGCATAAAAGAGAGTGTACATTTGGATTAAATAAGCTGTTTCTTTGAGTAATAATTTAATATTCATTGGAATACTAATAATTTCTTAAATATATACTGTTACTTTATGTTACAGAGTAATACGATATTTGAAATAAAAGATTTAACATTTATAAAAATTAGTGTATTTTTTTTACTTTTGCTGTAGTTCTTAAACTTATAGAAAGAATTCTTGATTTAATAGAATGAATTTGTCAAGAACTGTTTACAAATGTACAAAACAAGCTAGAAAGCTACAGTGTAGCAAGTTTGTTAAAGTTTTAAAATCAATTTCCAAATTTACAGTTAGATAAAAGTAACACTGCGATTTACAGTGGTCTTAAACAGTAAAAAAAAGAACGAAACCTTTAAATTTTGAACAGAAAAATACAATTCTTATTAATTTCGTTCCGATTTTTTAAATATGGGCTCACTTAGCTACTATATGTTAGGCTCTGCCTTGTCAGATTTGGCTTTACCATTAAAATTCAACCACCTCCTCACAGATTTTTTTAATATTTTGTTTTAAATTTAACATTTGAATGTTATAGGCTTTCTTCGCTGTTGCTATAGTTGAAATATTGCAAGATATTATCACTATCATATAATTTTGCAAAATTTTACTAAACATTATATGATTAAATGAAATACTGTGGATTGTTTGGAGTATTTTTGCTTTTCGTGACGACACTTAGATTTCAGCTTCGATTATTTATTAAAGAATCAAGTGTTTTTTTTGAAATACGAATTTTTATTTTTACTGCCTCATTAAATTCTATATTTGCATATTGAATCCTTCTCACTTTACAAAATAATTCTGTATATGTATAAAAAAAATCGTATTGCACCTGCTTCAAACTTGGTGTTCCGCCCAGTGATACATCATATGTGTTTGCGTTTTGCTTATCGGTAACAGTTATGGGTGTCTCTCAAAATAATTTTTTTCTTTTCATATGGCATATTTCACATTATAATACTTGCTTTGGTATCCTGATTGAGTTCGCTATTTAAAAACTTCACTTCATTGCATTTGTGTAGAATTTTCCATTTAAAAAACTTTATATAAAAGTATAGGTTTGAAAATTTTACATTGCACAATGTATGTAATTTGTTTCAGTAACATTGGCAAATGACAAAAAAAAATTAGTTAACCAATTAATTAATAAAGAAAATAAATATAGATAAGTAATATAAAAAAATTAAATTAAATTCCTACTCAACCGTTCCTAAGTCAACAAAGAAATTTTTTATTTTAGTTACTTTTTATTAAATAATTACAATTAATTAAAAAAATTATCAAAAAAATTATTGGTTTTCGCAAGCAATGAACTCACATTCTTCACCTTTGCGTGAAATAAAAGGAAAACATATTTTATCGTTTGAACTACTGCCTGTTGATTTCAATTTTTACAACAAACTGCTTAAACTCTACTTAAAATATTAAAAAATGAATTAAATTGGATTAATGAATTATTATTTGAAAAAATTGTATTAACATCGAGTGTCCTTCCTTACCAGTTTAAAAAATGTATCTGAGATTTAATGGGTGAATAAAAAGTATTTTATCAACGATTGAAAATTTGAACTAGATACATATGAGGGGAGTATAAACTAATAGTAGGAATTGAAAAATATTTCTTTCTCTTAAGTATGAAAAAAAATAAAACATAATAAGTAGCGTTTTTCCCCTAAATTATCACTTTTATAAAGTAAATACATTTTTATTTTTTTCAAAATAAAAATGGAGTTTTACAACTGATGTTTTTTTTCAATAAGGGAGCAATAGAGGAAGTTAAGGTATTCTAAATAGGAAATCAATGAAAAAAAATATCTTTAACAAAAGGGATATATATATATATATATATATATATATA
>JAOUZG010007994.1:1231669-1251761 GCA_026289955.1 Argiope argentata | reverse complement strand
TATATATATATATATATATATATATAATTGTAAACTTGTATTTAATAAAATATTTTAGTTAATTAAATTTGGCTGAATGGGAATTAATGTTCTGGGGGCGATGATGTTCGTCAAAACTCAACCATAAATTCCATCGAAGCAGATACAGTGTTACAGTGATTCAATTTCTTTGAACAGATACAGGTATGTCAAGCAGGCTTATATAAAACTTCCTTACTACAAAAGAAAAGCATTATGTTGAGTACGTCGTCAACAGAGATAGCTAAATACTGCTAGCAATATCAAAATTTATTATTTGGAGTGAGTAATCATAATATAAATTAGATAATCCGATCATTTGGCATGAACTTTCTTGAAATGTCTAATTAAGAATTTTAGAATCGTTGTTAGAATCCTCATCGTGTTAACAATTTTAAGAAAAAAAATTCTACTAATTCTGTATTGTCTACATACTTAATTAAATTTCTCCATTCCGATGACAGCAAGTACTTCCTACTGGAGAATTAGTCCTTGATGGGAACGTTCATTAGGACACTATCCACAATTTCCACAATATTTTCAAGATGATTAGATAGTATTTAAATAGTTCTGTGTAGTTTTTTTTCACTAACTGACAAGTCTTGCGCAAGTTATTGGTAATTTGTAACTTGATATACTAACTAATTAAAAACATTTGTCCATATTTTAATATGATCTGATGTGAAAAATAACTGCTGTCTGTAAATATTTATTAAAATAAATAAAAGAAAGAGAAAATTAATAAAGAAAAGTTAATTATAAACATTGAATACAAGAATTTATGGGTGACTATGACATTATATCCGAATTTTCTAAACAAGAGTCTACAACCAATCATGGTTCATTTTGAGTTAAAAAGCATATTCTTATATTCTTTGAAAAAGTGCAAAGATTTTTTTAAAAAAATTATATCAGCTTTTTAATAATAATATGTTTTTGGATTGAAGTTAGATTAATAATTTAGGAAATTTTGAATAATTGCATTTCTGAAACAAGAAAGTTTCTATTATTTTCACTCGTTAAATGCAAAATATTTCATAAATTTTAGTTGAAGGGCAAATTTTTTAAAGATGCATTCGTTCCATCCAACCAAAATTAAAATACCATTTATATGATAATGAAAATTATTGTAACAAAATTCAAACCTACCTTATTGTATTGTATTGTATTTTTATGCAATATATCTCTTTTTGACACACACGATTACGGAAATAAGAAATAACTCCATAACATAGATTTTTAGATTAGCTGTTGTTTCAAAACTTTATGATAAAAAGAAACTTCTGGTAATAGTTTTAAAAATAGAATGTTGCAATCTTAAAATTATTATTAAGAAACATATTGTAGTTGGTTCAGTTTTGACTGGAAAAAATGACAATTTTTTTCTGTAAAGAATCTGAAATCAATTAATGGGCAATTGACTTTTAATTCCATATCATTTGTATTGACTAAAGTGTCTTTTTCACATAGGAGTTTGAGAACACTAAAACAAATATTAACTGCGAAATTTTCTTATTAAAATAATGCATACTTCTACAAGAAAAAAATCATGGGTGATTGCATGATACCATTATAGTCTACGTTAACTGTAATTTATTAAAGTTATATTTCATTCCATTTTTACATTATTCATCTTTTTGTTAATATATATAGCGTCATAGATTAGTGAAAAAAATCCGGACTTTTTCCTGATGGAAACAAAGAATACAATACGATTCTAATATCAGTTGACCTCAAGGCTCCAAATCTGGACAAATAATTGTACAAGATCACGATAGCATATTCAAAATAAGAAGAGCCGTGCCCTGTTATAGGGATAGGGCATCTTCTCCAAGAGCTGGGCCTTCCGGGTTCGAGTGCCGGGTTAGGGTTTGTCTGTTCTTCTGAGTTCTATCTGTATGGTGTGCGAATGTGGTGAGAGAGTAGCTAAGTCGTTCTCTTGGCCCTAGTTGGCAATACATCAAAACAAAAGAGACTCCTTTCAGTTTAAAACTCTCTGGTGCGTCAGCGACGCTTGCCCATGACAAGTGTCATTAATAACAACAACAACAAATAAGAAACTGGGTGTCCCAGATTCAAATCCCGGTTCGGGCATGGTCGTTCTTCAGTGTACTATCCGTAAGATGTGTGAATGTACCCCTATGCAAAAAGGGGCTGTGCAAGTGAATGTGATGAGTGAGTAGCCAAGGCGTATTCTTGGCCCTATTTGGTGCTTCTACAAAACAAGAGACCCTGTTTAGGCTTAAATATCTGACTACTTCAGTGATCTTGTACATGGCAAGTGTCATAAGAAACAACAACAAATAAAAGGTTTTCATTTCTAAAACTCGCAATATTATACTAAAAGCATTTTAAGAAATAAATCATTGAACTTTGATGTTGATTTTCAGAATATAAGAGCAACCAACTTTTCAGTTTCCATCTTTTCGATAAGCGTACAAAATCTAAAGCAGGAAAAATATGGAAAGAGCTATCTATTAAAGGATAACTAATGAGGTTTACATTGTGCCCGATGCTGGAACATCCATCACAAATTTCAAACCAGCGATTTGTCAAGTATGCTTTCGCATTCACCGATAAATCTTTTCCTCTTCGAAATCAATTCCATTAAAAATACTGAAAGGTCAGTTTTTATTCATATTAGAGAGAGAGAGAGAGAACAGCTTCTGATATAACACTCGCACGCCATCGATATTATGAGAACCACTACTAAATTCCAATAAAGCACGGTAACTAGAAAAATGCGAAACGCCGATATGATTTCGCCAAAATCGCGTGACATATTTTGGAAAGACGCCGAATAACCAATGAACTTTTGCTTTACATCTATTACAAACGCATATTAATAATGCGATTTTTCATTCGCGTTTTTCTAAACCCAGGCACGCTCTATCCTTTCTTGGACGCTATTGTTATTATTTCTTGCAACATTTCCCCTTTTCAGTCGCCATGATTGATCAGATTGGCGTTCCTTCTTCCATTTCGCTTTTTACATATGCAAAAGGCGTCTTTTTTACCTGCATTTCTTTTTCACTTCGATTTTGGCTTCTTTTTTTTTTTTCCTTCTCATCCGAGCAATGGGGAATACTCAAGGTCGATAGATCGAGAAGTCACGCCTTATTGTGTAATAACAATCATTGTGGGAATTCATTCCTTTTTCCACCTACAACTTTTTCCAATCATTTTTTTAAGTAATGGAGATAACAAAGGATCAATTTAGTTCGAGGATAAAGGAAATTAAAGTGAGAAAATTATTCATTTGAATTCATTTAACTTTTAAAGGTAATAAGTTGTGAACGCCTATTGTCAGATCGTAGGTTAACATGTCTAGTAATATTAATCTATTGCTATATAATGCCATTATTAAATATAAAGAAATTTTTTTAAAGATTTTTGACCTCTCTAATTAATGATGAATCATTAGTGTGAGTATTCTTTCTTTTTTTTTCTGTACTGGTATATTTTTATTACACCTTTTTCGAGAACGTCTTTTGTTTATGAATAATATATATATCATTTCTTTAAATATTTTTTATTATTAATTTAAAAAACTTGACGTACTGACACAGGGGTAGCAGTCATCCCCGTGATCTGGGTTTCCTGGATTCGAGTTCCGGTTCGGGAATGGTTGTTCTTCTTCTATACAGTCTGTGATAACTGTCTGAAATGTGTCGCACATTCTTACTGTATTGTATATTGTAATGTATTGCATACCCCGTGTGGTACTTAGTGGTGCATGTGGTTTTTCTAAATTCTTAATAAAAAATTTAATTACTTCTTCAATTTTGTAAACGTATGGTTACTGGTTTAGGTACGAATCCACGCTTATGCCTAATGTATGTGGATCAGGCCTAATTTTTTATCGAATTCCAATATAACAGAAATATTTAATTTCAGCTTATATGCTTGAGAAACGATAATTCGGTACCTTGTATGATGGCACAGACACGACAATTGAGTGGTTAAACCTTTATAATTCCATTTTTTTTCTAGTCAGGATATATTAAAATAGTTTTAGGATTAAGATTGGCTTAAGAAAAGGGGTTCATTTAGCTTATTTTATAAATTTAATTTCATTAATTAATTAATAGCAATAATTATAATTATGAAACAAATCAAGATACACCATTGCATGTGAGACAAGGAACTGAAACATCTAAGTTTTCATCTCATTGCAAAGTTTTTTCGGAATCAATCTACATAATTTCGTACAAAAACTGAAAAATTTAGTGGGAAGAATACTTCCCACGGCCCTTGAAAGGGTTAATCATATTCAACTCATTAACTTACTTCAAAAATAGTATGACTATCTCATTTGACTGTGCCATTAAAATTTTTTTGATATTTAGTCAGCAGTTATTTGAGCTGAGAATATGACGATAGTATGATGAAATTGTATTATGATGACGAGTTGTATTATGATTATTGTATTTGACGAAATTGTATTATTTTATTTAGTTATATATACCTGACTTTAATTTTTTTAGTAAATAAATCTATATAGTAAAAATAGTTTTAAATGTTCACAATTGCTACTGTTTGTAGTTAAAACAAAAGCTGCATTAAAAAATCTCCTGAAACTCTTATTGTAGTACAGAAATATGCAAGTATATATATTTAAAAATATACAGGCAAGTATTCAATGCAAACATAGGATAGGAAGAGTAATACATCACATTCACCATCTGCACAGATCCTTATGGATTCTGAGTCACTGTTAATGCAGATTGCTATTAGCAAAAATTAACAGGAAAGGTTTACAAAGGAGTATGAACCATATGTTCGCTAATAAAGGCCATCTACATAAATTTCATCTACATAAATCATCTACATAAATTTGTGGACCGCGGATTAAGGCCGTGATTATTTGCATGGCTTCGGCAAACAATAGTTATATCATCACCTTACTACCGAAATATTGATATTTGCTATAAACTTGGAATTTTGGCTGATTTTATATGATTTTTGACATTTTTTTTAATCTTTGGTATGTGGTTGAGGCTTATCTTTAATATAACTAAAATAATTTGGTAATCTAATGCTAAATAAAATCAGCATAAATTATTTACCCCGAATTTTCCAGTATATTCTATAAAAAAAGATGTTACGCCCTTACTTTTCGCTTGAAATTGGGAACCTTGGGTGAGTCCGAAAATCCTTGTATGGAATTAACGAACAATAGTTATGAGATATGGATACCTGATGTGAATTTAAAATATTACGGAATTTATCGTGTGAACCTCAGTGATCGTAACTTAATATTAGTCCCTGACATTCAGTTAATAATATACAAAAACTGAACTTGTATTTTCTATTCCTACTATTAGTTCATACTTTCCTTATATATATATTCATATATCTCGTTCAAATTTCCCATCTGAATAAAATACTTTTTATTCATCCACTCCAGTTCAAATACATTTGTTAAAACTTTTACTGGATGACACCTGATGTTAATACAGTTTTTTTATATAGTAGTTCATTCATTAAATTTAACTAATTCTTACTACTTTAAATAGAGTTTCAGCAGCTTGAAATGAAAATTGAAATCAACAGGCTGTAGCTCAATCGGTTAAATGCAAGGATTTCGGTATTTTTCAAGGTGAAAATTGCGAGTACAATTCCCTCAAAAATCAATAATAAAAAAAATAACTGAAATAAAAAAAATTTGTTTCCACCTAAGTAGGAATTCACTTAATTTTTTTATATTACTTGCTTCGACTGTTTCTAATAAAATATTTCACAGATATTTGTAAATTTAATAAGATCATATGATAAGTTTATATTTCATTCAAGTCATTACGTCTGTAAATTACTGCTTTCACATGCATGTAGAAGTACTGACCTGCATGCCTCCATCTCTGGGACAAATTTGACACAAAATTTGATAAGAATCTATATGTTAGATTCGAACCTATATATCAAATTTTATTTATCAACCTTTTTACATTTTGTTGTTATAGTGCTTAGTGGTATTTGTACAATCAGTCCGATATTCCTACCGAATAATTTCATTTAAAATTCAACAAAAATCCATAAATGTGTTGCTAAACATGTATTTGAAATTTGATCATTTCAGCTCAAGGCTGTTTTGAATTTTAAAAATTTTCTGCTTATAGACGAAGATGATGCCAAAAATGTGTTTCTTGGATTCAAAAAGATGTAAAATTTTGAGATTGGCCAAAATTTTACTAGTTCAAATAGTTTAGTGATTGTAATATTTTTTGTATACTTTCATTTATAAAAAATTAAAACCTTAGTATTAAAAATGAATGAAAACTCTTACTTGATAAATAAATTAAACTCCCTTTTCTTAAAGCCAAATTTATACACCATATATTCTGCTTTATCTACATGTTGGGCATGAAATAAATATAAAAAAGCAACGTGATTATATGATCTTAGTAAAGTATTAATGCAGCTATTTTTTTTCTCAAAAAGTATTTTATAGTATATAGTACTAAGCAACAACTTGTTATTTGCATATTTTGTTTAATACTATAAATTTTCAACCGCTTGAGGGCGGGAGAATACTTACCTTTACGGCAAGAGAAGCGCAAATGGTTAAGTATCTTGTGAGTGAAAGGTTCGAAATAATTGTCAATTTTCAGGAAATTTATTATTGAAAAATAATAGCTTATGGTATTAAAGACTTTATAACTATTCTTTTCAATTTAAAAAAATTAAACTGGAAATTTATGATTTGAGATCCCTATTAAAGTTCTTTCTTCATGCTCATATCAGTTTCATTTCTTGTTTCTAATCTTATAACGCACAAACAGAAAGTACAAAAATGTCTGTGTTTAATTATTTCTTGTATAAAGGACATTAATGCACTTTCCAGAAATAATTCATTCGGATCATCATCACTTTAAGCTCATTTTATTTCATTAATGACAATGAAAATGCACCATATAGGCTTCAACAACATCCTATAAACTCAATACACTTTTTTTCCTTAAAGATAAATTGAATTTTGACACCGATAGTTTATTATTCATCTTCATTCAGACTTGAATGTAAAATCCCTCTTTTTTAGCAAAAATAAGTTGAATCAGATTTTTGATCAAGTTTAATTTTTTTCAATCAATTATTTGATACTGCACGTTCGAAATGAGCACTCATGGTTTAGTATCAGAATCTTGGTTTTAGGATTTGAAGATTGTGGATTCGAAACCCGATTTCCCCAATTATACACAGTATCAGCTAGCACGCCTGAGGTCCATATCAAATCATTTGAGAACTTGCAAATAGAATCTCGTTAGATCAAAATTACAAGACGTGTCTTTAAGTGCAGCTTGTATGTTTCAAAATGGGAAATTTAATATAACTAATCTAAGCCAGCTAATGAAATGAGGATTTTACCATACGCATCTCATATACAAAATCATTTGCTTTTTTTTTATTTCATGCATTTTCATTAGAGCTATTAAATCATAAGAACAACATTTCCTAGCTGTTGGGGTTGAACACTTATAAGAATTTACTCACCGAAAACGAAATGATTAATTTCACAGATATTGTTAATTTGTGCGTGAAAACGAGCATATAAATTAAGCGTTCGTAATTCACATTCATACATGCATTTTAAGCTACGGACCCTAATAAATTATCGTAATCCACCAGTAATGACAGGATACTTAGCCAAGTTGATAGGGGTCTCATAGCACACGGGTCAAAACCCCAGACAACGAATGCAAAAATACCTGCTCGAAGTTTAATGCGAGATAACTGTGTTGTTAATAATCCAGGCTCGATTTAAATACGAGGAAATTTAATTAAAATTTCAACCAAACCCTGCTGGCTAATTAAAAAAACTTCTCTATTTGACCTTTCCGGAACGGATCATTTTGTCTAGGAAGTATACATCACATTGCACCCTATTACTTCGGGCACCCCCCTCACTTTCACCCTCCTTAATCCAATCGGAGCACTTAACGGCAACGCAGATAAATAAATAAAAACGAAAGGCCCGAAGAGGTATTGTGTGGCGAAGACGGTCTGCTGTAAAGCGATTCCAGCGTCCACTCCACCCCTTTGAGTGTGTACATGGGATAAAAAATGGAGAGGAAACTTAAATGATTTTCTTCCTGCGAGGAGTGGTCGGCTTTTACGTGATGTTTCTTTTAAGGGCCCGAATCTGACCCGGATATGACATGTCGGGCGATCGCCACGGCACCTGTCAATACGCCGGCAGGCCACGTGCAACCGGTGCCATCTTTCCCCACGCCAGATGAGGCTCTGTTGTGAGAGGTGCCTCTGACAAAGTAAACGGATTGTTGACGTGCATGAAAGGAAATGCTCGATGTTTGTGGTCGAATGAATATATTTTTTTCTAATGAGATTTATAAACGCTTGATTTTTGTTTCTTTGTCAGAAGCTCGGAGTCATGTTTTATTGATTTGGCAGATGGAATCAAATGCGCAGATGTTTTGAGATTGGATCTATATATTGTTACGCAGCAATTGTTTTCAAAACTCAAATGTAATAAACTAAAGCTGTTTAAATGACGTACTAAAAATCATTTCAAAAACATTTGTTTCGAATTCAACAATATTTGCTCGAGGAGATAATTATTAAAACTTAACTAAAATATTTTCTTTCAATTGACTGAAAAATTTTAAATCTTTTTTTTTTTTTCATCATTAGTTAACATGCAATTGAAATCTTATATTTTTCTACTAGGCGTTCAGATTGCTGACATTTTATTAAACCCTTAATATAGAATGAATTTCAATTAATTCGATACAATTTAAAAATAATAATTTAATTACTGTGTATAAAAATTATAAGTGTATATATTATGAAATATAAGCTGAAGAGAAAATCCTATTTCAAAATTAAAATCCATGCATGGAAAGATTTTTTTAAAAAGAAATCTCAATTTTAGCATTGTCAAAAAACAACAACAACATCAACCCGCGACTGAATATTTTGAAAGCTGTTATTGAATTTCATGACGTTTAAAGCATCGTAAGATTGGAAGTTAAACTTGTAGGTTTTATTAAAAGTAAAAGTACTATACAAAAATGAGCTAAATATCATTCAAGAGCTTTTTTTTGATAATGTTGAGTAATTAAAAAGTATGAAAACATTTTGAGTAAAAGTATTTGAGTAATTTTAAAAGATATGGTTATCTGGTTCCATATGTAAGCCATACCGAATATCCATCTACTGACTGTTAAGTTTATTTTCATTCTCGCTTAAACTTTCTGTTTTAGGCTTATTTCTCAATTTCTTTTCGTTCTTTGCTAAATACAGTATGTTACACGGTGAATTGCATTTAAAATATGATAAACACTTAATTAACGAAGTGTTGAATTAATTGCAGCTGTAGAATCACTAAATACCCTGGAGAAGGAGGGGGTGAAAAACAAGTTTGTATTTGTTGTTTAGCAAGAAAATTAGAAATCAACTTAGTTGTTTAACCAGCAAATAAGAAAGCAAATCCATCATTTTATAATATGAATCGTCACCCATTCACTCAATCATTTCAAACTTCATTTACTCTAATAGTTCGTGACATGCATCGATTCGTTTTATTTGCCAATTTTTGATTTTTTTATTATTATTATTAAGCTGCCGGTTTTAAAACAAGTATTTTGCAACTGAATTTTTATAGAAAATCTTTCCATAGCGTGCTTCCTTGTTTATCAATTTGCTTGCAGTTCTTCTAAATTATTTTACTTTAAGCAGCTTTTTTAATTAAAAACATAGATTTTTTTTTTCATTTTTAAATGTTATATTTATATAAATAGTTTGAAGTTGTAAATTTTAAGTATACAGTAGTATTATTTCTTTTTTTGTGATGCAATTGACAGTTTGTGTTGCTGATTTCTCCATTAAAATTATTTAATTCTTAAACTGCAATCTGTAAGTTTGAACTGCTCATTGAAAAGACCAAGATGATCACTATTTATTGCTTAACTAAACTACGAAAAGCTTTTTTTTAAAAAAAATTACTTTATAATATATATTTAAAGACATTTTGATAAAATTCGTTACTTAAAAAATATATTTTCAGCAATTTCAGTAATAGTTATATTGTAAATTCTTAGCTAAATGGAAGTTTATTAAACTATAATATTGATATGAAATTTCATAAAATAAGCTTTTAGGAATTACTAACATTGATTGTAATCAATACCGTAATCCCATATTAATGTCCATTA
This sequence comes from Argiope argentata, assembly GCA_026289955.1. Taxonomy (NCBI): domain Eukaryota; kingdom Metazoa; phylum Arthropoda; class Arachnida; order Araneae; family Araneidae; genus Argiope; species Argiope argentata. The sequence continues at coordinate 1,241,571 of JAOUZG010007994.1, read as the reverse complement.
TCAGTTTCGAAAATCGTTTGCACTTTTGCGCATATCTGAAGCTTCTTTTTTTTATTGAGAAAAGGAGTTAAAAGAAGAATACAAGGAAGATATGTTTACAGATAATAATTAGTCGAACTCTGATTGTAGTGGAATTAGAAGGCATAATAACCGTTCATATTTCATCGTATTGCCCATTGTCGAAGTACAATCGGCGAAAAGTGCTAGCCTTTCGATCCTGAAACGAACAATACAATATAACTTTGGTTTAAGAGCTGCTAAACCAAAGTAATTTATGCAAATATGTTTAAAATAATCGTGTACTCAATAGTAATACTATGAGAACAAATATGGAGAGATCGTGGATACATTTTTATTTCTGAAAAAAAGAGAATAATTTTGAAAGCACAATCTTGTGACAATACTTGTGACAAAGTTTACCACCCAAAACCATAGCTAACAATTACTAAAATTTCAATTCCTTATGAAATTTCATGAATACTAGATATGTCATCAATGGTCGCCTGTCTTCTTCCATTTTCTGTTTTACAAAATAAATAAATAAAAATATTTTACTGTAGAATTACCATAAGGGAAAATCGTGACAGATTTTTTCAGTCACAAGGGAATTACGTATCAAGTTCAAATATTTAGTCAATAATCTTTTACTCCTTGCTTCAGGATATAGTTGAATTCAAATTTTGTAAGAGCCTTCAACTTCAACGAATGAACCAATTTTGACAATGTGATAACCAATGTGACAATTTTATCACTTAAAGATAGAAATCAGAATCTTACCATTATTGTTTACATATAATTTAAAATAATCCTTTGCTTTCACATATAATTTTGAATGTAAAAATAAACAAAAGAACTCATATCATATATACTCAAAGAATTCATATCCATTATATTTTTTGTTCAAAGATGATTGGAGGAAAAAATTAATATTTTAAAAATACATCTTTTTATCAATCAGCAAATCCTCCAACGTATCGAAATTAATGGCAGACAAAAACAGGCCAAATTTAACTAGCGACTAAGGAAATTCAATCGAAGTGTTATTTTTCAAAATCTTTCATAAATGGAAACGGATAGAATAGATGATCCTTCATGGTGTATTCTTCAGCTCTTCATGGTTGTATCAAGGGATATAAGAGCAAAAAATAAGAACTCGTGAAATCGTTCATCAATAAGCATTTTATGAGTTAGCATTGAGAAATTATCTTAAGTGTCAATCATCTCAATTTTTTTTCTTTTGCCTTGAGGGGAAAAAATTAAAATTACTACTTCAATATTTTGAAATGCCGACGTCCTGGCACAGAAGTAGCGCGTCTTCCTCTTGATCTGGACGTCCTGGGTTCGAGTCCTGTTTCGAGCATGGTTGTTCTTCTTCTATGATATGTTTGAATGTACCTCCTTGTAAAAAAGATCTGTGCAAATGTGAGGTGTGAGTAGCTGTTTTGTACGTGATATATTTATGTAATGAGTTGTCTATTTCTGTAAGCTCTGTTTAATACTTAGTGGCGCACGAGGATTTCTAAATGGTCAATATATGTATTGAAATTTTTGTCCACAAAAATTGATGATGGGTGAGAGTAGGGAAGCACTACTTAACCACTTTGCATCCAATGACGTGTCTGACACGCGCATCGAATTACTGAATTTTTATTTTCAAGTCTGCAATTAAGTCACTGAATTAAGTATTTAAATACGAAAACATCAATATGGAACGATTTGGTATCCCAAATACTCCATATATTATTTTAAAAAATCAAATGAACAATAAATTACCAAAATAGGATGAGTTATCTAATTAGAAAGTTAAATAAATTCGTATGTCAAGGGGTTAAGCTTCTAGGCATTCTTTATTTCCGTATGAAATAGAAGTTAAAATTGGTTCCTTGATTCCGGTTTTTTAGGGGGGGGGGTCTTTGGTTTTACCAATTTAAATATAAAGATTTTGAAAACGAACAGCTGATCATTCAAAGCAATTATAATTAAATTAATCTACGAATCATACCACACTAATTTCAAAATGATGCCTTTTCATATATATGAATGGAAATCCGCGATTGGATATTAATGTTAACGTAGCCTAAAATGTAATAGCGTTTCGGAAGCATTATAATGCCCTAAATGTATAGCATTATAGTGCAGTTTTGGAAGCATTATAGTAGTGTTATAACAGTGGTCTTGCTTAATATTCGGAAAATATCATGCCAAATTGCATAATTTTATTTTATTTTACTTCATTACTTTCTTTTTTTACTTTTTACATCATTTCTTTTTTTTTCTTTACCCAGAAAATATAAATCTATAATCAATAAAATTTTAAATATATTGGGTACATTTCTTTAATTTCTCTCTAGTATAAATAGATATATCCCATGCAAATAAAAGTATTTTGATCAATAAACCACGTCACACGTTTCGATCATTTAAAAAAAAGCCATCAGTTTCACAAGCTCAAATGTTAAATGTCGATAGTACGAACAATCAATTTTAATTATTCAGAAAGAAAATGAAGGTAACTGATCACCTAACATCCGAATTCATTATAACATCTTCTTTCCGCAATTCTTCAAATTATGGAAATTGCTCTCTCATTCATCTGAATGTTTTGATAACTATCTCACTCTAAAAAGAAAAAAAAAGAGGAAGAAATGAAAAAAAAAGAGCTTGTAAAAATCCACCAACTACTTTCCCGCTATCTGAAGATTCCACGAAAACTCGTGACATTATTTAAATAGATGGAAACTCAAGAAACGATCGGCCAATTGCACAAGAGATTTCCCCAATTGATGTGGGCTGATTTTACAAAGCGGCGAGCGAGTCCGAAACCCTTATTAACCGGGTCCGAGGGAGTGGTCCTCGTACTTGTGGGCGTCGTGCCTTATGGATGGACTCTCTTGGAAATGGGGTCCTGACCCGCCAACGACCGGTTTCGATTCATTCATTCATGGATTTCGAGGGAACTTCAATTTATAATGCTCGTCTTCGAATCCCATTAAAACCTGCTGACTGGGATTCATGGTCTTCGGCTGCTTTTTTGCATTGATTGGAAAGAGCTGACTGGCATTGGAAATTAAAAGCGATCAGCAAACGCCGGCCGGTCGGTCGCACACGTAACAGCAGGTTTTGGGAAGATTAATAGCTAGACTAAAAAGATGTATAGAAATTAAAGTGGGTAATTGTCTATCTACAGGAGGATATGTCTGCGATACATTGAGATGTATTGGAAAAATATATATATAAATGATGGGTCTAGATTACAAAAGTGATCTGGTATAGGCTTGATGGGGTTTTGAAACATTTTACTTCGCTTTGTTTTAGACTCTTTAATATTTTCTATCAGAAATACAGTTGAGAAAATTCCTTGATTCAAATCTCGTTAAATAACTATTTAAAATTCAACTAATTTATCATTTATCAACACATTGACTGCCGTCTCTCTTGCATGTGCGTGAAGGCAAAAGTTCTCATCAATACAGAATTTTTGCGAGTAGAGCAAACCTATGTTTAGTTAATATCTCATTTAAAAAAAAACGTTGTTATTGATATTGTTGTTGTTAGTGGCACTTCCCATGGGCAAGCTTCGGCGAGGCATCAGCGAGTTTAAAGCAAAAGGAGCGTCTCTTGTTTTTGAAGTAGCACCAATTAGGGCAAAGAGTACGACTTCACTACTAACCACCCCTTTTACATAGGGGACGCATTCATACAAATTACAGATCGAACACAGAAGAACAACCATGGCTGAATCGGGAGTGGAACCCAGAACTCCCAGCTCTCGGGGAAAATGCGGTACCCCTATGTCAGGACGATTCCTTCCCACGTGGACTATCATTCGTGCATACTATTTAAGTTGGTATTCTCTTCCCTACTAAAATTAAAAGAGCCCCAAAAGTATAAAAGCTTAATTTTTACATTTTATTCTTTTGGGGATTTTTTTCCTGTAAAAAGGAGAAGGAACTGATTAAAAAATATATTTTAAAAAATATTTGGGAATCGAAAAAGTTTTGAAAAATTCTTGATGTAAATTGTACTGTGCGGTTTCTGAAAGGATTTTCTCATTTATCTGCCAAGATTCCTGCCTGTGCCTCCGACTATTATCTAAAAAGATTCCTACGTCTTTACTATCTCTTTAGCAGAGAAGAGAATATTTAATTAGATAGTAGGCGTGAATCACCGACGATTTACATAGTTAGCAACGTAATATAACGAGATATGAACAAAATACAGGCGTGCTCTACTCGCATCACATTTTACAACGATTGAGAACTTTTGCCGCCACCTAAATATGGGTGACACGACGGTCAATGTTTAAAAGCGTGCATTGGTGACAATTTTTTCGTTAAAAATATATATATGATAGTCTTTATTATGAAATATTTATTTTAGTTTGGAGTAACTTATTTTTGTGATATTTTGTTTCAATAGTTCGATTTTTTTCAAATCATTTTTTTCCCAATGCATTGAAATAATTTTAATAAAAAAATATCAAGTTGTACTTTATGTATGTGCTCAAATATTAATCAAAAAAGCAATCTATTAAAATATTATTAAAGACTATCATAAAGGTTCAAAAAATTTTTTCGTCTTTTATTCTTAGAATCCCTTTGGAAAAGTATAAAATTTTATTAACTGAAAAGTATATTTAGATTTTTATCTCCTTCTACAACTTAAAGTGAAAAGAAATTTTTAAAAATTTAGAAAATGTTATAATGTCGTTTTTATGGAAGATTTTTTTAATACATTATTACTCAAAATTTTGTAATATTCATGCTATTGCAAGAAAAGAAAAGTATTATATAAAATCAACGTTTGGATAATAACATTTTGCCTGTAAATATTCATATCAAATTTTCACCCAAATCTTTTCAAAAAAATACTAATGGGTAAAATATGTGCCATATTATAAAATGTTTTGGTACAAATTTTATTTCCAAATCTCTTTATATATTTTTAAAATTTTTAAGCCTTTTAATCTAATATAATGGAAAGGCTTCTGGTTTTTTTTATATTTGTTTAGCTTATTATAAAAACTATTTATGTCTTTTCTATGAAAATTCAAAAATTCGAAAAAAAATCATGTCTATTCTTGAAAAAATAATTAATGTCTATTTTTTGATGTGAAATAAGTAATTCACTTTAAAGACAGTTTTTAAAAAATAACAATAAAGGGAGGAAATGTTTAAAAGTTTATTCCGAAAATGTCTCGCAAAACAAAAATCGCGTAGTTGGAAAGGTTTACTAGTTCCATATATATATTTAAATTATATCCTCAAAGGTAATCTAAATAGAATTATTTATGCGAATTAAAGTACAAGTATTAATTTCTTTTTCAAAACTTCATATTTTGTTATTGAATACCTCCATTTCGAAATTACACAATTAGAAAAGAAGAAGAAAAAATTCTTAAAAACCTTCACCCAGTCACGGGGATCAATGCTTTCCATAAAAAGTAAATTGGATTACAGACAATGATATTTCGATAACAATAGCAAATATCAAAACTCTATAATCTTGCTTTAAACGTATTCATTTCTTACAAAACAATACGCAGATATTTTACTTTTCAACTTATTCTGATTATACTAAAAGACCATTTTACCTTGTACGGGAGTTTTGACTATTAGTTTCCACCTGTCGTGATTTCTTTTCTGATTTTTTTCTCCCATAAATATTTTTTTTATCTTTGTAAACATTAAACGGAATAATTTTCTACAGATATCTTCTTGGATGATTACTTCATTAAATGATTCCAAGAAGGCCGATTTTGAACTTCGGGGAGAGTTAACCTTTCTTCTAATTCGAGAGAATGGGAACGTGTTTGAATAAGATTCTTCACGGACTTCTTAATGTAGATTTGATTAATTGGAAAGACTGTGGTTAGGGCAAATATAATTTAACACTCCTTGCTGAGCATAAAGAAAGGTATTGTGGGAAATAAATTAATGTGGAATTACAAGATGGATCGAAAGCATTAAGAATGCTTTGATACTCTTCACTTAAATATTAAAGGCAGAGGAGAATAATAGCTGAAGTTTCTTAGAATCTACAACTTTTGTGCATAGATTTGTTTGATCGTAAATTAAGATCTTTATATCCGAATCTTATAATCAGTTGCTGCAATTATTCATGCTTTGTTTTGTTTTCCGTGTTTATTATCTCTTTTATGATGAAATAATTGCATAACTTAAATTTTACAACTAATATAGAATAATTAATAGCTCATCTCAGATTCTGTTATTATCTTACTTTCTTTATCAAAGTGTAGCAAAGAATGAATGATGCATAATTTAGGGGGTTAAGTTTTTGTGAAAAAATTATCGTTATTTTATGAAATTGGTGTTATTAAATATGTTATATCACTCGTTGATGTGTTAAAGTTAACTTTAAACGAATGAGCCGACTATCGAGGATAACTTAGATTAGGAAAGGATGATGTGATAAAATATGAATCAGCGTTATCAATTATAATAGCTATTCTTCTCAGAAATGAATATATTTGTTATTGTTGTTCTCGTGTTTCGCTTTACAACGGAAAGAGTAGTGCAGTAGCTTCTGAAAGTATGACCCCTTGAGCACTTGGAGGCAGAAATCTGATTTCTATCTCACACACGTCACAAACCCTTTTTACAGGGCAGACTTAATTCATGCCTTTCATTCATTCATCCGTAAATCTTAATTTAGATCTAGAACAGTGAGCGATCACATTGACCTTATACTTTCAGTGGTATTACTCCCTACAAGGAGAACTTTGTGACCACGTGTGACAGCCACCACACACATGAAGAGTCTTAGAATGAATAGAATTACTATGTATATTTAAATATTTATTTCGAATTTTCTGTAAAGTATCATTACGACATACGCACTAACTTAATTTTCGATTGCTTTTGAGTTGCTATAAAGCATTTTTAAATCTTGCTTTGAGTGTGAATTGGAGCGACTGCTATTGCCCGCAATAAAATTTCGGCTTCGGGATCGGTGATTCGAGGCTCCGTCGGGGTCGAATGTGCTCCCACTAGTATTTATAGGAAGCTTGGAGAGATGGATATTCAGTTCATGTTTCGTTCTTGTCATCTGACCTTGGCTCAAAAAAATAGTCCCCCCTCTCCCCAGAATATTCCTAGTGATTATTTAAAATCGAATGTTAATATGTATATGAATTTAAGAAAGGCGGAATTGAAATGATACTGTGTTGGTAGGATTAAAATAAAGTTCTATCTTTGTATTAGAATGGGAACTGAATAAACACAATCACTGAATGAATATATTGGCTAAAACATCAAAGCACGATGATTGACCTTGCTATGAGTGAACATTTATTACCTATATATATAATTAAGTAGATGCAGATATCACACATAGGATAAGCTGATCGTATAATTATTGGTGACAATGAATCGTCACAAGTTGTTACAAGTGAATTGAGATTATGAGACGCAGTTTAAAATTACTCCCATCATTAATTATAATCCATTATTAATTAACTTTCAATAATGAACTATCACCAAATGTTAAGAAATTGTTTAAAAAATAATTGTAGAAATGCTGTTACCCCAAAGGTTGAACCTCAATTGTTCTAAATGTTGCAGAGTCTAATGAATAAGGAGAAATATTAATTAAATTGTTAATAAATATTATTGTCCAGAAACTTATACCGTATTGTATGATATACTTGTATCATTTCGTCTTTATTTTTAAATGTTAAGAGAGGTAAAAAAAAGTGTTCTTTAAAAATTAAAACTTCATTTCATATGATAACATTTATTTATCATTCTAATTTACCCCCAACCCATAAAATACGTTAAAAGAAGAATTACCGGAAGTGGAAGCACTTGGAAATAAAATGAAGTATTTATAAATATCATTAAATGTTATTCTTTATACATTTTTAAGTATTAAATTATTTATCTGGTTATAAACATAAACCTAAAAAGTCAGGCTCTTTTAATACATCAATGCTTTTATAATAGTATATAACGATATTATATTTATAAATTTTAACTTAAAATATTGTATTATTTTACAACGCGTGACCATAATGAACTTGTTTGGAATAGTCTATTCTATGTTTAAGAAGTGCTCTAAAACAAAAATATAATGCATTGACGGTTGACGATGATTCTTCATTTTAGAATTCTTCCCTCATTTCTCAAATCTATTTCAATAGAACCCCAATGACACTCGTATCTTTGGAAAGTTACAGTCGACTATTTATCATCCGAATTAATACAAAAGCCTTCGCAATCTGGAAGTGATCTTGCATGATACGCATCTCTGAGTCTGATACGTTCAGGATATAACTCCCAGCAGCAAAAAGAGAATTCAATCCTTTTAGTCCACTGGCGATTCTGTAAAGGTCTGCTTTTTTTCCCCATTGTCTTTACATCATTTTAAATGTCCCGTGACAGCTGCATTCAGTTGGTCTTATTGCTCATCGAAGTCCTCGCGTTTCTTTGCTTTCAAAAAGGAAGAAAGGACATAGCTGAAGAGACACTAATCTATCACAATATGACGCAGATACAGAAAGATAAAGGCAAGGGGGGTGAGTGCTGAGAAAGGGGGGAGGAGTGGCTGAAGTGGTGTCGCCGGGTGCAGGGGGTGGAACACGAAGCGTGCCCAACTGGCAATCGCACGCTCTCCATTGTTGCTCCCTCCCTTTCGCAGACAGTACCTGTTCATTGGAAAGGAAGTAATTATGATTGACATTGCACCTTAATTAAGTAATTAGCGGTCGCCATTTTCGCTTAATTGCCCCTCACGCGGGCGATGCCGCTTCAACCGCAAACAACCGTCCGAAAGGGCTGACTTCTGTGACAACGTCGCCATCCGTGCTCTGGCAATCTCTTCCCCTACCCCTTTATCACCGAGTATATGGAATCTGGCATCCCACCCTCTGATTTCTGTTTTCCAGTGTTTAATCGGCGCGCCCTAATTTGGGGCTCACAGCACAGGTTTAGACTTCCTGCCTCGATCTTGAGGGTGTCGGGTTTGCCGATTTCGATTCTGTTTAGCCTCTCGCGGTTAAACAATCTATTTCGCCTGAATGGGGGGATGGCGATGTGGTAGGAGAATGTGATGTTTAGGCAGTTTGTGGTTTTGCTAGTTTCTCTCTCTTTTTATGTACCATTAATAGGCCTGTTTACATATCAAGTATGATATGATTATAATTAGTTTTGGGTGTGCCAGGATTTAAGAAATCATGAAACGATTGTAAAGAGTATATATACAACTGAAGTGAATTTTTATGTTGTGTTTGATTTTTCCATTCTTCTCTTTTGGTATGCTGTTTTGAAACATCAACCTAATAAAATTATTCCATTAACAATAGCTCTCAAGGCACACAGTCTAAATAAATTAAGATTTTACAACCAATGTAACGTAAAGCGGAAATACCACAAAATATAAATTTATTTCTAACAAGTTATAAATGGGGCATGAAATACATTTTTTTTCTTCTCTTCTTTTAAAAATAAAAGTTAAGATACGGTACTACTGTCATTACTTTCCTTGATAAATAGAGATGGATACAATAATGATAATTATTAGTGTAATTGAAAAATATTGAAATATTAGATAAGAATGCATATAAACATATTTGCTTTAGGAGAGTTTAGATGTTTCTGAATTATTAATCCCTTGACTTACAAATTTACTTAACTTCCTGAGTGGATGGCATACTCTGTTTAGGGCATTTATTGTTATTTTAATTCCAATAATAATTTAAGGAATATTTGAGGTATTGAAGCATTTATAAATTATTTTTCGTATTTTAAATTACTTAAGAGCAAATTTAAAACTAAAAATTCTGGAATTCAATGTATGTGTCAGACACGTCATTACATGAGAACAGCCAAATAATTATTATATATATATATATATATATATATATATATATATATATATATATA
>JAOUZG010007994.1:1205083-1231659 GCA_026289955.1 Argiope argentata | reverse complement strand
TATATATATATATATATATATATATATATATATATATATATATATAATCTTATAGTGTTAAAATTCTGTTATCATCACACATATAAACTTTTGTGTTAAAAGAAATTAGATGATTAACTTCCTCTAAAGTTTTAAATAATTGAAATGTATTAACATAATTTTTTTTTGTTTATAATTCGCTTTGAATTTTAAAACTCTTTTGGTACATTGACGTATGCAAATTTTAAAGAATTAGATGTTTAAACTTTGCTATACAGGAACTTTTCTAACCTAAGGTTTCTTTTGAAGGTCACTTCATAATTAATGATATGGAAATAGAAAAAAGTTACGATAAAAACTTATTCTTCTCGTAGGAAGGTTTACTTTTTTAAAAAAAATTATCATTTAACCATTAAATAATTTCTAAAGATTAATTATTAATGAGTTTCATCATCATTTTAAATTATAAAGACTATTACTGTAAATAAATTATAATAGTTAGAAATAAAGTGTTTTATTAGAAGTTTAAAATATGCTAATAGTATCTTTTTAATTGTTGTTGAAAAAGAATTGCAAAACTAAAATCGTTCCCAAGAAAAATGGAATAGTTTTATATAATTTTAAACTTTTCAATATATTAATTAAAATCTTTGCATTTAACCTGTTAACTGTTTTTGACGAGTATATTTGACGTGTTAAAAATAGAACATTTTCCGTTATTACAAATTTATTTGTCAGGAGAAATAAGTAGTGACAATTTGTAGTTTGACTTACGATATTTGTTACATGTTAGAAAATCTCAAGTTTAAAATTATTTGAGGCTAAATCAAAATCAGAGGAACAAATAAAATATTATTATGTGTTGTGCTATACTTTTCTCAATACCTTTGTCTAACAAAAATTAAAAAGTATTTTTTTAAATTTATATAAATTTAAGGAAATAAATAAATATGATAAATGAAATAAAAAAATAAGTCATTTAATTACAACATTATTCCACATTACACATATTTTGAGTTTCATCGCTAAATTTTTGAGACGCAATTTAGGCTCGTATTTTCCGAAGAGGTTAAAAAAGCTTTTTTGGTAATTATTAAAAGCAATAACTATTGAAAAGTAATAATTGGTAAATTTTCTGATTTTTAAAAAATTAAAATTTTCTTTTATCATTCAATCCTGGTGACTATTTTCTCAAAATTTCCGAACTAGACGAAGGCGTTTCGTTTGCTCTTGTGAAACCTCCTTTTAGTTCGCTCTAAAAATGGCGAAACTTTGCATACGCCTTGAATAAATATACATAATAATGTCTAATTAATTTATATTTCTTGCTAAACAATTATTTATTTATATATTCCTAAAACTTTCACCTCGCATGTCTGATACATTCTCTTCGCCACCTTTCCGTGAGCGTCGGACATCCATTAGAAAAATGTAAACGCTCCAGAATAATCTGGTTGATAATGATAATAATAATAACAAAAGACGCAGAAATGAAAAAAAGTTCTCTATTATCCTAATGAGGCTAATGGATCGTGAACAGAGCGCACGTTTTTGTCGTTTCCCGGACAAAGCTGCGGCTGTATGCACATTCTGGTTTTATTACATCCGATTGTACATTGTGCATCATCTTTCTGGCAATACCTTTTTTAAAAACCGGCAGATGTTCGCCGCATGAATACGATTGAAATATGTACTTAAAACGAGTTACCAGAAAATGAAGAGAACCGATGCTGGCAATTAAACCGGGCTACCTCGATGACATTAGTGGGGGTTTTATAAAGCAAGCATTGTAATATTTTTCCTCAATAGAGAGTACAACATTTCGATAATGTATTAGGTATTGTTGATTCTTTATTATGAGTATTATTCTTTTTATATATTGAAGGAATATCCTCATTGTCTGCGCGGATGAAAATGTTTTGATTTGACTTGTTCCCGGGATTGGTAGCTCTTTTTTTTGTGTGTGTTCTTGACGTTTAGCCTTGTATGTTGGCAGGTGGATGGTCCGGGGTGTCATTCGCTGGTCACGTGGCAGTAATTACTTTCGGTGTGGTAATTCGTGTGATGGCTTTGTTTGTGGAATGAAACGTCCGCTTTAAAGAATGGAATCAATTAGTGTATTGGTTATTGATTGTCAGTGAGTTCTTTGTTTGCAATTTTCAAGCCTTCGCCTCTTCATATTGAAATGACAGATGTTTTTATAAAAGCTCACCTTGGGCTTTTGTCTGTTTTGTCTTTAATAAATTGATATTTCAAAATTTTGTATTGGTTAATCCTTTTTAGAGGAGTTCTATGTTGATGTTTTGAAGCGAAGAAGCTGTTACTCAGATTTCTATTATTTAAAACTTTTTTTAAATAAGACATAGGATATTGTTCTTTTTAACTAGCATATTTTCTATGAAGTGTATGAAATAAAAATAATTCAGAACGATGTACAAAACATTCCGTTAGATCTGGAGACACCAAAGTTGACGTATAATTATTTCTTACTTAGATTATGCTTATTAAGGATAAGTTTTTCCTAAACTTTAAATTAGAACTTGAAATAATAGAAAAAAATCAGAATTTGAAAGGTTTTCTTTCAATTTATTCGAAAGAATTAGATCACTAGGATTGCAACAAAAAAAAATCAGTGTCATGTTTATATTATTTAAGCATTCTTTTCTTTTCTTTAATTTTTTTTAAAAAAATAAGTTTTAAACGTAAGTTTTTTAAATATTTTTTCCAATTCTGTCTTCATAAATTGCTATGGGCGTAGTTTATTTTTTAATAAACAGACAGCGCCTTTTCTCAGTTTGAATTGAAGAAGTATATCATCACGTTTTTTCTTTCTCTATTTTTTTTATCGCATTTCATTTCTTATTTTACATATTTAGTTTATTTCTCCCATCTAAAGATGCTGTTTCCTAGCCTAGCTACAAAACATTCCGTTAGATCTGGAGACACCAAAGTTGACGTATAATTATTTCTTACTTAGATTATGCTTATTAAGGATAAGTTTTTCCTAAACTTTAAATTAGAACTTGAAATAATAGAAAAAAATCAGAATTTGAAAGGTTTTCTTTCAATTTATTCGAAAGAATTAGATCACTAGGATTGCAACAAAAAAAAAATCAGTGTCATGTTTATATTATTTAAGCATTCTTTTCTTTTCTTTAATTTTTTTTAAAAAAATAAGTTTTAAACGTAAGTTTTTAAAATATTTTTTCCAATTCTGTCTTCATAAATTGCTATGGGCGTAGTTTATTTTTTAATATAACTTATCATGAATCAATCATTAATCAAATTCTTGACATAGCTTCAGTATTACAAATGCAGGGTTCACTTACTCTGATGTGAAACTTTTGAAATAAAGTTATGCTACAATAAACCAAAAAATAGTGTCGTCCATCTCTACTAATAATAAATACAAATGCTTGTGTATACATGTCTGTATATACGTTGATACTCTAAAGGCCATATCCTTTGATGTACACTAACCATAAGTGGCACATACATACCTAGGAGAGAAGACGGAACCCACTTAGGAGCGATATTTATGAGTTAGAAATATAATTGATTAAATATTTAGTCGAATTTTATTATTTTCTCACAATAATTACCGAAAATATTTTAGAATACTAATGGATTTGGCATTGTTTTAAAATTATAAGAATTGTCCTTTTAATGATATAAAGTCAATAATCATGCACATTTTTACAGAATTTTAGAAATATTTTTGGAAATATATTTGTTTTCCCAATTTTTATTAATAGATAACAGCGTTTTCTTGAAATTGAAACTGTTTTCATTTTCTCATTAAATATTTATTCTTGTGAGTTTCTTTCGTTATTGAAAGCTAAAGAAAAAAGATTTTGCTTAAGATCTGAGCAGTTTAGAAGAAAAAAAGAATGAAGTTATAGCATCACAAATTTAGAATATAAATAAATTTCTCATTTACTTTTTAACAGTGCTGCAGCACCACGGGACTGTTAAAAATCAGGTTTGCTTTTTTTTTTCATCAGAAAAATTCATGTAACAATGGTAAGAATATATGCAAAACAATTAAAGTCATAAAGTTAACTTTTATACAAAAACATTTAAAATCGTAAATGTCTATAAATTTCACTGAATCATAAACATGAGAATATAGCTACACTTTTTGAATGGAATTAAATGTAAATAATATCCTTGGTGAATAAGCTGGTCTCTAAAGGCGATTAATTTTTTATTTATTCATGTTAAATCTTAAATTTGAACAAAGTTTCGATTGATAGATTTCTTGGAAATAATCGAGGGAGTCAACATTTTAACAATTTCGCTGACATTATTCACATTATTTCTATAATTCAAATTAATTGTATAAACCATTCTTTGCTATCTCTTAATAATAGAAGATAAGATTTCACATTATTTTAATTATAGTCATATTATAATCACAATAACAAGTTTCCTACTCCGACCTGCTGGAAAGCACACGAAAAAAAATTGAAGAACTGGACTGCCACAACAGTAACACTGACGGAAACTGTGTTAAGTCCTAAGAGCCATCACTGGCCACATTACATCCAATCCCTATGGAAGTACCTCCTTCAATGATGAAGCCAGAGCCCCATCTTTTCTTGTGCACACAAAGGTGACGAGAACCAACCACCATGCCTGAAGCCTCTCATTCTCAATTATGAGGTGAAATATAAGGAAGAACCAATTAATGTCAGCCGCAGTCAACATGTTAAATGATTGTTCTGTTATAAAAAGTGTCATATCGAAAACTAAATTTTTTCAAAATTGTTTTTAATGTAAAATTAAAGTAACCTTTTTAAAAACGCCAACGCATACATTGCTATATAAAGCGTATTAAAAAAAACTTTTTCCAAAATTCATTTTCTGTTTTGTTTTTTCTTATCCATGGGAAAATGAGCTGAATTTATTTAAAACAATGAGCAAAAAATAAATCTAACGCCGCATGACCTTGGCATTTCGCGAGATCTGGAGATAAAGAGAAACCACTAATCCTTCCGATGCGGTAATTACCTGTTACGCATTTTACTCCCATTTTTTCTCCAATTATTTACATTCAGAAAACGCGCGAGCGTACTAAATCTGGTGTCTTCCAACTCTCACCTGTTCTCGGAATCATTACCAGGAAGCCAAACACGTTATGTCTTCTTACTTCTTCTCCCAGTATATATTCTCTCAGATAAATAAGAAAAGCGACTTCAAAATCCTGATTTATTAACAGTTAAAAATATAAAAAAAATCCGACTCGTTATCAGCTGACTCTTGATGAATGGGACAGTTGACTGTTTTTTTAGTTAAAATGTAACTAACGTGAGTATCTGGGTTAGAGCTGAGTTGTCGCTTGACTAGCAAACAGAGAGGGCTATTAGTCATTCGAAAAAGTTGTCATTGTTTGGTTTTACAAAGATCAGAAAAATATATAATCTTGGCGAAGTAAAACAAGTAGCGTAGTTTGTCTTTTAGCGCTATGTGGTATGACTGGGGAGTCGTTGAAACTCACTTATAACTGTTATAAAGATGTCGGACTGTTAATGCTGATTGACGGCATAATTTTTTTACATTGACTTTATAAAGCTTTAAATAATACTATGTAGTTAGTGGTAGGTTTTTTAAACTATGCTTCAAATTTATTTTAATGAATTCATCGAAAAAGGAGAAAAGTTAGTGAACTCCAAAGGTTGCGATTGAGGTTTCGAGAAAAAAAGTTCAACAAACTTTTTAAAAATTTATTTTTAATTTTTATTTTTAACCATGTAAGTTGTATAATGTGACGTTTCTTTTACTTCTTTCCTTTTTTTCGCTGAATTTTGCTTGCAGCCGGATTTCAAAGGAAATTCATAATATTTTAATGAATTCAAAGAAATCGAAATAGCTATTCAATTTGCTAGTTTGAAGAAACCTATGAAGATCTTATCAACTAATATTTTTAAATACCTATGCCACTTATAATTCATTATTTGCTAAGCAGTATAATTATCCACGATATCCTAAAAATGGAAAGTCTCTGGGAAATAATTAATTGCTTTATGAATATTAAAGACAAAATATAAACATTTTTGTCAGATGTCACAATTTGGTTTGATTGTAAAAATATTAAAACAAAACTATTGTTGTTAGAATTTCTTTGTAAGTCATTTAATTAAAGCAAAATTAAATATCTAATGTTACATTTTGATCAAAAGGAATAACCCTTTGTATTTCATTAAAATATTTTAATTAAATCAAAAGGTTGATTTTCAAATGGAAATTCACTTTAAAATTAGCAAATAACGACATTGTTATATTTTGCTAAAAAAGTCTATTATTTAATTTACTTTGCAAATTTTACTTATTATTTTATTTACTTAGTCACATCATGCAAAATGTTTGAATAAATACATTTTGTTGCATCCTTAACATATTTGGTTACTCTAATATTTGAATGAAAATGCATTTGTTATAAAGGAATCGGTATTTAGAGTATTTTGTAATCTAAAATTGTTTATAAAAATGGATAAATGTTAAATCTTAAAATATTTGGAAAAACATATTTCTTGAATTGCAGTTAATTTAGACATTTTCTGCACTTTTTTTTGTAAGAGGATGAATAGAATAATTCTATTTCCCTTAATTTATTGTGAGTTAATTGTCAGGATTTTTAGCTAGATTCTTTATAAAAAGATTGTCAAAAGGGGGGGGGGTATCTTATTCTCAGTTATTATTTTCTGAGGGGAATGCAATTAATTGATCGAGAGCCTTGGTGGTAAAGTCTCGGTGGTAAGTCTAAAATGGTAGAGTTTCAGTTCGAGACCCGATTTCACCGAAGAAACATCGTGGTCTGTTGTATGTAAAATACGTCAGGGCCGAACGTCCTCCCACTGGTGTAGTGTGATGTGGAGAGGGGTGTGTCAGCTCAGGTGCCAGTTTCGTCATCTGACAGTGGCTCAAATTTGTGTGGTTCGTTCCAAAATAGCTCTAGTGTTGCTTTACAACCGAACATTAATATAACTAAATTAAACTAAACCAGCAATCGTTGATTAAAAAGAAAGCTTTATTATTATTATTATTATTATTATTGAAAATAATTTATCATATGGACGAATGTTTCTAAGCATTGATATCAATTTTCAAGTATATGAAATATTCAGTGCCAGATACTTGTAATATTTGAACACTCTATTTTCAATGAATTTTGTCTTTAAATCTAAATGGCATTAGATCACAATTAATTCCGTTTTCATTTATGGATACTTTTTTTATTACCTACGAGGAAAATCAAGAAAACAAAGAGAACTTCTACTATTTGTTTACAAGTGATTCGATATTAACGATTATTTTTAATTACATGACTAAATATAGAATACATTTCGTCATCTTACTAATGATATTAAGTAAATGGAATACATTTTAGTTTAGTTATATTAATATCCCATTTTAAAGCAACACACGAAGGATGGATCTAGAAATTTTGAACCGTGGTCAGATGATAAGGACGATACCTGAGCTAGCATCTTCAACCTCTGAAAACTTATTAAACCTACCAGAGGGAGGACGTTCGGCTCCGACGGATAAAATGTGTACCAGACTCGCTTACGCGACGTCTCTTAGGTGGAATCGATTTTGAATCTGAAACTCTCTGGTTTCGAAGCCGAGACATTACTGCTAGGTCAGTACGGTCCTTGGGCCGGTTTTCTGGCACAGAGGTAGCACGTCTTCATCGTGTTCTGGGAGTCCCGGTTCGGGTATGGTTGTTCTTCTGTGTGCTATCTGTGAGATGTTTGACTGTGCCCCCAGTAAAAAGGGGATGTGCCAGCAAATGTTGTGAGTGTGTGGCTATGTCGTACTCTTGTCCCTAGTTGGCACTTCAAAAACAAGAGACGCTCTTTTCGGCTTAAATCTGCTGCTGTAACGGCGGGGGGGGGAGGACTTGTCCATGGCAAATGCCATTAGTAACAACAACAACGGTCCTTGAAATTTAATAAAGAAACATGGGTATGGAACTCGGATTATTCACTTAAACAAGTTATCCTCGTTCTAATAGTAAATAAAATTAATGTACAAATTTCTTCAGAAATTATTTTTTTAATTAAATGATAATCTTTATAATATTTTATATTTTAAAAAAATGGAATTGTTTGGGACATTTTGTTCGGTTTCGTGATACTGAGGTAATTATTTTTAAAATTCAAAGCAAATAATCTAACAGCAGAGCCAAGCCTGGTTAATCATAAAATACAGTACAAAATTTGAACTGAAACTGTTACTTCTTACCTCAGCATTAATATTAGCTCTCTTCGAAAATGGCATCCAACAGTTTATCAAAACTAGCAGGAACGAAAAGCGAGGGAGTTGGTGGAATAACCATTAGAAATTCCCAAATTAAGGACAGGAACAACGATTCATTGTGATGAACTTCTTTTAATTGAAACTTCCCGTGTCTGGAGATGGAGAGCATCCAATTAACCCTAATCAAACGCGGAGTGGCCTTTAACTGCATTTGGAGGAGTTAGAGATTAGCAGCAAACTTTATACTTTATCTCATAAACAGCTGTTGGAAATCATAATGTTTAATAATAGGGTTTTCTCTGATGAAACACTTTCGCCTCTTTCCCATTTAAAATATGACCTGCCTTTGTTGAATGCGGACCTCAAGATTATCTTCCGCTGTATTAAAATGAGATTGCTATTTGGGAAACATAATTAATATTCTTATTTACGATGGAAGCATTTTTTGAGAGCTATGCGAGATCACAGCCAGATACTGCATAAAAAGCTTTGAGTAAGTTTTGTTTTGATTCAAGAATGCCATCGAAGTGTTTAGAAAAAGACAGAGCAAAGATGACACTTGAATTTTAAAAAAATTAACGCTTCTGAAATTTTCTGAAAATTAAGAGTTCATTTTAAAACTACGATGATATATTTCATGATAAAATATCTGTCTATTGATGCATAGTTTAATCTCTTTCCCTATATTTCTTCCTCTTTCTTCAACTGTATAGCTGTGCGCGCGATATTGAGTCGCTAAATTCACTGATAAATTACGAAATAATATTTTTACACAAATTTTTGGTACTACAAGTCATACTTAGAAACATCATTTAATCATTTGAGCATTTTATAAAAGGAACAATTCTATTCTTCCGAGACAAAAAAAAACCATGTTGGGAAACTTAAATATTATTAATTTTAGCTAATCAACAGCTCTTACGATCAAACGCAGCCCATTCATTGGTGGATATTCCCAAACTGGAGCTCGAAATAGAAATTTCTTTAAAGATAATTATATCCAAAATTTCATACGTAATTCATATGTAAATTTCATATGTAATGTTTCATATAAAATTAATTTTGTTTAAAATGTTAGTGTTGTTGTTACTTATGGCACTTGCCATGGACATGCCCCCTGCTGATACATCAGCAGACTTCAGCCGAAAAGAGATTCTCTTGTTTTCGAAGTAGCGCCAACTAGATCCAAGAGTACGACTTAGCTACACACTCACCACCTTTGCTTGCACAACCCCTTTTTACAGGGGGCGCAGTCACACATCATACAAATAGCACACAGAAGAACAACCATACCCGAACCGGGACTCCCAGAACACGGGGAAGACGCGCTACCTCGATGCCAGAAAGCCGGCTAAAAAATGTTAGTGTATGAAGAATATTGAATAAATGGGAATAATAAGACCTAGGATTTATATAAGCATCTATATTTCACTATTTTAGCAGCATATTTATTCTTTAAAATAACATAAAATATGATTATTTACACTATTTAAATCCTTTACTCTACTCTCTTTTAATTTCAAAATTAGCAGTTTGTACGTTTATAATAGGCACTCTTTATGTATATGTATAATATTTATAATTTTTAGAAATGGATAGAAAATAACAGCTTAATTTTTTAAAGCTAAATTTTGGTTGATGTTCTTTTTACCGAACGAATTTAAATGTGTTCTTTAGACAACTAATTTTAATTTTGAATATTTCTCTTATTTTTTATAGTGAATATTATCTCTTATTCAATCAATTAAAATACAGTATTTAACAAATAAACACAAAACATAGCTATAAAGTAGCTTCATTTCTGGAAAGAAAGCATTTTCTTTTTTTATCATCTCAGAAAATGATGCTTCTTTTGAGGTGAAGTTTTTAGCGTCAACAAAAATCCTAAGACAAAAAATAAAATTAGTATTATCGGCACGAGCACCTCAAAAAAATCAGCTTTCAATCACGTGTTGCCATTGCATTTATAAGAGCTCTGATTTAAAAAATATAAGTTAATGACTACAGCCAATAAAACCTAGAAAAATGTCATTTTGAGCCCGTGATTATATAAAATGAAATAAATAGGAAATGTGATATTTTTTTAAAAAAAATATGCGATACAAAGTTTTTTTTTAAAAAAATCTTTTGCAGTAGTAATGTGACTTATTCAATAAAACAATCAAAATGAATGAAAATGTAATTTAACTCGCACGAGCACGTGGTGCTTGGCTGTTCAAGAAATTATGATCTGACATGATACATTGAAATATGCATAGCAAATTTCATTCTAATCTTTTATTTTTTATTTCACTAATTTAATTATTTTTATATGAGGGATGGATTTAAACCACACAAAGTTACATTTATCATTTTTCTTTTATTCAACAATACATTGTTTTACGCTGTGTTGTGACATACACTCATTTTTTTTTCATCCTTACCGTACAGGAATGATGCTTCTCAGTTAAAGTGTATTAAAGAACTGATTGTGACATTTAAAAATTGTTACTATAGATGCATTAATAATTAAAGATAAATAAAACTTAATTAGTAATTACAAGATGAAATTTCTCTTTAATGTTTAAGATTCCCTCTTTTTCATATTCAAATCTTGATTTTTCGCACAGTGATTATTTTCTCAGGAAAAATTGACACATCCACTTTTTACTTTCTCATATATGTAATCATAAAAAAAATGAAATCCAGATTCTAAAGAATCTCTACCTATTATACCTGCTTAGAGTTCGAAAAACACAGTATTTAGTATTCTATATCTACGTCTGATAACAGGTAACTCGAAAATGCCTTGAGCTAGATGGATGGAATTTGGTATCTAGACTTATAATTAAAATTGTATATTTTCATCTGAATTTCAAGAAAATCAGTTACCAAGAATGACTGTTTGACTGAATGTTCGAGTGCAAATGAATCAGATAATTACAAAACTCAAAGTGATAGGTAGATGAAATTGGCTTTAAAGGTTTAGCATCTGGATTTTTATCAAATTTCAATCGAATCTGATGGAACGGTCGTTCGCTGAGTTGTAATTTTTTATACATGTAAATACAATAATTCGTAAACGCAATGATTTGAAACAACGAAATTCATTATGTTATCTTATGATTGCAAGTAACTCCATGTCAAATTTTGGTTTCAATCGATCGAATCCATTCGCAGGAATGTGCTGGCTGTAAAAGTCCAAGTAAGTCAGATAATTACAAAAATCAAAGTGATAGGTAAATAAAATTTGATATAGAAGTTTAGCATATAAATATTAGATTTTTTTGCATTTTAAACCAATTTTTTCTGGCATTGGACTGTTCGTTGTCCTATATTTTCACATGCATGCAAATGTAATAATTTATGATAACTTATTGACTAAATCAACAAAAAAAGTTACGTTATTTTGCGAATATAATTGAAGGTTTCGTGTCAAATTTCAGAGTCAGTCGGTAGACAAGAGACAAGATAGGTGTCCATAATAAACATCCGCGCAACAGATCCCTTCAAAACTCTATATCTGTGATAATGATCTACATATATGGTCTAATTATTCTTAACATAAGTCATTCAAGGTATTTGCTGTATTATTCAAAGTTCATAATTTTATCCAAGAGAAAAAGTAACAAAATCTTCGTCGAAGATTGAGTGAGAAATTTTCGGGGAGACCGTTACCCCTGTTTATAACATTAGATACCATGAAAAGAATTTTTATAAATAAAAATGAATAGCCAAATGTATTTCTAAGAGTAGAACCGGAGAACGGCTAGACCAATTCGGCTAATTTTTAAAAAAATGTTTTCTTTAAGACACGAGGAATGTTCTTGTAAAGAGAAAAACTGGAAAAATTGCGGTTAAAATAGTAAAAACGACATCTTTCTTACTTCTCTACCAAAAATCTTCCTTTCCCCTTTACCAAATAAGTGAGACTTCTGTTTTTCCCTTACGCTAATGAGGTCAGGAATAACATGTTTCGAACGATTATTTCAAACAATTATAACAAATCTGTTTATTTTCTTTGAAGAATTTAAAATTAAACATCGTTAATTAATCGATTTTTCGGAATTAAATCGATTTATTTAATTAAAATAAAACAGAATCAATTAAATTAAAAAATTCTTATCTGTATTACATTGCCTCAATCGGGGGATAAAAATTCCCGCATGTGCAATGTGTTGTAGCTGTTGACGAATGTATTTTCATCTTAATTAAAAAAATTTACAAATTATATGTATAATACTGTTATAGCTATTTTAATCTCGATCGATATAATATAAATAAAATAGAAATGACTTGATTTAAAAAAATATGGATTTGATTTGCTGTTTTGCTGTGTTTCAGGCACACACTGTAAATAAATTGTTTTTAGGTTAGTTGAGTA
The DNA here is from genome assembly GCA_026289955.1 of Argiope argentata. NCBI lineage: Eukaryota > Metazoa > Arthropoda > Arachnida > Araneae > Araneidae > Argiope > Argiope argentata. Next base: position 1,219,052 of record JAOUZG010007994.1, on the reverse strand, counting down.
CTTTTCTATGGGTGCGAATTCACGGGTAAAAGCTTGTACGCTATATTTCTAACCGCATCTATTCTCGATTTAATCATTTTTTCTGAATCATTATCCCTTTCGATTCCTCTTCCTTTGATCCGCCACCGTTAAGTGAGCATCTCCAGCGTCCACCTGTCGTTTTCTAAATCGTGATCGAATACCATTACGACGATGAAAGGACATTGATTACTCGGGAGTAATTGCTCAGACTCCCTCCTCCCATTGTGTTTGGAGAGCAGCTGCCCGCGGAATTAAAACTTATTTTCCCCCTTTCAATTATCTCATTAGTAAAATTTCATGCCCAATTCAATCAGATTTCTTTTGTTTTTTAAGGCCCCATCTCAAGATATGGACCGACTGAAAATAATTTTTATCTCTTTATTCGTGTAATTGAAAGTTTTTGTGTCTGTATTTTTCAGCGAACTTGAACATTTATTTCCTCTCTTAATTTCTTTCGATCATTTCGTTTCGGTTTGAGTCATTATCCATATTACTTAAAACCTTTGATGAGACTTAATGGGAATTGCTGAATTGGCAATGATTTTGTTTATATCCAGTACTGAATGTGTAAAATTTTTTCTTAACCAATTTTCAGGCAACAAAACTAAAAATCCCTGCTTTGGGGAGGAGTGCTAACAATATATTGTAAATGCAGTATTGCATCAAAATTATTCTAACAAAAGTATTCATTTTGCGAAATAAAATTACTTTTATTTTTGTGACTATTAAATGAATTAATATTTCATCTTAGCTTTGTTTTGGGATGAAAATTTGATCAGGTGACAAGGACGACATTTGAACAGGCATTTCACTATACAGACTCGCATAAAAAATGAATTAACATCACCAAAACTACACTTCTTCATCTCCGAAAGTTCTATTTTAAGATTAATCTTTTCTATTTATAATGATTAAATATGCATTTTTATAATATAAAGTATAGTAAATTCTCCTTCCTGTGAAATCTTTTCTTTAAAACGACATTTATAAAAATAATTCATCAAAGAATTTTTGTTGATATTGTTATTTTTGTCTTTAGTTATTTTAATAATAGCTGATTTTGAGTATGACCACACGTATAATATAAAAATTTATTTTATGCTCAACTATACATAAATTTTAATAAATATTTTTACTTCGAAATTATTGATTCCAAATCGCATGTTTTTCAGAATTCTTTTTATGTCAGATATTTTTTAATTCAATAATTAACTTTTTTTTACATTTATATTGTCATTTATTTAATAAAGTTCTAAATAGGATCCTAGTTTAATTATATTTTTTAACTGATTGATATGTTCTGAAAAATAATCGTTATATAATATAGAAAAATGTCTTCTTTCTCATTTTATCGAACATTTGTCAAAATTGCTATAAAATATCGTCAGGTTAAGTCCTACATTGTGAAATAAAATACAACTTGATAGTTGATAAAATCCTGGAAAGTTAGCTCCTAGAATATGATTTCCGCTTAAAAAAGCAATTAAATGATTCCAATTCAAAAAGCCATTAAATAAGATTCTGATTTAAAAAACCATCAAACACAATTTTTGCGCTCAGTTTGAACATTATTATATCTAAATATTTGCCCTAATTATTTAAATTTAATTTAAGAATTCTCTACTTTCTACTTTCATTTCTGATTCATTTTTCTTGTCCTCAAGTCGAATTCACTACAGTTATGAAATTAATATACAGACCCAGAGTCAAAATTTATTTTTCTGCTGTGTATTTTTTATTTTTTTATACGTTGTATAGAAAAAGTATAATAATAAAAAAAATTCGAACTCAAAACCCTCCCTGGGTTCTAAAACGTGGTAATTGTCCTTCTGTCTGTCTGTCTATGACAAAAATAACTCATGAAAGGTTTGCATTAGAAAGGTGAAATTTGGTGTAAGATCTTTATTACAATTTCTTTTAATTTTCAGGCTTCTACTAAATGTTAGATGAAAAAAATTCAGAGTAAAATCCATCTGTTTGCTTGTTCGATATAAGTTAACATGATAATTGTAAAACATTGGGAGCTAGATAAATAAATTTCGCAATACTGCTTTAGCATCTAAATACCTGGTATATTATGCGTCAAATTCAACTTCGGGTTGACTGTCTGTCTGTCTGTATTTTTAGAAATTTGTAAAACCCGTTAACTCAAAAATGTATTGAATTAAATGCATCAAATTTGGTTGAGAGTTTCTGACTATTTTATGTCAAGCTTTTATTTCAATTGTTGGAGAAAAAAATGTCTATAATGCAAATTCAGTTTTTGGTTTCAATTAACAAGCGTCAGAAATTAATAGACAAGGATGACATGATGTATTCAGTAAAAATGTTAAATTCACATCAATATTTCCTAACTATTGCATGCCAATGCCATCTAAGATGTTCACTCCAAAAGTTAACATTTCGCTACTATTGTGCGGCAATGCCATGCAAAGCGTTTTTGGAATGACAAGTTGATTAGTGAGTATGCATGAAATTTCTGATGGGACCCCTCCCTCTGGTTTAATTTCTTAAACCAAATAAAAGAAGATAGAGTATGTTGGTAAACTACAACTCAAATTTATTTCAGACCATGTCAACTTGATGTGGTAACTAGGAAACAATTAATAGTTTCAAATCATTCTTTTTAACAAGTTCTTTAAACATAGAGGCCTATTCTTATGTGAAAACAAACCCCTCCCCTCCTCACACGCGCACACTCTTTCAAAATTTGTATCTCATTCTCCGCGACAAGCGATAGAGTCGTGTCATAAATTTCGCCTCTCGTGAGGGATGGAATAACAAAAGCCGGATAATAATCTTAAAAACCCTTAACTTACATTTATTGAGTAATGAATCTCATTTTCACAGTCGCTTGAAAAGACCTCTGATAAGTGATTTGAAATATTCAGCTGGAGGGGGGCTCCTACCTTTATCTTGTCGCGTGGCTGCATTCACCAGATAGGTCTGGACTGTGTAATAAATGACTGCCTCACCTGATGAAAGCGGTAATCGGTTCGTCAAACTCTGCAGTACAATGTCAGCGCAAAGTCTTCAGAGATAAAAGACTGAGCACTCATCTTCAAGATGCCGCCACGAGGCATCGAACGAGGAAAAAAAAGGGTGCCTCATCCCCCGCGAGGTAACCAGGACTTGGTTCGAAAACCCTTCCTTTTCTGTTGTTGTTCATCCCCAAAGAAAAACCGCGATGATCCTTTTCGGAAATACCAGGGGGGTGCCGGCATAAAAGGACCGGCTATCACCACGGTGCAAGACAATGGCAGCCCTTTGTGTACTCGCACACACCACTAAAAATTGCGGGGTACATAAATTCTTCTGCCTTTTCGGAGCTGCGAGCGATGTGCTTCATAAAAGAACTTCCTGTTGGTAAATGCTGTTAATCTCCCTGTCTAATGATACGAAACAGTTTTCTTCTGCCTTTTTTTTATCAAGATTTTTTTTTCATTACTTCTTTTTGCTGTTTCCTATCCTTTTCCCGTCACCCCCCAAAATAGCGAGAAAGCAATAGCGTCATTTGGCTCGGAGCCAGGATGTGTAAAGAAACGAATCTTGATCCTTTTCATAGCGTTGACTACCGCTGTCGAATGCGATGCTATCTTCCGATAGAGAAGGAGGAGGAGGTGGGGGGGATTCCGCGAAGCTGGGGGGGATGGCAGTGAAATGTTCGAAAGGGAGGGAGGAGGGGACGTGACCGTGATGGATTAGCAACAGTTGTACTCCTTTTTGATCGTTTCCCTAAAACGATCTGCAAAGAAAAAGTGTGCGTTCGCTAACTCAGAGGAGGTTCGGTGTGTATATATATAGATGCGAGAACCGCGCAAAAGATCTGCTGGTGTATCGACACGTTTGCTCTCTTTTTTTACCTCCATCGGAACTCCTCGAAGAATATACACAAGGGATTTCGAAGATATTCATCAGCTTTTCCAAGCTAAGCCCACTTTTGTTTCATTTTATTTGCTAGGCCTGCAAAATTTTCTTGCATCAGAGTCGATGTGCTTGAAGAGAGACAGAGTTATGAAAACTCTTGTTGCGAAATTTTTAATGCATCTATATTATATACAGCATTCTATATTATATTTCGACTTCATTATAAATTTATGATATGGAATAATAAATCTTACACGTAATAGGATATATCTAATATATATAAATAAATTTTTGTTTGAGCGTATTTTATGTACTGTTATACCATTCATCCGAATGCGATGAAACTTTGCCGATTTATTGCTTACACGAAGGCTATAGGCATACTACAATCATTATATCTAATATATAAATATGAATTTTTGTTTGCCCGTATTTAACACGCTGCATGCTATTAGTCTGAGGGTGATAAAATTTTGCCTTCTTATTGATTGCATTTGCGCCCAGGGCCATAGGCATATTACTACCATTACATCTAATATATAAAAATGGATATTTGTTTTTCCACACTTAACGCGCTGTTATACTGCTCGTCTGGTCGCAATAAAACTTTGCCAACTTAATGCCTTGTGCCTAGAAAATCAAGGTTTTTCACATGACCATTTGTAGATTGGATGCTGAAGAGCCGAACAGCCACGATTATTATTATTACTACTATTATTATTTGCTAAAGACATAAAAGGGAAAAAAATGCTGTCTATCCTAAAGTATACTTGAGTAATAAAATAAAAAAATGAATACATATTATTTATACTTCTTCCTCACACATCATTCAATTTCAGTGAATGTATTCACTGTCCACAAGAAAATAAATATCATTCTTTCTATCTTTCCTAATTAAACAAGATCTACAGTTTCAAATTTCAAACAGTACTTCCAAAATTATTTCATCTGAGGCAGCAACGCGTCCGGTACCATCTAGTTATCTACATCTTCTTAGTATTAAATTGATAATAGTGCAAATAAACCACAGAAATGTTAAATTAATATAGTTGCTGATAGGGATTTCATTTAGGAAGTATTCACTTTTGTCCACTAACTTTAAGCTAATAATTAAATAAGGCCATTATTTCATTCGTAAGATACAAATGCAGGCGATGTATTTCTATAAATCAAGTATATTTGAAATTAAACATTGATTGAATTTAAAAAGAGCTGAAAAAGCAATTTCCAAATAGCCCATTAAAACTAAATGTGCATAATTTTATAAAAAATAAATGCTATCAATGAAATTTTTGTTCATTACTATCCCACTTTTCATTAGTCAAGGATAAGAAAAATGTTAATATATTATCTCTGTGTAGTGATTTAATATATTATCTTATAATTATTAATATTATTACACAGTATTACAGTGAAAATATTAATATATTATCTTATGTGTAAAAAAATGTTTACACATAAGATAATATATTAATATTTTCACTCTGTATCAGTCCATTTATTTTCAATAATATATTTCACATATATAGAAAAATACATGTCAAGAAATTTTCAAAAAGAATTTGCTGTCTCCTTTTTAAAATATAAAATCAAAGAACTAGATAAGAGTGAGATGTATGTATGTATTCATCTTTCATAGTTAATACTTCTACTATATGGGAAATTCCCTTCCTGAAATCCATTTAATGATGATTTTTTGTTCCTTTTACTCTAATTCACTATTTACTGTCAGCATCCTAAATTACATAAAGTGGAGGTCGACCAAAAAATCTTACTTTCATTTTAGTTAAACAAAATAATTTAATTTTTTTAAAAAAAAGAATGTGCCAGTAGTTGTTATTAATATCATTAAATAGTTGTTGTTTCAAGACATTTTTCAATGTAATAGTGCATATATAATCATTCGCTGCAATTTGATACTTGTATTTTTTACAGACTACGTTTGATTTTTGTATTTATTACAGATCAATGTTATCTTTTTATTATATTAATTTAAAAATCCATAATTTCACGAAGTTCATAGTTTATAAAATTTAAGACAACAAGATTACACAAAATTCTTTTCGTGAATCCACAATTTTATCAGTTTATTTAAACAACTTAGTAATCTCTCACAAAAAAGAAATTTTATGTCGAAATTTCATTAATAATCATCGTTAGTTCCATTAGAATAAAATTTATCTCATAAAAACCTAAAACAAATTACCATAGCTTAAGCTTTTCAACTCTATCTGACGATAGTTAGGAATTTGATTAGGGCGTTATTGATTTTTTAAAATAATTTTCCATCTCTATGTTTGGTATTCTTTTTACGTAATACATTTTGTTTCATTTCTTTAAATCTTTCTGCGCAGTAGTTTGTTTTATAAAAAGGTGTAATTAAAGAAACTTATTTCAATTCAATTATTTTAATCAAGATTCTAATTAGGGTTGCAGAAGCTCATTTATTCTTCGATGCCAAATATCTTTATACAAAAAAGAAATCACTTTTTTTACACAAATTGATTAAGTAATAATTGAGCTCTGAATGAATTACAAGATACACATGGAAATCTGATAAGTAAAATGTATTTTTTGAAACAGGCCGCAATCGCTGATAATTACAAGCAATGTATTTTTCCTGCAAATTTTGTATCACTGCAGTGAAACTACTTTTACGGCTATATATAAATCTTTCTTCAATATTAGTCATCCAAAGTGTCTGATTGATGTTTATTAAAAAAAAAAACGTTTCGAAAAGCTGGAAGGACAAGGTAGATTCTTTTACATTTGAATAATTATCTGACAGCATAAACTCTTGATGTTTAAAACTACTGTCAAAATTAGGGTTTGAAAATCACTTTTCAACCCCCTAACTCCTAAAATATTTTAGTTGCCGAAAAACTTCACAAATAAGTGTTATTTGTCTTGATGAGGTGATAATTTAGATAGTTGGATTTATTTTTTTATCTTTAATATAAAGAAAATTACGACGAAGTGGAAATTTCAATCCCAACCCTTTTCACCCCTTTGAGCAAGATGAGTCATTTACCAGCTCGTCCGAGATTTTTACAGTTCTAATGCTAAATATAATCTTCTTTGTTTTAAAAGAGAAATCTGGCTGTTAGAAATAATAAATCATTTTACACAGTCGTCTTGGTTTTTTCGTAATATTTTTAAGAGAAGTGTCAAGACCGATAGTGGGATATATCGTAAACTCTCAAATCAAATCAAATATCAAAAACTCAAAGAAGAGATCTAAAAAAATTAAGAATTATATTTTTTTTGATAAATATTCATACATATTTTAAGCTGAAATGCTTCATTATCATATTCAAATATTTGATTTCATATGTATTAATTATACCTCATAATAATTAATTCTAATTTTTTTTCAAACTGTAATTGTTCTATTGTGGATACATTTTCTCATTTTCTATCAAATTTCTCCATAATTATGCTTACTTAGTTATGTAAAGTAAGTAACAGGATATCCTATTGAGACAAATCATTGAATATTCTTAACATTTTTTGATAGGGTGATCTAACTAACATTCAAGAAAGAATATATTACAGTAATTAAAAATATTTTAAATTCATACAATGTATGTGAGCTCTTTTAGTATCAGACTTCGAATGTCATATGTAATTATATTTTGTATTCTATCCATTTTTTTACCCAGTTATTTAAGTAAATATGCATGGCCAAACAGCTGTAAGCAAACAGAATCATTAACTTCCTGAACACCATTTCTAGAATTCGAAGGGGCCTCCCAATTTACCTAAAGAATATTTTCATTTTGACTGCTATTTAAAACGGAGCGCATTCCCCGTGCGGTACCTATTCTTTCTCTCTGGAATGAACTCCTAGATTTATCGGTAACAATTCTGCTAAAATGTTTGCTCATAATTTGCATTTTTTCCACTTTGAAGGGGTGGGAGGACAGACGATCTTTGCTCTGCGAGAATGAGAGAGGCTGGTTAGGTGCTTTGGGAAGCGAATGAGAAATTAGGAAGCTAGCAGTCTTATTCCATTAAAAGAAGTAATTACAGATATAAATCTCTTCCTGATTTGCAATTCTGATAGTCCTCCCTTGCTTTTCAAAGGGAATCCTTCGGAAAATGTGTCCGCCAAAAGGTAGGACGACGGCAAATGCTACAGGGGGTTAGGAAGTAATTTTATTTACTCTTTCTCAGAAGAGAGCTTATGGACTATCCCCACGAAAAATGCGCCGGGAAGGATTTAGAGAATGTTTTCTCCCCAAACCCTCCTTTTCTGGTAATCTTTTGCTCTTTGGTGATTGCTCGCCCGATTAGCGACGTTCAGCTTTTATCCGGGGAAAAGGGTAAATGCGGACTTCCGAAATCTGGCAATTACCCCTCACTTTTAAAACGTTCCGATGCCCCTAATTGGATGACACGGTCGGTCGGCTGAGAATTCCAGGGTGTAATTCGTTTTCGGTTCCACCCAGGGGAATGGTTTCGATGTTTGTGTTGATGGGATTGCCGACGAAAAATCCACCCCCACCCCGGCACTCATCGCGGTTTCACACTAAGGAAATAACGAATTTCTCGTCAACTGAGTGTATTTAACTAGGGTGCTTTTTGAGGAGGTCAGCATTGCAGTGGGGTGGAGAAAATTTCGTAAGTTCTTACGAATTTTGATATAAATATTTTTGACATATTTTTTGCTTTAATTAAACAGAACCTAACTATCAAAATTACATTTTACTTTAAGATACATTATTAACTAATTTGACTAATTTATAATAAAATAACTGACTAATTTATAATAAATAAGCTTCTAGAAAAATTACCTTTAGACAACATTATATAAGCTCTAATTTGCTGTCTGAGATTATCTGTGCTTTCTAAAATCTTTCGATTATTTTGATTCATCTTAAACCTGAAAAGAATCAGAAGTATTATGTTGATATAGCAAAAGGAAATTAAAGCCACATAAGTGAAACATGTGTAAATAGAAGGAAGGAAAGTAATAATTAACCAATTTTAGTCGTCATTATAAACTAAAAAACATTTACAAATACAAAAATATGCAACTTAAAACATTTTTTTTTTGTATGTGTGTGTGTGTTACAAAAAAAATACGAAAAATTCTCTTTGGAAAAGAATATTTAGTGGGAATTATTTATTTTAAAAGAGAGTAATAAAAAATAGAGATTCTAATTAAATAACTAAATTATTTAAATTACCTATTTCCTTATATATAATCTGAAGTTATCTGATGATTAGTTTGATCTAAATAATAAAAAACGTTAAAGAGTAAACTTCGTCTTAATCTTTGCTTCTTATCCAATTGATAAATACTATGAACATCTGCGTACTCTTTGACTTGTAGAATAAGTCATATTTCTGATTCTCCGACCCATCTGAAACGGCATTCAGATAAACAACTGAATGACTGAACCTCTTCCACAGCTAAATTGGTGGCAACTGCGATTGTCTTAGGGGACATCCCCGGCATCGGTTCAACCCTTCCCTATGGAAATAAGTCCCGTCATCGATAGGAGAAGCCAGATCCCCGCCTTTCCGTGAACTCTCCAGGGTGGCAAAAACAAACCATCTTGCCGGAAGCATCTCATCCTGAACTATGAAGTGCTCGTCAGGGGGATCGACTTGTAGAAAAAATAAAAATTTTCCAATGATATAACCAAATTGCAGCATCTAAATTTCGTAAACTAAATTGTATAAAGTTATCTTTGATTCATGTTGCTCAATTGAAATTTAATTTTTCATTATCTTTGAAGACACTTTTATTTCAGTAAATTAAGAAAGAAAATAAATTTTATCGATAATATATCGATTAAAGATCATAGTGAAAAGATTTGCGAAATGGTGAATTACCACTGTTTAAAGTTTTGATCTTTAAGGTTCTTTTGAATTATCATCTTCATATAATTAGGAACATTTAATAATAAAAGCATTATTTTCGAAATCAATTTCTGCATGTTTTGTTCCATGAATTGAAAAAAGATAAGTTTTCGTAGTTTTTTTTTGGGGGGGGAAAGAAAGAATGGCAATAGGTCTGTCGATTTCTTAATGGTTGAAATCGCCTGTCATTAGACACGGACTTTTTTTTCTCTTCAAATTAGAGTTTCAATTGTACCTTTTCATCCTTAAAAACTCTTTACTTTCAGCCTTTCAGAACTGTCTCTTTCCCTCTATCCTTAAATGGGGAGGGAGAAAAAAAAGAATAGGTTGAAAAAGTCAAAAGAAAACACCCCATATACTTCAATACCCCGAATAGTCTCCTACTTAGAGCGTTTTTAAAGAATTCACCAAACGACTTAAGTGGCGCACAGACGATAATAAAAAAAATTAAAAATTAAAAAAAAGTCCGCCAAACGATTAAACATTCCTTTTTCTTTCAATAATGTAAGGGATCTTCGACCGATCCGCCCGCATCGTTTGGCAGGTGTGGGTGGGCCAAACCGGGCCAGCACGTGGTAGTAGGCTGCACGTGGCCTTGGCTCTCCCAGGGCCCATCCCAGCATTAAAAGGGGTGGGGAGGTGCATGGCTCGCTCACAGCTTCAAGAATGGCTTTCGATAATGATTCCGAGATTCCAAAGCCTTTTGTTTTCTTTCATCGGAAGGTTACGACTCCCCCCTTCTTCTCGAGTCTATTTTATTTCCTACCCCTCCTGTTAAATTTTGTTCGTTATTTAGTTATTTATTTATTGAATGTTGCACTCATTTCAATCTCGTTTGGCTCGTCTTGGGCGTAGGGTGTATTTTTCCGCCAATACATTTAAAGTGGTTAATTATAATTTCGTTATTGGATTGATTGCCGTTCTTAATTCGACCTGGTACGGGGGTGGGGATGGGATGTAGCGTGGTCGTTTGCAGACGAAATTGAAGGCTCTGCTTCTTTTTGGAGTGGGAGAAGCGATTACGTTGTGAGATGAAAAGGGCTAGAGTTACATTTCCTAATTGCTGTAAACATGTATTGTCATGAAAAAAGTAATCGAAAAAAAAAAATTGTTAAATATAAAGATTCTAGACGTTTTGACAATTCGTTAGCTGGGTAAACTCTGATCTGTTGTATCCGTACGATTTTGATATGAATCATGGAATAAAATTTTATTTTTTTATATTTCATTCATAAAAAATGTTTTTTTTAAAATGAAAAAGCTTAAAGATGATATATTAGAAATACCGTTCTACCAAGAATGTAGATAGTGACAATTATTGACCAAAATATTTCTTCTCGAATTAAAGAATTCCAAACTAATACATTCTAAAAGGAAAATAAAACTAAGCTTATTAATCAATTCATTTAAAAATATCTTTTATCTTTAAAATAAAAGACATATTCTTAAAAAAATCCATTTCATAATTTCTTATTGCGTAAGAATTTAAAGAATTTTATTATAATTGCCATCGGAATTTTTTTTTACTTTATTACCCTTAAAGTTTAATTAAAGCTTTCATATCTAAACATTTTATAACTAGCTACAAATGCCAGGTGTATCATTGTAATTGTATATGTTGAAATCTATATCTAATTGAAAATTACATTTTTATAAAGGATTCCGTGAAATGTAAAGCCAATATTTATAGTAAAAAACGATTATACTGAAAATTGTGTCTGTTACCATAAACCGCCATTGTATATGATATCATAAACCATTTTTTGTCAGCAAAGCTTTATAGCATGTTAAGGCGGACAAATGGAAATTTTGTGCAACAATATAAAATGTTTCATTTTTCGATCTAGTCTTTTCTTTAATTGTTTACAGATTCTGCTTAGTTTCTTAGTTTGCCTTTAAATGTTTTCATTTTTTTTTCAGTTAAAGAAAGTTTCCGTGGTATAGAAGCCATTCTAATATTATTTTGATTTTTCATACTTTAAAAATAACTTTTTAAAAAATTAAATACTTGCCGTTTGAAGTTTAGTAATTGCAGCGTAATTATGAGATCGGAATAATATCCATCATATAATTCTTCTTTTTTCATTTATTCTTCAAGAATATTGTCTTCCAAAATAAAATACCTTTACCCAAACACTTCATATATCAAAAAACTTTTGTTTATAGTCTTTTATATTTTTGGATAGAATCATTTAATTAGATTACTATTTAAAAATTAAAAATTTCCATATTAGGATATAAATCTCTGAATAGTATCAAATTTATTGTATAAGGATTTTCATTGTATAATTTTAAATATCAATCAAATATACTGAACAGTCTTCGTATTTTAAATTTATGATGTTCATTGTCTTTAGCAAGTATATCGCTTATCATATCAGTGATATTTTGAACAAAGAGTTATTAAATTTTTAATAAAAGCTAAAATGATACAAAATTTATTGCTTTTGCTGTGCACTTAAAAGAAATCATCCTTGAAATATTTTTGGTAAAGTAAAAGAATATTTACGACATTACTGTAGATTACCGACATTGTACATATAGAGAATAAATCCTTTATGGTGTAGGCACTACATTTTCCAGAAAATTAACGTCTAGCTAATTCAGTTTCCTTTTCCAGAGCTTTATTCTAGAAATTTTTTTCATAATTTCCATGCACCACAATACTTCAACATCCAATGAGATGTAAAAAAAGTACGTTTTTTTACATTGTTAAATTAAATCAAAGATAACGCGACTCATTAAATATATTATTCACTTCTTAATACCAAGTGGTATAAAAAATGTTTTCCTAAAAACGAAATTATATCACTGTATTAAAATTGGCCTCTGTTTAAAATTGTAAATAAATAAACTATACGCTAAGACAATATGTTGCAAGATCTTATAGTAATTTATTTATTATTTTCTTTATTTGCATCATTGAAAATTATTGAGTTTAATTTGTAAGTAATCTTTATGTTAAGTATTAAGACATTGATGAATTTCAAACTATAAAAGTTTATTATTAAAACTTAAAAGCTTCAAATTAAAAATTTACAGTAGTCTTGAAATAGAAATCCCAATAACTTTTATTTTACTGCCAAAATTACAATTTCTTTATTTTTCATTACTTTAACTTCACATAAATAGGTCAAGATACCGTTTTACAAATACAAAATTGTTCATTCGAAGTAGAATTTAATTGCATCAAGTTCACTCTAACCAAAGTTCTTGTGTTTAAAAGAATATGAAGGCAATATAATTATATTTTTCTGGAACTGAACCATCAAATTAATAGGCTACTTAAATTATTGCCTTTTCTATATAATAACACAAAACATTTTTAAAAACAAAAATGAGTGCGAATTAATTATTCATATTTAAATTTGACGAAACCTTTTTCCATTTTTTAAAGATGAATTCCAAAACAGCCTGCATTACTTTATTTTTATTAATTCTTTATCTCTTAGAGTTAATGAGCTCCTTTAGGTATCAAATATATTATCTCCGAAAAAATTAGGAGAAAAGAATTAAAGAAAATATGTCTCGTCATGTCATAAAGGAAACAAGAAAGAAGTTCCTCAAAAAACATTTTGTTGTCATCGTGATGTTATCGTTTTATCTAAAACTATAATCTGTTGCATTCCCAAAATAAATTCTATTTAAAGATTAATGAACACTGCAAAGACCCAAATGCGCTATTACCTTGGTAATCAGACACATTAGCATTCTGAACACACCCAAGACCGAATAAAACTATTCCTATTCAATGTTCTAAGAATTGCTGGCGATTTTATTTCTTTGAATTCGAATTCATTGTACCTCAAGAAAATATTGCAACTGAAGAAAACATGATGTCTGAAGCATGTGTAATCGAACAGGTCAAAATTTACATTTCAATATAATAAGAACTCAACTGTAAATCAGTTCATGCATTTAATTTGCCGCGAAAAAACTATTGAAGAAAGGTCAAGAGTAAGTGAAATTTTCTTTATTATTTTTATAGCCATTGAATCTTGGATTGCCTAACATAAAATTTTCTAATGTTGGGGAAAAGCAAGATTTTATAATACAGTATCTATTTTGTAATATACTTCAGTTAATTTGTTAATGACTTTAGCTGGAATTAGAATCTTGAATATCAAAATTTATGACTCTAATATGGATATTGAATGCAGCTTTTAATTGCTTTTTTAGTAGTTAAAAATATATCAAAAGAGCAATAAAG
>JAOUZG010007994.1:1182777-1204683 GCA_026289955.1 Argiope argentata | reverse complement strand
CACACTTATCCTTATTACGCAACTTATAAATACATAATTAACAAAAGATACAATCTGTGACGCCTTTTTAATGCTATTTTGAAAAGTGTTGCTTTCATTTTTCCTATTAGTTTTATATATATCAATCAGAGAAATGATTAGATTAGAAATAATTCATACTTATGTCCAGGTCTGTTATGCAAACTTTAAATGGATTCATAAAACGCAAGAATGTAAAAAAATGGAGATATATGGCAGAAATGATTTTTATAGCTTAAATTTCATTTTTTTAATTTTTGTACTAGAATGCATTTATATTTATATTTTAGCGCAGTGATAATAAAATATCAATTTAACGTTCTCTCTTATATATCGAACTTAATAAGCTTATAATAAAATAAAATGGATCATGAAAAACAACTTTCTGTTTAGCAATAATTATAGATAAAATTACAAATTATTCGTACATGTTTTTATTCAGAATATGATAAATTTTTCTACTTAATATAAACATACGTATTTGAAAGGACTAAACAAAGACAATTTCCGAACCTTAAAAGCGTAAACTAGCATTACATTTACCGTAACTTACTAAAAGGTATTTCATAGCGTCTTAAATAATAACATTAAAAAGCTCAAAATACTGGAGCAAATTACGAAAAACATTTACTTTTAATAGAATAATGGAAACTATTTTCTTGTTAGTAAAATGATATGTTTCAAATTTAAAAAAGTTTTTAAAAAGCAGACAAAATTTGCCTAAAAAAATCCATTAAAATTGTAATTGGTTATTTCATTTGTAGTCAGTAAAAAACATACTGCTTGTGTGGTCTAAATATATTTCACCTTCCTGCGAAATGAAATAAACGTTGAAATTCAAAGAGAATGAGTATTCTTGTGAAATGGACATTTTATTTGGTTGTTTAGGCAATTGCTATTTAATTATTTGATGATAAACGGGACAAGATAAGATAAATATTTTTATACTTTTCTTAGCATTGATTATGATATTTGTGCTGAAAAAAATTGGTTGTCTGCTTATTAAATGGATGCTGGAATTATATTTTCAAGATTGATTGTTTTGAACTAAAGAAAACTAATTAATAGCTTTATCTGGGTTCTTTGACGTTGTTTTTTAAATGGCTTTTTCAAGTAAAGAAGACAATAAAACTACGTATTTTGTGCAGTGGATAATGCTTAAAAAAATTTAATGCAACAAATGAAATTGCTTTATAAATTTACTACTTTTAACTAGACAATTACATATCTAAATGAAATATGTTTTTACGTAAATTATTAAAAATTTTCAATGTTAAATCATTTAAAAATTAATATTATTTCTTTAAAAAACTGGACGTAGTAAAGTTTGATTAGAAGTGCTTTATAATTCCATATTTAAAATTGCATATTCTCTATTAAGTGCAAAAATATTTAACAATATTTTTTCATCCATTGCATAAAATCTCCCATATTAATTACTTTAAATATGTAATTTGGTTCCTATTTTAATTTCTTATATCAGTTTCAAATTTTCTTAGTATTATATACGCTTTAAACAGATTCAATAATAACTCATTCATTTGTAATAACAATTTGAAATATTAGGTTAATAGGAAATTATCTATAAAATCAGAATTATTTATCTATATTTTCTTTTAAAGATTGGATACTAACTCAATTATTTGTAACAATATTTTGTAATATTAAGCTAGTCAAACTTATCTCATTTCTAGCTATCTTATCTTTTATTTAGATTTCAGACAGAATATATTTCAAAAATATTTTTAAATAATTGCATTGTGCATTGCATTTTGCTTTCTAATTTCACAGGTACAAATGTTACTAAATATATATTTACTAACCAATTCACCATCAACTACCAAAGAGTACTTTTATGACATATAACAAATAGGAAATTGTTTTAAGTTGATTTATTTAATAAACTTATCTTTTTAACCTATATAAAGTCCAATTATGGAAAAATATCGTAATTACGTTTAAATAATAATAAAACAGTGTTTGAATTGGTTCATGTAACCAAATTTCTATGATGTATATAATTTTTGGCATTTGTGCGATGTTTATGGTAAATTGCATCATCTCCATACGCGTTCTTATAGAATGTATGTGACCAGTTTTTTTTAATATTTTATTTTCAGTCTTTGATGGCCCATAAAAGAAACAGAAATAGAGAATAAAATAAATTTATTATGAAAAATTATGTGTAATCATAATTTTTCATCATAATCGCTACAAAGATTGAAGCATCTGACATATCGGTGGCTCATATCTCTAATCTCCTCAATGATTGAGATAGGCCTTGATATGAGATAAGCTTTAATGTTCATTTGAAGTTCCTCATTAGTCTGAAATTATTATTTTCATATTTTAAGTCATTTCTTCGATTCATGAATATCACTTCGTTCTAAACTGAATTCGCCCTGTAAAGTGATGGACCGCGGTGGCATGGTGGTAAAGTCTCAGTTCGTGAACCGTAGAGTTCGAGACCCGATTCAACCGAAGAACTCTCGTGAAAGGATGTCAATTGCACTTTAAATCTGTCAGGCCAAATATCCTCTAGCTGGTTTGATGTGATATGGAGAGGGATAGTAACAGCTCAGGTGCCGTTCTCGCCATCTGACCGCGGTTCAAAGTTACGAAGTCCATCCCAAAATCGCCCTAGTGTTGATTTACAGTGGAAAGTTAATACAATTAAATTCACACTAAAAGGTGACAAGATTGTAAGAGTCTATCTCATATTATTAGTGGCAATGTGTTTCCGAAGAAGAGATCGGAAATTTGTTCAATCTACATGACAAATGCCTGAATCTTCAGGAAGATTGTAACCAAACCTGTGCAAAACTTTTCGAAATAAATTTTATATTTTGCACCTGTCTTTTTTATGATACATTGGAGCACTACAGATTAAAATGCTAAATTGTCCTTTTAGAACAATGTCAAAAACCATTAGAACTTAATCGGACAGTAAATGCATTTGGAAGTCTAAATCACTTGTTGAATGGTAAATGGGATAAGGGGAGGAGCAAAAAAAAGTATATTTTTTGGCGTTAGTAAATATTATTGCGCTATCCTTTGTAATCCGTTGATTTTATTATACTGTTGATAGCCAAATCAAATTTAATTTCCCCGATGGTATTGGACAGTGGGCTTAATCAACAAAAATGTGATACCAAATGGTACTGTAAAATGGATCTAATCAACCAAAATGAGATCTCCAGTAGTACAGGATGAAGGATTTGTTCAATCAAATAGCGGCCCAGTGGTACTGGACAATGGCTCTGTTTAACTAAAATGTGATATCCTGTGGTATTGGACAATGGACTGTAAGAGCTTAAGAGACAAGCAGAGATAAATGGCATACCATTTAAACCGAAATTTATTCTTTAGCAGTCAGAATCATAAATTTAAGTAATTCCAATTTCGTCATATAGATTTTTATTTCGCTATATGAAAAATGTCAAAATCGGACTACCCATTCAGCTAAAATTGCATCATTTTTCTAGCAGTTAAGGCATTGTTAATCTTTGGGGTAAGGGGGGGGGAATTGTAGGATTGACTGCTGACGATAGTGAGAAATGAATGATGATGAAATAACCCAGCTTGAAAATGAGGATGAATACGGCAGCTTGCCGGACAGCATATTGAAGTCAATAATATTAAAAACCACTTAAAGATAGATTAAATATCGAAGTAAACCATAAAATATTATGAATTATAAGGGAAAATCTAAATAAAGTTGAGAGCAAAAAATGGCTTCATTTTTTAATACTAATTGATAAATGATTACTTCAAAAATAGATTGCAATAATGAAGGTATCAGAAAAAATTTCATATGAAAGGCTACTTCTGAATCGTAGAATTTATTTTATGGTGGATCTTTAAAATTATCAGTTTGAGGTTCATAACAAGGTTATTATTTTCATGTTCCAAATAACTTATTATTGCATGCACCATATTAACATATTAATGCATGAAAATGAAGAAATTAATTGTTAAATTTCACTTTTCATTACTAAACACTGAAAATGAATGCTTTTCTCTTTACATCATAAAAGAAAATACATAATATTATTAGTACATTACTGATATTTTTGATGTGAATCGAGTTATTTCCTCCCACTTTTCTTCATCAATGTTAAAGCTTTGCATTACTGTGCTTTACAAGCTCTGCTTACTTTCTTATTGATATCTTGGAAAGTTCAGACAAATGTTTGGCGAAAAAAAATATCCCATCTGAAATCATCGAAATATGAAAAATAGACCAAAACCCCTCCCATAGAGCACATATTCTCCCGATCGACTCCACGCATCCAGGCCTTTATTAACATACACAGGTACGGGGAACGATTAACGTTCCCTAAACGGACACGAAATCCGATTGTATCTTCATTTACCCGAGTTCAGCTCACGATCTCTTTCCTCCAAATCCGGGATTGCGTCCACCCTCTCCTTCACACCACTTCCATTAGATGAGGGGACGAAATTAAGTGATCGGTTCACCCCCCCTCCAATTGCTCCACCCTTTCTCTCAATTTCTCAAGGCCGAAAGCCATTCGACGAAAATTTGCGTCTGATGGACACCAAACCACACAATAATTTCTCCAACTCATCAGACGAGTCTAGATTTGCATCGTATCTTCGTTACCAATCGCTCTCTTGGTGTGATTTACTTCCATGCCGAAGCGTGCAAAGAGTGCTCGCGGAGTATTATCTGCGTTTTCTTTTGTGATTATTCATGTATGGGGTAAAAAAACACAGTGTTATCTTTTATTATATCCTTTCTCATGCTGGATGAATATCGCGTAAGATTTGTTGAAATTCTTCCTCCTATAAGACGATAAAAAAATAATGATGCTATCCGGTAATATCTTCCAAAAACACATCGGTGTATGAGATGAGTTTTTTATAATAGCTTTGTAATAATACAATCATTGTTTTGCATTTTGCTGTGGCATTCATAAGATTTTTTTTCTGAAAAGTTTAATAGAATAACGGTGATTTTTTCGTTCAAATATCATTTGGAATTATAAATTTTTTAAATATCGTTAATAATTTCAGAAAAAGATAATTAATTGAGAAAAAGAATAGGTTTAAAAAATAAGAATAATTTCTGAGGCTGAATTCAAAATCATATAAACTTGTTTGGTCATATAAACTTGTCGACGAAGATCAAATAAAAAAACATTTTAAAATTTAAAATTCGAAGCCTGCCATCGAATTTTATAATCCAGGTAATATCAAAATGCTCATTTATTACATTTGGGTAAGTAAGATATGTCCTTATAACATCAATTAAACCATAAAGGGTTTTATAAAGCAAATAAAATACAATTTTCTATATTTTACCATGAATAGAGAAGCTTTGCTCCAAATTTCGTTATTTAATAACATTGTAGTTGCAGAAAACATTTTTAAACCCTTATTTCTTGAAATTAGCATTAGAATTACATACATAATTTTTTTAAAAAAATAATCAAGAAAATCATTCTAATCTAAAAAAGAGAAATTAAATTTAAAATTTAATAGTAAATAAATGCTTAAAAATTTACTTTTTTTCATTGAATTCCTTTCCTTTCTTTCCTTTTATTGAATTCCTTTCAATAAATAATTCCCATTTTCCAAATATGACAAATTTCTTTTGGGGTAAATAGGGTCTCAATTGCATTTAAGAAACTGGAATTCATAATATATATTTTTAATATGAGATTTGTATGATTTAAATGTCAGCTAACTTTCAGAGAATAAGTAATGGCATTTTTATTATATTGTTAACAATATAATAATGCTCAATTATTAATCTTCAATTACCGACGTTTAGAGAGATTTTAGTTTCTTAAGCGTTCTTAAACACCATATATTTCAATTTCATGAAAAATTATTTCTCCTCAAGATTTTCATATAGCATTTCCCTTTTTTCGAACGATACGCTTTCAAAGAAAGACTTATTCGTTCATATCATTTGTGTTATCCCTTCTTTCGTATTTTTTGTCGTCTTTTTTATAGTAAATTAGCTAAAAAATTACATAAGTAGGTAATAGGGGATAGTGAAGAATTTTAAAGATATTTGCAAAAAGCGTATAAAATATGAACCATCTGAAAATAGAAAGGTTGAAAAACCTTATAAAAGATAAGCAGACGATTACTGCAGTCTGCAAGAATTATCTGCCCAGTCATTTGCCTGATTTTTTTCTAATAGAATTTGATAGATATTCCATAACAAGAAAATACCATTGCTCATGTCTTTTATCTGTACGTTCGGCCGTGACGTCACATCCTTTTTCTTGCTGCAAGAGGTGCAACGGATTCTAAAATTAAATTAGATGAAGCATTTGAAGTGTATTTACATAAGCGTGGACTGACTTCATTAAGTATAAGCAAACCTTTGAATAGATAATCCCCATTATTTATGACTTCTTCGAAAAACATATAAATAAATTTAAATTGTTCTATTCTAAATGAATGATTGTGTTAGATAAGGCAAATGTTTGTACTATTTCTTAACATTATGAATGTATCAAGATTATTAATATTTAAATTATTTAAAAATTTTAATTATTATTATTAGAATTTTTTAAAAATTCTCATTATGTAAATAAAATGTTAATTATTCTTTACTACATGTCAACTATACCTATTAATATATATTACTAATAATAAATATAGATGCCTTATTTAAACTTTTGTAATATATTTTCAGAAAAAAATAGTTATATGTTATGATACATTTAGTAATTAAATTAAATTTATTCTTTTTTGTGCAGACTTTAAATCCAATACGAATAAAACAATAATTTTCGTCGGAGGAAAATAATATTTAATATTTATTGAAATTTTAAAACTTTTTTAATTCTTATGTTGTTTTATAAACAACATGAATATAATTCAATCGGTTCTTCAAAATTTAATTATTAAAAACTATTCTCAAACTATTCTCAAAACTATTCTTTAAAAACTATTCTCAAAAATTAAAAGCTATATCTATTTTGTTTTGTTCTAGAAATGAAATGACTTCTTCCATAACCTCGTTAAAAAGAGTGGAATTAGTTAATTTTTTGTTTCTTTTTTTTATTTTAATTCTTCACATAAATTGCCTATAATCGAAAAAGAACTTAATAAATTCTCCAAAACGTATGTCAGTGTTGATGCTTTGCCTGTTTTTACTACCAAAAATAATTGTCTAGATTTTGCATTCAACCAATTCCAAAAAGAATTAATATCTTTTAAATCCACAAACTTTTACCTTATAAAAAACATAAACATTTTTGTTTCAAGAAAAACGGTAAAGAACTTTTAATCAATAAATTGTGGAATTTGTATTTTTAAAAAAAGTTAATACTGTTACTGATGTAAAACAGTTTTCCAAATGTAATCCGAAATCCAAGAAGGGTAAAAAAATTAATTCAAAACCTATTCATCGTTTCCGATAAATAGCCAGATAAAAATAAATTATCATCAAACGAAAATAAATTATCTTTATTTTCATTACGGTACACAAAATATTGTTTTTTTAACTCGATACTTTATTTACAGAAAAACCATTTTTGTTTTGTATAAACATTGCGATAGTTTAAAGAAAATTCCCATACATTTCAACTATCGTCTCGCCAAACACTTTTTATATTTCGAGTAAATAATTTATTTCAAAAAACCATTATTATCTTAGCGTGATTAGAATATTTTTTTTTTCTCACTCGCGCAGGAGCAAGCAGCTGATTTGAGATATCGGTTCAAATATTTGTTTTAGCCGACGGCAGAGAAATATCTGTCTAAATCAGCAGCGCATTTGTCAATAATGGATGCCAGATGTATTTTCGAAATATCACCCATAAAATCGGCAGCGGAAAAGATATATTAAAAGCCATCATTTATGCGGTTTTCGCAATTATTTGTAAATGCGTGTTCCTTTTATTATCGTTTGCTTCAGGGGGGAAGTAAATGAAAGAAGATGGGGGAGGGAGGAGGGGAATAGGAAGGAATATTTGAAAAAAATACTTCTGCTTCATCATTTCTCATTCATTCGCAGATTCTGCGATCGTTTCGGGAACAAAGGCTGCACTGAATGCAGGAATGAAAAACAAGTTTTAAAACCGTTTTATGTTGCAATATTTCATTAATGATAATAAATACCGTCGCGCATTTTAATAGAAAGTTAAAATTGAAAAACGCTGAGCGAAAAACTTTTCGCCAAGAGAATGCGCCGAAATTAATCACACACATACCCGCTTTAGGTACGAACTGTTGGGGCTTGTATTGAACTGCTATTGATAATTATCTCTCGTTTCCCCCTTCCTACAATAATGGAGCATAAAAATAATCAGAAAAACAAAAACCATCGCCAAAAGAGGAAGGTAAAAATCTAAACAAAAGGAACTCATTTATTAACGTTTATTTTAAAAATTGCCTCCCTCCTCCCCCCCATTTGCCAAAATGCCGAGACAAAGGGCCGTGTAAACACTGATAGTGAACGATTAAAACACGTGGTTTCCGCCATATTGTTTTGAAAGCCGTTCCGTTTTCCAAATGCTGCAGCCACACAATGCGACAGAAATTTCACTGTAACAGTTCATTGTCGGCGAGACTTCCAAGTCGGCTTTTGGCCGTATTGAAACCGATGTGTATCCTCTTTGTATTATTGAACTAGTATCTCTTTTCTGTGCCTCATGTATATATATGTAGAAAGCCGAACGATAGCTTAGAGCGAACGGTGGGAAAAGCTTCCATTTCCATTGTTTTCGCTTTGGAGTGCTGATTGGGGGTGGCAAAGGGAAACGATGAGTGGGAAACAAGAATTCTAAAATTATTCCCACCCTTCGAAATATTTTCTCTCTCTTTCTCGCATCTCCGAAATATTTTCAGGAAACGACAAGGAAATTGAAGTTGGCGGGGTTTTAACCTAAAACCGCCAAAACGTACCACGGTTTTCAAAAATGTTGGAAGACTGATTTATCTAAATTAATTAATTTCCTTTAAAGCATTAAAAGTCAGACGAAAGGGTGTCGGGAGTAGTAGAGGGAGGTATATTTCGGTCGTCGAACGTTCCACAATAACCCACCAAGTCGTTCGCTCAATACAAAGGCAGTTCGTCGTTTGGGGCCGACTTCCGCTGATAGCACAGAAACAAATCATTTCCCCCAACTTCCGCGAATCATAATGAATAGCTTATGCATCGCCAAATCCCGAATGTTACCGGAAAAGTTGGACCCGAGTTTCCTCTGCCAGACTTTTGCGGTTCAAGTCTCCGTTATGTTAACGATTTTTCGTCCCAACCAAGATGCTTTCGTCGCATTCATTCCAACAAGACTGCATGTTTGGGACACGCCACCTTGTCCACCCCTCGTAATCGTTCGATCAGATCGTTTGCTTGGCGCTGAGGTGTGCACAGAAATTTCCGATTTTGCGGCTTTTGCTTTCGATAAAAGCGCGGGAAAAGGTGTGTGTGTGTATCGATAGTGACTGTCGGCGAGCCACGATGTCGATTTTCTGTGCTGTCAATGTTTATAAGCGCCAGTTGGACAGTAACCATAATTCAAAAGTCTATCAGTTATCCGTTCTCGAATGGGGGGGGGGGATATTTCGAATCATTTTCCGATGGGGAAAGAACTTTTATTCTTGCCTTACGATTCTGTCCGGAAGACAAATGCGGACGGAAGTGATGAATGATTGCTAAAGCTCAAAACGCATGACCAAATCACGTTCAAATTAAACAAACGAATGGTATATTCATCATCAAGGAACTGTTGATTGTAAATTATGAATGGAATTTTCTGCAAGTTGCCTGAATCATTAAAATCCACACTTATATTTATATTTGCTCTCAGTGTATTTGAAAATGCATTCAAACGCAGTTATCTGTTAAAGATTACTGGTAAATAGGTAGATGCCACAATTCTAAATCCAATTCGGAGCTTATCTCTAATTATCTATGCTAAGTGAAATACGAAATGGAAGCAGAAAATTTGGGAACTAATTTAATTGCCAGAAATCTTCCAATTACTATCGCTTTACGCTATTTAAATTCATTCAAATATCTAAGCCAATACATATTCAAATATTTAATAGTTCAGAATGCTTTAATAGTTAGTAAAATCATACATTATTTTGTTGTTTTTGTTGCTCATCTCCCCTTGGATTGAACATCAATTCAAATCAAGTTCAAAAGATCGAAGAAAGAAGGGTGCAGTAGCTTCTGAGGGTAAAGACCCATGAGCACTCATAGGCGGAAGTCTGCCCTTAACTAACATGACGATAACATTCACTTGAACAACCCCTTTTTACAGGACAGGGGGGGGGGGTTCTTTCACACACCTCAGAGATATGACACAGGGTAAAGAACAATCACGCCCGAACCAGAACTCGAACCCTTGATACCCAGACCACAGGGAAGACGCGCTACTCCAAGTGTAATGTTAATTAGAGTATGGAAAAAAAGAGATTACTTTTCAGTCGTCAATATACAAATAAATATTGATGCTATTATGGTCAAATCTTTTTTTAATCCTTTCAATAGTTTCAATAATTTTCATATTCATTGCACATTTTATTTTTTATGATTATCATTTCCATGATATTTTTGCTTGTTTTAAATTTTTGTCAAACCCTTCGAAATGACATAAGTAGATTCAAGTTTATTTTAGAATACATGAGTTTAATTTTTATATAGTAAGTCCTGTTCAGTTTGAACCACTTAAAAAAAAATTTATGCAGTAAAAATATTTTTCAGTGATTAAAATATTTTCAGTTGTTTGAAACTAATTTATTATTTGTGATATGACTTTATTCAAAGTTGGATTATAAAGCATTTAAGGGAACTGCAACGCTATATTAAACTTGCAGAAATAAGTCATTTCTATAATAAAGTGAATCATTGAATCAGTGAATTAAGAAAAATAGAAGAACTCACCAAATAAAATATATAATACCAGTTAAGGGGAATACAAATTCCAGACAATCTAACAACATAATCATTATGCATTTAATGAGTGATCTTGCATTTATTGAAAGTGATATCAAAATAGGTGTCTTTTCTCATCATCAAAACTTCAGTTCAAATCCTTTCAATTTCTTCGCTATTCAAAGAACATGAATACATAACATTAAATTTATGATGCTCATAATTATATAGCAAATTCTATAAATCCTTATTTTAAAAATAATATTTTATTTTGTTTTGTTTCTTCTTTGTTAAAACTAAAGAAGTTTGTTAAATGTCAAATGAACAAATTAATTCCATTATTATATCTGAAGGTTAATAAATTGAGTGCTTTTTTTAATGTGTGTGCATCTCATCAAGATCTCATTAAAAAACAAACCTTCAAGCTCATTCTTGTTGTCATGTTTTAATTTATTAGAAGCAGACGCAAAAATCTATGTCGCAGCTCAAATACTTCAACATATATTAGTATCAAGTTTGTTATCAGTTTTTTAAAAAAAACTCAACGGCCTCCATTTCAAGCAACTACAGAATATACGAATATTGAAATTGACCTTTGGGCAAATAGCTCGATTCTGTAATAAACAATAGAGGCAAATGTTTGAAAGCAGCTGCTATCATTGTTGCATTTGTATGTGTCATTTAGAATACAGGATGATCATTAATATATCTACTCTGGTTACGAAAAAAATGAAAACAAGTTGCATCTAGTTTCGATACAAAATCAAAATCGGTCACCTTTGGCCAAAGTTTGGCGGAAAACAGCCGTCACTCTCAGTAATAAATGAGAAAGCGAGCAGAAGCCGTTGGCGTGCTTCGAGTTTAGTGTTTCTATGGAAATGGATTCCGTGCCGGAGTGTGATAAGAAAACACGTCGCAAATTTCCTTATAATGTTTCCTTTGAAAGTGATTAGATTTGGTTAATTAGTTGCACTATAAATATAAGCACAACAATATATCATCCGACACACGCCTTCTTAAAATATCGGGGCGATGAAAAATCGTTGACATCAGCCAACTGTTTGCTAAGAAGGGAAACGAACTCTTATTTTCTTCTGGAAAGGAAATGGGAAAAATCTCGAGGCCTTTATAGAGGGTGTCTTAGAATTAACGCAAGATTTCAATTTGCCCCATTTCGCGAAATAAGGTGTTGAGAATACTATTAAAAAATTCATTTGACAGCTGATACTTTTGGGTTAGTAAAAATGAGGCGTTATGCGTTAGAACAACGTGTTGATGCAAAATTTGAGATAAATATAAATATTAATATGAAATCTGGTATTCATATTTCAATATATCATGTCAGGGAATCATTTCTTGAACGACCAAACACCACGTGCTCGTGCAAGTTAAATGATATTTTTATTCATTTTAATGGTTTCATTGAATGAGTCATTTTAGTATCGCAAACGATCCCCAAAAAAAACTCTGCTTCGCATTGATTGTTTTAAAAAATATCGCATTTCCTATTTATTTCATTTCATATAATCACGTGCTCAAAACGACATTTTTTAAAATTTTATTTGCTGTAGTCATTAGCTTAATTTTTTTAATGAGAACTTTTGTAAATGCAATGGCAACGTGTTATTAAAAGCTGATTTTTTTTAATTGCTCAAGCAGATAATAAAATTTTTATTTTTCACCTACGGATTTTTGTTGACGCCAAAAACATCAATTTCTGACATGATACAAAAAAACCACAGTTTTTTCCAATTGCTATATTTTTATTGAATCGTGAAGTACACAGGATAGGGTTATGTATTGAATACACACAAAAGACAAATGGTTCCCACATTTTCGTTGGCG
Source organism: Argiope argentata (assembly GCA_026289955.1). Classification (NCBI taxonomy): domain Eukaryota; kingdom Metazoa; phylum Arthropoda; class Arachnida; order Araneae; family Araneidae; genus Argiope; species Argiope argentata. The sequence goes on along the minus strand of JAOUZG010007994.1, from coordinate 1,191,947 downwards.
CACACACACTCTTTAGTTGAAATTTTCCATCCCCATTTTACATAAATATGATTGAATTTCATAGATGCAGCATTGAATTTCCTTCTTCAATGTTCATGAGCTTATGCGCTTATTAGCATAGACCTTTGACTTAAAATAACCCCACGAAAATAAATCCAATAGTATTGTTGTTACTTATGGCACTTGTCATGGACAAGCCCCGCTGATACATCAGCTGATTTTAAGCCGGATATATGCGTCTCTTGTTTTACAAGCAGCGCCATCTAGGACCAAGAGTACGACTTAGATACACACACTTCACAACCCTTTTTAGGGGGTGGACTACATTCATGCAAATTCATTCATACATCTCAGATCGTAATTTAGACCTGGAACAGAGAACGATCACCTCTGACCCAGTAACGGCGGTGATATTACTCTCGATATGGAGGACTTTGCGATCACGAACAGATTTAACGAGCGCTAATCGCCACACACTCGGGGAATATTTTGGCCGTCGAGCTTCGAACCCGTAACCTACGGAGTATGAGTCCAACGCTCTACCAACCAGGCCATCCCGGCCTGTCCAATGGTATTAAATCACATGAGCTAGAGGATATTTTCAGAATTTTTGAACTGTAGATGCTATGTTTTCATTATTTTTAAAATATTATAAAACAATGCTCTATAGCATAACGCTCCATTTTTACTAACCCTCAACTATCAGCTGTCAAATGGTTTTTTTAATAGAGTTGTCAACACTTTGTTACTCAAATCATTTCAAACTCATACTGTGCGTTAATTTTAGGACACTCTTTATATAAGAATTCTGAGCAATGGTGTATCCGGAAGATGTATATTGCTTCGATATAGACATTTAAATCTTACATCGTCTAATTTGGATTTTAAAATGTAAAATAAAAGTGCTCTAATTTTATTTTTGAAGCTGGAAGCATCTCTTCTTTCCATGTGGCCTTTGACTGATTCCGAGATAAAGATTTTATTCCCAATTGAAGTTGTTTGGTAGTAATAATAGTAGTAGGTACTTCCACAAAAGTTACAACATTTTGGACAACTTTAGGTTATAAATGCGTTAAGGATAGAAAACGTCAATAATTCTTTCTTTCCCAAACAATGTATTACTTTTTCGTATATGTAGTACAATCGGTACAATGTAGTTCGAATCAGGATATTGAGGAAGAATCTCCATGTTTTAGAACTCAAGTTCGAAAAACACAGTTTTGAAAAACATCCATCTTTGTCTTTGTCTGCTACAAAGATAACTGAAAAATGTTTTCAATTAGATGATTGAAATTCGATATACTATGTTTACATCAAATTTGCAGATTTGTAATTTGTATCAAATTTTGCGTGAAATATGTTTAGAGAAAGTCTATCTGTTCAGCTATTCGAATGTAAGTTAAAATCCGGCTATTCGAATGTAAAACGAAGTGAACCCAATAGATATTTTATGGTACTCAGATTTACAATCTATAGTGTACCTTTCAATTTGAAACAAAACCAAAGAAGTGTTGACTATCTGTCAACCTGTATTTGCAGAAACATGTTAACGCGATAATTTAAAAACGTAGTGACTTAAATATATCAAAGTAATTATGGTATTTTGTGACTACGAGTGCACTTTTATGTCAATTCTTTGTTTCAATCTAGAAATCTATGTCTAAAGCGCATGCTCCATTTTCAGATACTACTTGCTAAAAACTGATCGCAAAAAAACTCCCCTAGGATGATACCATAGATTGCTAAATTCACGCCAAAAACTAATATTTCGTAATTAGCGTATGCCAGTTTCGTACAAGCTTTTTGGCTTGACAATTTTATTAAAACGTATACGCTGAAGTTTTGGAGTGCCACTCATGCTGAATTATTATGCATTTGAGTATATGGAAGAACGAAAAATATTATTGAGCATGGGTGGGTTTAGTTTGGTTGGCGTAGAAAGTTTGATGTTGTAAAGGGGCCATCGATAAAAAGAGATTCAAGAATTTATGAATGCTGTCGTTGCTTTTTTTAAATTCATAAACAAAATATAGAATCTTTTTTTTTAATTTGAATTTTTTTTCGACTAATTATTTTATTATTCCATCTGTACGCGAAAATGATTTTTATGATAGAGAATGCATACATTCAAGATATTTTCCTAAATATATGCATTTCAGTGAACTCAAAACTTATGCAGAAACAATGTTTGGCGTCAGAGCACATGATTTAAAAAGCTCTAATCTACAGCCTTGATTTTGTAAATCTATCTTTGTGCGAAAGTTAAAATGAATTTTAAGATAACTACCTTTAATTTTGATAATAGTTTTATATCGATGAACTTATGTTATAAAGGCTTACTTTTAATATACTGTTTAAATAGATCCCTTACAGATTTACTTTTTTTCTTAAAAGTATTCCTAAAACATTATCCCCTTCCCCGAGTCTTTCTTTTTTTACCCCCGATTGCAGAAAAGACCAAGAATAGAATCTTCTTCTACACACAGATGTATTCAGATGCCTTCTTTGTACTGTGATCGCATTCCATCTTTTGTAGCGTGATAATTCCTCCTGTTTTCCAAGTTAGGCTTTTCATGGACTTTTTTCATTATCGTGTGTCCACTGCTAGGCAGGAATTTCTAATGAGCGCAGGAGAGTGAAAAAAAATCGACTGTGCAGACCAAAGGGGAGAGGAACTGGAAAAAAAAGTTTTAGCAAAACCTCAGGGGTGTTTTTTTGTACGTCCATACCTCCCAGATTTGCCTATTGTTCGTCAGTCGTTGCATATCTGGAGACGTAACATTTGTGAGTGAGGAATTCTCGTTTCTCTCGCTCTGCATTGTTTTAATAACTTTGGATATTAATTCTTGGACAAAACCGCATAATTAATTCTTTCAGGTGTTCTTATTATTGGGAGAATGTTGGCTCGTTCCGCGCCTTATGAGTTAAATGGAAGAGCTACCCTCCCCTCCCGCACTCCAGCACCATTTTTTTTCTCTCTCTCTCTGCGTTTTTCTCTCATTTGTTTTCAGAACTTTCACATTTAGTTTTTTTTGGTGAGGTATGGCGTTCTTCACAGCCTTTAGCTGAAAAAGAGAAGAGTGGTGAAAAAACTTAACAATTAAAAAAAATCTTTTATTATTATTTCATTTGCGACTTCTTTTTCTTCTTCTTCTGAGAGCAATATTAAAATAATCAAAAAAAAAATCTGCATGAAAAGAAAGAACTTTGTATTAATTTTCCCCACGCTAAGAAAAGGGGAAACATCAAGGGAAAAAATGGCGTTCCAGAAAAAAAAGTGTGGAAAAGTATATAAAAAAAAAGAAAAGGAAAGAAAAATTTCCGAGCCACAGTGCATTAAAAAACTTAGTAAAGGTGTGTTATTAATTATCTTTTTCGCTTTTAAATTGCATATTTTTGTCGCAAATCGTTACTCGTGGACAGGTTTTTGAATGCACGCTTGAGAAACAGTTACAAAAACAAGAAAGTGCGATTTTTAATACAGAGGAATGCGTATAATGCTCTTTTTTCTCACAATCTTTATAACATTTCTGTAATTCTAAATTCCATTAAAAGGTATCAGCAAATCAAAAATGAGCAATGAGTGTTAACTTTTCTGCTTCTGCCGTGCTACTTTGCATTTTTTTAATGGAATGATTTTTTTTAATATGCTTCTTTTTTTTCTGCTTCAAAATGAATACTTATTTTATCTAAATAGATTCTTTTACGATGGAATCTTGTCAAGAAGACTAAGTACATTTTTTCCATGACTCTGAGCTCATTAAAGGAAATTAATTATATATTTGCATTAAGTTCTACGCTGTTACGAAAAATAGGTAGTAAACTTGGCTGTGAAATTTACTTTGTTATCTGAATTTTTGGAAAAGAAATAGACAAAAATTATAAACAGTTAATTTCAAATATTTCTTTGAAAAATATTTTTTCCTTCTTTTTTGTGATTATTTGTCGTTTAAAATTCAATATATCAACTTATAATTCTTGTAGAAAAGTATAAATTCTCCAAACAAGATTTGAAATATAGTTTCCAGGTAAAGTCTTAGCAAACCTTTTTTAAAAAAAGCTAAATTCGAGATTTTTTTCTGGTTAACTTTTAGATAATAGTCCTATTCATTTATTCAGACTGAGTTATCTCACATCCTTGCCTAAACATATATGTTGATATAGATAACTGTCATAGAGACAACGGAAGACAGGAACTGAAAATGAAATCTAAAGCCACGAGAATAACACGTCTTATTCAATAGTCACACCTGAATTTCTTTCCATAACTGCAATAGAGGTCACTCGGCCCCATAACAACGTTATTATACGTGCTAAGGAAGTGAGAGCATGCTTACTTACATGATATTTTCATACGTAATCAAAAAAAAAACTTAGTCAAACTAGAAAGGTGAATAAAGCATACAGAGACAAATAATTTTTACAATTGAATGTGTGGTCATAAGCTCAAAAGATGACTAATACAGAGGACTTCTTTACATGTGAATTAGGTTTATGCAAAAGGATAAGTCATATTACTGACTCTCCAGCCTGCTTGAAGAAACACGGTTAAATAATACTGAATTATCTCACCACAAAAGCAGAAACACTAGCGGAAACTGTGATTGAGTCCTAAAGACCATCACCGGCCACGGTACCAACCCTTCCCTAAGGAAGTACGTCCCGTCATCGATGAGAGGAGCCAGATCACCCACCTATTTGTGTACCTTCCAGGGTGGCGGGATCCATCAACCATGTCAGATGCATTTCGTCCTCTCTTCGAAGGTGCCTCCCGGTTTGGGTATGGGAAGGGGTAAACTAGATCAATTGAACAGGGTTTTAATTGAATAAAAATCATAATAGCCCAAGCACAGAGTTGAACAAGACATTACTAATCTGCGCAATATGACGGGTATAATGTCTAGTTGAATATATTAAGAACAGCAAATTTTTGCTGTTTTGAATCAGTGCTTACTACTTTGAATTTGTTATTCATTAATCCTGACACTTGTATTTTATCTGGTTTATCTTTTTATTTAACATAATTCGTGTATTAAAAAAAAGAGCCGGTGACATAGCGAGAATAAAAGGTCCGGGATATATCATGATTCCCAGCCCCTCTCCTCTTCCCTTCATCATTAGTGACTCAAAATGTGTAAATGATGCCCGTAGTATGATATCTGTTCGATCTTTATATTTGACTTTAAATAATGACATAAACGGATTAACTTTTTATTACTCTACCCCTTGCTCTCGGGTCTGAAAACCATAATTCTTTATTGATCACCTTTGCTAGTTGGTATTGAAGCTATTTTGGTATTTAATTATAATCATATTCTATTTGGATTCTTTTGGGACGACCTCGTAATTCTGAATACCGGTACGATGACGAGAATGACCCAGAAGCTGACACTTTCAGTGGTGAAGACATTTAATCAAACATATCAGTTTTATATTTTCATCAGGTTTGCTTACGTAGAATCGGGTTTCGAACTTGAAGTCCTATTGGCCCAAAGATAAGATCAAAACCATTTTGACACCTAAGAACTTTCAAATCACTTGTATTAATTAAGTAACTTTCCCCCCTCATCGGTAGATTTCTCGAAGATATGCTGTCTAATTTCATAAACTAATTAAAACAATCGGTTCAGAAGCTAATTTTAACTTATCTGATGAATTTGAAAAGAGTGGTGGAGTCCAATGACTTCTATAGCGAAGACAGGTTATTTCTCTGTATAAGGATTGACTGCATGAGGCGATGGTAATTCAGACATTTATCCAAATTATATAATTTTAATTTTAACCGCTGCAAGTCATTCAGATTACCTATGACTTTTGGTGATGACTTTTTTTGGGATTGATTAGTAGATCTTAGGAATGATTATGTATTTTATGTACAGCGTTACATTTATATAAAATAGCAGAAGAATGAAAGCTGAAGCGTCTGTTATATTTTTTGATGTATTTTGATGTAATTTTTTATAAAACAAAATAGCGTAACAAAGGAAAGCAATTATAATAAATGTTTTTTTCAAAATAACTTTTCGTAATACTTTTTAAAACTTTACATTAGAATAAGACGACATATTGCACGGTTTATTATTATTATTATTATTTACTTTATATTCTAGTTTTCTTTTATAAAACCGTTACCAAAATTATATGGATTTTATTCATAATGGATATAAAATATCACACGTTCGCAAAAAATTACTCAAAATAAATGCTTCTCTAAAATAGTGGTGTTTAAATCGATTTCAATGAATATAGAAAAATTAAAGTCCTTTAAAAAATTTTAAATAATAAAAAAATATATTCGATTATCAAAATAATACTTACAAGTATTTACATAGATAAGGTAATAATTTTCAATATAGAATCGGAATTTAGATACAATACAAATAAATTTTATGACAATTGCATTATTGTAGCTACAGACAAAAACTTTGATCAATAAATTAATCGAATAATCAAAGCTAATTTCTGAAGTCAAAAACGCTTTTCTCGCTTCACTTTTTGTATCATTTTGTTATAGTCATCATCGCTTGCACATGCATCGTTTAAAAGTATTCAGCTTAACATAGACTATGAAAGAAAACCACGTTCAGCTGCCAGATGTTAAAGTAGAACTTCTGAATGTATCAAAACCATCAATTTCCGTATTCCAGAATTCTTAAATTACAATCGTTTCAGCTATTGCGAACAATAAGAAACAATTAACGTCCAACTAGCGCCGAGAATCACTTTAAACAGGATGTCTTTCTATCATTGAGTGGTAATTTTTTTTCTACGCTCAGACACTGTGGTACTGATTTTTTTTTTAAAGTCTACTGATCAAAATCTTTTTTTTTCTTTGCTTCTTTGTTCCGTTTACAAACCATGGTTTCTTTTGTTTTTTTCGAAGAAAACTCGAAATCTACCAGCCGGCGACTTAAAATCGAACAAAAGAACTTTTGATCCCGACGATTGGGGTGGGACGGGACAGCGAAAAACCATTTCACCGTGTCCCGGTATCCGGTCACCACGCAAGTCTCCTGCCAAACCTCCACTGAAGACGCGAAAACGCAATCACCGATTTGAAACAGACGCGAAAAAGATGAAGTAGAAAGATCGTCACCAAACCAATTATGACTTCCTTTCTGGCAAAAGCAGATTTCGCAATTGATCGATTTGGCAGGAAATAATCGATTCATCGTCCTTCAATCGAGTACTTTCTCCTGGAAGTGAGATACAATGGATAATTGATTGTTTTTGTCATTAATATTCAGTGACAAGAGAAAGCGAATGAATGAATAATTGATTCTTGCGAGATTCGTCTGTTTCAGAAAATCGCCTTCAGCGGTTAATTCGTGTCAGACACTGAGCTTTCGATGTTTATTTGTTAGTGTAATTTTTGACGAATTTTTAAAACATCACTTTTACGCTTTATTTAACTTGAACAAAAATAATTCTTTTATATCTATTATATCTATATTATTATTATTTAATATGATGGCAATTTTGCTTTTTTTGTGCATGAAATTATATTGAAAGGCTTTCATAGTATTTTTAATAGTTTATATAATTTTTTATTGTAGTGTATATATATATATATATATATATATATATATATATAAAGGGTTGCTGTTGAGTAGTTGTCGAAACAGGTTTCCCATTGAATAATTTTAGAGTTTCAATAATAGTCGAAAGGAAAAAAATGATGCTGAAAAATTTGGATAAAGGAGTATGCGTGTGTGTGTGTTCCATTTTTTTTTAATTCAAAAATTTTACCTAGTACATATTCCAGAAATACACTAATTATTTAGAATTTTAAAATTCTTATTTGTTGTCGATTGTAAGAAAAATGGCAATTAACATTTAGCTGCTAAGTGGAAAGTTAATCTTGAATAAGACTCAAAATAATTTCAGATTTTTTAAATTGATTCTTTGCTTTTTTTTCTCGATGAATCTAATAAAACGAGTTTTTTTTTTTTTTTGTAAAAATATAATATAAATTATTAATTATAGAAGCAATAAAAGCGATCCAAGATATTAGGATGTTATATGAGTAATTATCATAATTAAGAATATTCAATTAGATACGCACATTAGTATTTTCAGAAGTGCAAATTAGAATGTGACTATTTCTGACGGACAATTGAAATAAAATAAAACTTTAAGGGTAGTAAAACAAGCACATTTCATTTATTATTTAGTCAAGTCTTTTATTTTCTTATTACAGATATATTAGTTTTACAGACGAAGGAATTACCTAAGTTTTGTCTAATACTTAAATTCATAAATATTTGCTTATAATTTGGATTTACTAGATCATATTAGAAAAAATATTAATAATCGGCATAAAATAACATGAAATCACGAAAAGCATGTTTTTTTTCAAACAGTTTGTAAAGCAAAACGATTTTGAAAGAATATTGAAAGCAGTTTATTTTTTATATTTTCTTGATTCCCGAAGTAAGTTCTAGATGTCATAAAAAAGTTAAGAAATAATAATTATTTCGAAATTGTTTATATCACAGAAATATCATGATATAATATTGAAATATTTTTCTGTCCTGTTAACAATATAATTTGACATTATCCATTTTTATTTCAAAATTGTTAGACAAGTATGAGTTTCATTAAACATCATGAAAGAAGCAAAATTAAAATTCACGTGAAAAATGTTTATTTGTATAGGATTATTGGGTGAGAGTGGCAGAAAAATTACTACTGCATAAAAACATCAAACAGACTTGATAATTATGAAGAGTAATAACGTTTTTTATATAAGCAATACGATGAAAATTTAGGTATATTAACTACAGCTTATCAACTTTACGGATTTTTTTCCTTTGTTATTTGCCACTCCTTAACCAACCAGTCAACTAGATGTTTATTTTCTTAAATAACTTCTCGAGTGTTGTTGTTGTCTTTTCTACAAGAAAGGCGATAATATTGTAACCAATTATAAATACCCATCAGAAAGTTGTTGATTAAAAAATATAAGCGCATCTTGCACAAAAATGTAGAATCACTGTTATTACCCTCTAATTTAATAAGATAGTTATAGTGAACGGCATCTAGTATTTTATTCATTGCTCAACATCGTTTTTAAGTGTTAATGCATCGTGTATAATGCATTTCTTTAAGCAATTTCTATAATGTGTGTGTGTGTGTGTGTGTGTGTGTGTGTGTGTGTGTGTGTGTGT
>JAOUZG010007994.1:1166653-1181129 GCA_026289955.1 Argiope argentata | reverse complement strand
CGGTCCTAAGGAAATATAAAGCTTTATATGTTTGACTTTTATAATTGAACTTTATATTAAGTAATAATAATAAAATCTGTGATACGATAAGTGATAGAAATGTATGTAATAAATTGCCTCAAAAACTAAAGAAAAAATATTAATTTAATTTAATTGGTTAATCATCTAAAATATAATGATAACATAAATTGAATGTTTTTCACCTTATTAATAATCGACATAAAAGGGTTATCCCTTATTAATGAAAAAAAATGATTTATCACATTGCTGTTTTAGAGTAATTATTTAGCAAAATCTCATGATGGACTAATGCGATAAATGACTCTTTTTTGAAATTCTTTAAAATGTTTCCCAAAAAATACGTTTATTTACTAACAATCTATTAACCCCTTAACTGGTTTATTTTCCTTACTAACTAATAAGATGACACCTTCTATTTTGGAATATTTTCTTATTTAAATTCAAATGGAAATCCATGGAATACTTGGCTTATTTACGTATTCGAATTATAACATTGAATTATAATATTGAATTATAATTGTTATGAAGGATTTATTTTTTGTTTACAACTATCAAAATTCGATAAATCGATGCACGTACGACGTACGGGAAGACCGGTTGAAGGGTTGATAACTTCATTTTTCTGAAACTGTATTAGTTTGAAAATAAGAAATATTTCCCATCTAAAATATGAAATTTCCTTTGAGAATCTTTAAAAAATTTTATTTTGTGTTTTAACAATACTTATTCTTAATCATATTGTTAATAAGTTTTATCCAATATTAAAATTAAAACCTTTATAAAAACATTTAAATTAAAAAAATTAATTAATTGCTACTGCATTTTTTTCAGATTCACTTGGTCTACAGATTTTAGCAGATAATTAATATTAAAAAGTTTAAAAGATCGTTCTTTCTGGAGCTTACATATGAGGGAAAACACAAATTTAGATTTTGATCATCTACCTCTTTTAACGTAATTTAACAGATTCGTTAGATTGTTTAATTCTTCACTTTCATAAGTTTAATTTTTATCAAATGCGAACTTAAAGAAAACCAGCTTTCAATTGAAATTATAGAAAAAATAATTTTATACTCAGTTTGAAAAATATTGATATTTAGAATTTTTTTAAGTGAATGTGACAGTAAATTTCCATGGTGATATGTTTACAATGATAATTAAATTTCATGAGCCATTTTCTAAAATACCACCATATTCAGAATTAAGAAACTTCCAGCGAATCGTATGCTATCAGAATTGTCAAAAACTCTGATACGAAAAGATTCACTGGAAGTTTTCTATTTATCTCAAGTCTGTTTGTTGTAAGTAATCTTATCATCGGCCTCTTATTTTTATTGTTGTTTCCCTCTCTTTCTCCAGCATTTTCTTGGCAGTGCTCATGCTTCTCTGAATTTAGCTTTTTTCTTGTTTGCGAGCCGTAAATCTTTTAGTGAGTGTCAAGTATGTGTGTGCTTCATTTTTGTCACACTTCTCAGTCAACAACCTACCAACAGCTTTGTTGTAATCCTTCAGGAGCAACCATTATCCTTCAAGAAGAACTGTGCAAAATGATTTGATATACGTTAAAAAACAGTGAGAAGAAAAGACTAGCAAGAAAACAATTCATAAATATGACTAGTCTTGGTTTTAAAAAAAAGTATTTTCATATATATACTGTCCAAGATATTGCAATCTTGTGAAGGTTTTTACATCGTATTTAAATTATAAATATTAAAACTAAAACCTGTAATATTACATTCTTTTATAGTTAATTCTGCAATGCATTGTTTAGCCAACTGGTTACACTCTTTTATTTCTGTTTAAAAGCTTCACATAACTGTTTCAAAAGGTAATAATGAGTTTTTGGAAATACTTTTTTAATATAAGAGACCCATATAGTGACAATAGCCGTAGTGAGATTAGAATTAAACTGGAAATTGGGAAAAATACCAAGGTGGTTAATGTATATATATTTTTATCGTTAAAAATACTATGAAAATATATTTTATAATTACTGTATAAAAATTTATTGGTAAAAAATGACTTATTTTTATTGAATATTTGTTATAATATGATTTGTGTTGCTGAGGTACGGTTCAATTCATAATCTAAATATTTGGCAAATTTTAATTACACGAAAACAATAACTTTTCTAAATTATTCTCAATTATTCAAAGCACATATATGTTTTTAAGGGGAAAAAATCATGCATTCTAGGGCTAGTATGGTATCTTAATTTTCGACTTTCTTTTATTATCTCAGTTTGAAAAGATAACCAAAAATGATTTTTACACACCTATATCTTTCGATTTTGAATACGAAATCCTCTTCCCTTTTTACTCCGAGACTTGAATTGGCGATAGAGGGTGTAAAAAAAATGGCATCCCTTTTCCCACCATCAGATGTGCGATATGACATAAAGATTAAGGCAAAAGAAAGGACACAGATTCCTTTTATATCTCGGAGGAATTATTTAGATAAAAGCTTTCCATTCCGAAAGCGGAACCATTATGCTCGTGAACAGTTTCTCCTTCTTTTATATGCAAAATCCTAAAGCGGGCAATTATTTCCATCTTGCGACGTCAAAGAACGTTACTGCTGGTGGATAGGAGAGTTGATCGAACAGATATTGTATCATTCGAAATACATAAAAGTGAGCAAAAGAAGAATACAATCTCAGCTTTTCGATATGACTACGCTCAAGATGGTTATTACTATGAAAGATGAGATATTATGATGTAATTTAGAAACTAAATATAATTTAATGCAAAACAGCATTTTATAGCGTTTTTATACTTTGTTTTTTTTATTCTGTCCCATTTCTGAATCTCAAACTTCTTTGAATTCGAAATTTTAGAGTATATTTGACTGTCTATGAATGAGATGAATTAAAATGCATTTATCTGCTAAAAAGAAAGGGGATATATTATATTCTCACCAAACTTGTAGTGTTTTTTTTTTTCATAAGAACAGAGACGAAATCTGTCGGAACTATGTCGTTTTTCTATTAGCAGAAACAGAATGTGATATTCTCATCAACATTTGTCGGATGAAATATAAGAACTACGTTTGTATAAACATATCTCATGGTAAATGTGATTAATACGGTGGATTATATATAATAACCGGTAATTATGCATAATCACCACTAAATTTGTTGGGGATTATGCATTATTATCGGTTAATATGCATAAAAATAACCATTTTACTCTTCTTACCGAAACAGATACACGATATATAAAAGATTAAAAAAGCTAAATTGATTAAACTTCACAGTTTTATTTTCTAAAATATAAATCTGAATCAAATTCAGGAATAACTATATTGACGGTTTAGACTTCACCGATTTTAATATTCAAGAGTAAATATTAAGACATATAAAAGTCTAAGTTTCTTTTATTGTACTTAATTATAAATGCGATTATTCAAAAACGCACCAAAGAGATTTTGGCATTTGGTTATAAAGCCAAAAGAGTTTATTTATAACAAATTTTGGAAAAAATTTACAAAACGGAGGGGCTGAAAAATGTTACTTGTTTTTTTACCTCATAATATTACGAAACACAAAATGCCTCATATTGTATGGTTATTATAGTAAGGGGGTGGGGGATAGCATTATTTAACAGTGTAGTCATTCTTCTATTTTACCCCGATTCTCAATTTCGAAAGCAATAAATTTATGTATTCTTAAAGATTAAAATATTAAATTTTCATTTCAGAGGGCAGTAAGTACATTTATTCGAAGGATACTAGAAAATAACTAGACACAACTCCAGACTTGTACCTAGGTAAAATAGATCCCAGTGTAAATGCCAAAAAAGTAGCCCTTTGAATTTTACTATTTAGAATTTTTCTGAAATTTGCTCTTCTAGACGACTTGAATAAGATTATGTATCTGTAGAAAAGAAAAATTAGTTTTTCATCAAAAAGATTAGATCCCTTGTTTTACAAGTAAAAATTTATTGATTAAGTCCGGAAACAAGAACAGTTGACAATAATAAAGCCGCCTCGAAAGGGATAAAATGGAAGATAAAATCAAAAACAATCATTGAATATTATGACTGATTTGAATTGATTTATTAGAATTGTACTTTTCTTAAATTAATCCTTGTCCCTACTAAAGAGAGTTCTAGAAAACATTATAGGATCTTTCGAAAAGATATTTTTTTTAAAAAAAGGATATTTTGAAACAAGATATTTTTAAAAAGGATATTTAAAAACAAGATATTTTTAAAAAAGGATATTTTAAAACAAGATATTTTTTAAAAAGGATATTTAAAAACAAGATATTTTTAAAAAAGGATATTTTAAAACAAGATATTTTTAAAAAAGGATATTTTAAAACAAGATATTTTTAAAAAAGGATATTTAAAAACAAAATATTTTTTAAAGGATATTTTAAAACAAGATATTTTAAAAAAGGAAATTATGTTTTATCGAAACGAAATCGAGTCAGTTCTTCGTAGTTATCAAAATACTTCGGGAAGAATACCCATTCATTATTGATGCTATAAAGAAAGCTACTTTTATGTTTGACAATACTTATCCACACATTCAATATTATGCATCTCAAAAATCATTTTGTATTATTTTTTGCATGTTTATGGATGGCGAAGTAATAAATTAAATTAAATTTCAACCGATCATTCCTTAAATCATTATCAAAGAAGTGAGAAAAGTACACGAATTTTAATTAATTTAATTAAGCTGCGTGTTGTAATTACTATAATATAAACACAACAGAACTTTCTTCTAGCTCCATAATTATTTAACCTTATATAAATTTGTTTATTGAGCTCATAGAATTTCAAAAAACAAAAAAGTTGAAATCAGAAATCAAATAAAAACAAAGATTTCTACAACTTTCATTGTTTCTCAAAAATAAAATTAAGGTATTTCAAAAGGCACTGAATAACAATGTTTTTTAAACTTGATTATTAATTCTTTTTTACTTGGTAAAGGAAGTACACCAAACTTGAAATTCAATGTTTAAAATATTTAAATATGAATTGTATTATCTCTCCAAAATCTGAGTAAAAAAATAAATTAAAATTCAAACGTTTCAATTTCAATCTTACAATTCAACATACAATGCAAATCTTTTAAATTATGCAAAACAAAAATCAAAATTTTGTGTAAGAGCCATGCCCAAATATTTTTGAAGAAAAATACGATTCTACCTCTATTTTTTATTATAATATCGCGATTGCTGATTTTGAAATCGTGATTCTGATGCATTGCTGTACCCAGCAATATCCAGCGAAAACCAAGATCTTGGTTCCCGTAATTATACCTACGGACTGACTGGAACATGCCCAAATAGAAAGCGGTTCAAATGAAGCATCTTTCAAATCAGAGTAAATCACTGCTGAGTTTTGATGTCGTAATTCTTTCTTCGGTTTCTATTCTTATTTTCTTGCAAACGATCGTGAGGAATGGAATTATTTGAGGGGTTGGGAGGGTGAGGGTGGTCGAATCACGAGAACGTTTCTTCGAGTTCGAAAGAATGAGACGAGCCAAAACCGTTGGCAAGATGCAGCCCGATAAACAAGTGTACGTTTCTCCATCTCTGTTGTGTATAGGAATTAAGATATTACGAGAATGATAATTTTTTTTCATTCTCCCGAGGTCACACTCTGTATTTTGTTTTTGTTTTTGTTGCTATTTACCCTTTTTTTCCCAGATTTTTTTTACATTTAAACATTATTGAAAAGAGATGAGATATCATCATCAATGAGATTTATCTTTACTAAATAACTTCGAAGATTTTTACATCGCGTATAAAATTCTTAGTTTCAACATTAAAACTTATCTTTAAAAATTATACAGGACTTTTTTGTTTATACATAACCATGTTGTGAAT
Source organism: Argiope argentata (assembly GCA_026289955.1). Taxonomy (NCBI): domain Eukaryota; kingdom Metazoa; phylum Arthropoda; class Arachnida; order Araneae; family Araneidae; genus Argiope; species Argiope argentata. The sequence goes on along the minus strand of JAOUZG010007994.1, from coordinate 1,175,266 downwards.
GTTCGAGTTGTTACATTTTTGTGCAAACAAATTTTAAGCTGGTACGAATCGGTACATATTTGGGTCCAAAAAATTATTTTTATGGTTCCTGCGCAATTTTTTATAATGGAACAATAATTTGCCATCAATAGATATTTTTTTTTTTTTCATTTCCGTTGATAGCACATCGGACTTGTTCATCCGCAATGCTGCTTTTTATTGTTGTTTCTAATAAAAATGAAATTTAAACTTTAAGCTCCTTCATTATCACGTAAAGCATCCATTTTTATTAATATACTCCTACTTAATAATATTTTTTAAAAAAATATCTGATCTCTTGACGGTCTTCTTAATGACGGTCTTCAATTAATACTCATATTGCTCTTTTTCAAGGACAGTCTTGAAAAAGAGCAATATGAGTATAAGTCTTTAATTTTCTTGATTAACTTGGAAACTTGACTTTGGGTTCGGATGCTGAAACTTTTGGACTCACAAACACACATAAAAAATATATAAATTCAAAATTTCACACAAAAAAGTGGATTAATCACGCATTATAAATTTTTGAATATCATATTCTTCTTGATAAAGTGACAGAAGTTTCAAGCTTAGATGCCAACCTCTTCATCTGACCATAGCTAAAATTTCGGAGTTTATTCCAAAAAATCCCTCGTGTAGTTTCAAAAGAAGCCTTTCTAGATTCTAGTTTGATTTAACCACAAATCAATATATTTCTAAATTTAGCATAAAGAATCCAAATTAATATTCACCTTCTTTCTTTCTTTTTTTTTTTTACTAAGTCACACTATTCTATTATTGAATCATGGCATGCAATTATTGGTTATTTCTAACATTAACATGACAAAAGGATATTATTTTATATACTTGACTTCTAAAATTATATCATTATTTCGATGGTTTTTCTGGACTATTTTATTACAAAGATCGTCTAAGAAAGAAAGGTATTATGTATATAACCATTGTTATAATATGCACTTTGCAAAGTGGTCAAAACATTTTAATGCTCAAAAGCTTCTTTCATTTTTGCAGTGTTAGCATTTTTATGTAAATTAACTGCTATTCTTTATTTTTGCAAAAAGAATAATATCATGTTAACAATAATATTACAAAGCTGATGCATCTACAGATAATTTTAATTACTTGCCTGCAGAGATTTTTAAATTTATAGAGCTCTTAACTGAATGCATTTTCCATTTTCATTTTGTTAAGCAGAAATGGGACTGGGCTGTAATTGCAATTAACCTATCGCAAATCTTTTTATTTTATCTCTTTTTTTCAGTACAATAAAAACTTGATTCGTTTTCGATAATTTATTTAACTACCTAAGACTGTTTCTTCGGACCCTAGGGCTGTTTCTTCGTTTCTGTGATCTAAGTTGATGTTGTTGTTCTCATATTACGCTCTTTGTAACATAAGGACGGGTGTAGTAGCTTCGGAGGGTATGGACCCCTGAGTATCTGAAGGCAGAATTCTGAATTCTAGCTCACACACGTCACAAACCCATTTTACGGAAGGACATCATTCATGCATTTCATTAATTTATCCACAGATTGTAATTTAGATCTGGAACCGAGATCAATCACCTCTGATCCAGTACCCCCTCTGGTATTACTCTCGACATGCAGGACTTTGTGGCCAGGACAGATTTAAAGGTTGCCAGCCAAGACACACACACACGGAGAGCCTTCGGTTGGCGAGTTCAAACTTGATGTCCAAGAGATGAGAATTCAATGCCATGACCATGACAGATTTAACGTCCACCACACACACATACTCCAAGAATTTTCGGCTAGCTGGTTCGAAATCATAGCCCAATTAATGCGAATCCAAAGCCCTACCAAACAGGCTGTATATAAGTAAATTAAGTACTTGTTTCATAAAAAAAGAGAAATGACTTAATTTAAATGAGTTTGAATAATAATAAGATACATTTACCGATATCTTTATTGGTCACAATAGACCTATTTCTAAAAATAAATTACAATTGTAGATTTTAATTTAGAATTTGCTTTCCTTCTTTTTACGCTGCTATAAAAAAGATAGTTGCATTATCTCTACAATGATGATTCGACAATAAATAAAATTGTAAAATTTAGGAATCAGAAAGTCTTTATTTTGACTTCCGATATCAATAAAATAATTGCGTATAGAAACTCTAGTACACTTCTAATTGCACTGTTTAATTCCAAATGTATGCAGATTGAAGTGGTGGAAAAGTTTAAAGAATATAATTTCGACTCGATTTTTGCCCTTGTCAAGTGGTAGTAATTCAAAATTAAGATATCTGTCTCCAAATAACTTTCGGATCAGTATTCTGAAACACAATACAAATATTTTCACTCACAGAAGATATAAAATCTAGAATTGCTCATCTATATAGAGAAAACAATTGTAAAAAAATTAAATTGAAAAGGAAATAATTGAAAATAACGGTCCCCCAGTCGCAACCATTGTAACCATTACTCCAGTTTTTATTTTATATTAAACCACATAGCCTCTTAGACACGTTATCAATGTTCTCGTGTCATGCCCGCCAGCATTCTTCTTTCCTCTCCAATTTCTCTAGAAAAATCTCAAAAACCTTAATTCCCTGTAAATTCCTTATTAGAAGTGGGGGTGACAAATTTTGCTAACCTTAATCACTTTAAAGATTTCATCAATTCAATTTCGTTTACGGAAAATTTAGGCAACTGAAAAAAAAATGCATGCAATATTTTTTAAAAATAAGTTTGAAGCCAAAAACCGATAGTATTTTATTATTTTATATAACAATTATTTATGACAGAATGACATTAAAAGCGGTGACTGAGTTACAAATATACAATAGAAACTCAGATTGACTATCTAGTTATTGAAGCAATTTTTTCATAGATCATTTTTCCAAAATCGTTATAACATTTATGTTCATTTTATTCTGGACATTAAAACGCGATAAATTGTTAGTGAAAAGAAATTGGATGGAAATTTCTGCCATATAAAATTTATTGGTCATGAATGTTCATCGATTTAAAGCTATGCGTTGCTATGGCAAAATTTTTATATTCTATCAGATAAGCGACAACATAACAGTTGTAAAGGATGGATTGGTAGATAAGAGAATTACAACCTAAGGAAATTGAAACAAAAACCAGTAAACATTTTTTTTAAAAAAATTAAGTCAATTTCTACTTTTTCTCAGAAATATTTTATAAACAGTCAAAAAAGAACATTTTATTTTAGTTATTTTTATTAAATAATTATAATAAGTAAAAATAATTTATCAAAACATTAATTATTTTGGCAAGAATGGAACTCACATTTTTTACTTTCACGTGAAAATGGCTGAAATCCTTGTATATTACCAATTATACTACTGCCTGCTATGCCTTAATATCAATTTCCATTACAAAATGCTAAAATATTTAAAATATTAAAAATGAATTAAATTTTAATTATGAATTAATGTTTGAAAAAAAACTGTATTAACATCAATGTCATCCAATGCAAGTTTTAAAAAATGTATTTAAATTCGAGTGGATTAATAAAAAGTATTTTGAAAATTTGAACAAAATATACAAATATATATAGGGAAAGTGTGAACTAATAGTAGGATTTCGATAAAACAAATTCGCAATGAAGTCTGATAGTTATAAACTAAGACAATCTTTGATTTTGGATTGTAAATCTAAACGCCTTCGTTAAAAGTTAAAGAAAATAATTCTATTTAATCTATAAGTTTTAGAAAAGCAATTAAATATAAAATTAAGATAAAATTTTTACTAATGATTCACGAAATAATTATGCGTAGTTATTCTTCTGATCATTTATTGCTGCTTCATTTATATAATTTTTTAATGCGTTTTACAATAAGAGCTTTTTATTTTCTTCGGGAAATATGTATATGTGTTTTTAAGAATTACATATATTTTTATAAAATTATTTTTTAAATGTTATTACTTTTTCTGTGAAATTCAAGAAAAAATATAAATTCAGCAAATGGTTACATAATTAATTGAAATAATTTCACAATGAAATAAAGCAACTATTAAACAAAAGTGAAAGTACCTTTTAACCAATATATTTTTTGTAATGCCAAAAATATTTTATTAATAATTTCAATAGCAGAATTATTCACCCAACAGCCATCTTGATATTTTTTCAAGCATGAATTAAATCTAATTCTAGTATTGTATTGCCATATATCGGCTCTTACTATATATGTTTAACAAAAAAGATTTCTAAACACTTAATGTTTTTCTTTTGAACAGTTACGTCAGGCTTATAAATGGAAATAAAACGTATAGCCAAATGGCGACGCGATACTAGTAGAATTGTCAATACATTTTGCACTTCTATAGTCACCGAAGCCTGTTTTTACAATCGAAGAATTCAATTTTATAGAGCATGTTAAAAGTTACTATAGTACTGTAACAATATAAATTTAATATACAGTACACTTCAGACTATTCACCCTACAGTGGTGGAAGGACAGACCGGATAACAGAGAAGCCGGATTAACCGGAGTTTGAAAAACTGATTTCTTTGCTTATCAATATCAGAAGACAAAGTTTTTATATCAAGCGTATTAAGCAGTTTTATTACGTATTTTCTCACTTCTTATTGAGTACTAAGCCCAACATTTATTTATCTCAAGTTATATATAATGGGAAAACGGCCCAGTGAATCATATACGCAGTTGCCGATAACGTTTCAAGTTGAAATAAAAGACTCTGTGCTGGTAGTTATATATATGTTTATATACTGCACTGTACGTTTCAAGAATTTATAATACAAAAAGTAAGTAAAAGGATGTAAACCATTCACATTTTATCATAAATTCTGTAATGTTTAATTGAAATGCAGGGAACATAAACAAAATGTTAAAGTGAATCATAGGTCAAGTTCTTAAGAAAATTGACAAACTTATTAGAATTTTCATTTAAAAATGATTATATGGATGTGGAAATGTATGCCTTGCTGAAATTTAGTTTTTGATTTTTGAAAAAGTCCTAAATAGATGATTGCATCTGTAACGCCTTGAGTTTCTTTTTGATGTTATACAGTTTTTTTTTCTTTCAATTTTTAGTCCATTTATTTTGTGTTAATTAATTAAAAACTGACAAAAATCTGTATTTTCTCAGAGCCAAATAAGTAACGAATTCAGTTTGCTTTCCCCCCACCTTAATGAGGTTAGGTTTAACATGTTTTTGGCCGATTATTTCAAACGATTCCGTTTATTATTTTTTTTAATGTTTGATCTATTTAAAATTAAACATTGCTAATGAATCAATTTTTCTGATTTATTTCGAAGTACTTTCGAATAAAAATAATACATAATAAAGAAAACTAAAAACTTCTAATCTGTATCATGTTAACCCAACTGCCGTAGAAAATTTACACATTTGCGTTGCCTTAACTGGCGTTGAATATTCAGCTGGGTAGATAAATTCAACGCCAATTGAGTGTGTTCTGAGTCTGTTCTGATTTATTTTCAACAGATACGAACTTGATTTTGTTTTGGCCTGGTATTTTTTGATCAGTTATTTATATTAATTGTAATTATCTAATAAAAAGTAACTAAAAAAACTCTTTGTTGACCTAAGTAGGGCTTGGCTTATTATTTTTTTATATTATTTGTTTAATTGCGACAAAATTATGCCGAATGGTAAGCAAGTCGATAGTCGCGAACCTCGGGAGTGTACTGCACATATAATATGTATGTGTGAAAAATATTTTTGGAAATATCAGAAATAGGGGAGGTATTTTTAATTAACTATTAATTACAGTTATTCAATAAATAAATGTTCCTTCCAGAGAAAGAGGTTTAAATACTTTTAAACAATTGTATTTGTTGTTGTTTCCCTACCGGAGAGCAACATCTCCCCTCCCTTCCTCTCCCATGAAGTATAACTTTCTCTTCAGGAATTTTTTACAAGATGAACAACAATAACACCGATGTTCGAAAACGCAATGCATTATTTTAAGCTGAAGACGTCTCCTGCCCTTCTATCAGATGATAAATTAACCAGATCGGATTCGCAATGACATCACCACCCCTTATTGTCTGTATCCAGCAGGAGAATTTCAAGCATGCTCTTCGAGAAATGCAACAAGTAACCACAATTTACCAAAGAGAAACGATACCAAATTCTTATTCTTCACCGAGAAATAATAATAATAAAATAAAAAAATAAATGCTTCTTTTGTGCAACAGACCCACCTCCGACATTCCAACATGGCCTTGCAGGTTGATTTAGATAAGGACCATACAAACGCAGAAGGAGAAAAAAAAATCGAAAAAATCCATTCTCAGTCCAAAATATATAATCCACAATCGACATACCTCGCAACAGAACGACCTGTCAGTTCGATTTTATTCCACATCCTGCAAGGTCACGCCCCTTGAGGGGGGACACTGCTTCGATCTGTATCAGTGATTGAATAGGGCTCACAATTCGTGACCCGGTCGTTTTTTTTATCTTGTTTTTCCCCTGTTTCTTACCTAACGGGAACAATGGGACTGGTCCCTTGGGCAGCTCCGGTTCTAATATGTACGACCAAACTCTCCTGCCACCATAACTCGCGTTCCATGCATGGCCCTCATATCTCACCTGTGGTGGAGTTGAGGAGTCTCTTGCTGCTTTCTCTGTTGGATTTTCCAGATACGGTTGCGGTTTTGCTGAGGAGTCGTGCGTTCGTGGAATGGATTCAGAAACTCTGCATCGTCGAAAAACTGGGGAATGTTGTGTCTGGGGTTTAAGTGATTTATATTTATAGGCTTCGCTTATTAGATTAGCTTTGTTTCTGACTGATAGTGAAGATATCGCTGGAGAGATTATTCGGAATTTACCGATTGAGTGATAACGGAAAAGCAGAGACGTAAAAATACTTGTGTGACTTTAATGTTTAAGAATAGATTTGTATCGAAAACAAGTTTTATATGTATTGTCAAATGTAAAATATTACGTAATACACATTTTAGAGAGACATCAAAGATATGGCATGGTATTTGGTTAAAAGATTTATAGATCATTTGAAATTAAATATAACTGCTTGTAATTCGAAGTATGGACTTAAAATGATGATTTCATCCGTATTTTTTGAAAATGGGGCAAGTCCGTTTTTCTTTTATTGTATGATATTTAAAGGTAAAATATTGGTGAACATTAATAGATATATTTTTTGTATTTTGTGGTACCAGGTAAAACAAGTTTCTAATCCAATATTGTTTACAGTGCTGCTAAAAAATGAGTTTCCATTATAACTAAGCGTACTTTCCTCGCTTTCAAAATTAATGAATTATTTTAATCATTCATTTAATTAGGAAATGATATTTTAGCTTCATCAGCTTTTTTTAAAACAAAATATTATTCAAACTTTTCTAAATATTTAATTATTTGATAAAAAGGGAAACAAAACCAAGAATATTATAGTACGAAATGCAACATAACAAGAGACAATTCAATTTTAATAAGAATTTCAATGAAATTGTACTTTCTAGTTTATAAGGTGTTATAATCAATTTAAATTATATTCAAGATTTAACATTTTGCAGCATAACTACACAAAAACTGAGGCTAAATTTTTCCGTATTGTAATCGGTATAAAATATGTTCAATCTAAGATGGATTTGCACTACTTTCAAAATAAACATATTTTCAATACTGTTTAGAGCCAAAACTTCCATCTCCCAAATATTAGAAACTAATTTTTTTTTACAATAAATGTTTTACGCATAAAAATTTCATAACCTATCATCATTTTGTCTACATTCACCATTATCTCCATTTTTTTTTAAAATATGGACTTGTCTCACTTTCGAAATACGATTCATTTATTACGCCATGCATGGAAAATCAGTACCAAAGAAACTTTGTTTATTTTTGTTGTTTAAAATATTTCTTATTTATTTTATTTTGCAATGATGTTTCCAAAGAGTCAACTTGATAATTATATGAGAATTATTATTAAATTTTTGAATCATTTCGCTTATCCAAAATATTAGCTTAATTTAGGGATCTTTATTTAATACATGAAAATAAATCCATGTTCAAAAATGGACAATACTTAGATTACAATATATTATTGGATTGCAATAATTCACTTTTATTATTTTATGATTGTGAGTGTATCTGAAAAGAACACTTAATAAGAATTTTTTTTATATAATCCCATTTTTAAACAGGTGATAATTTTAAGGTTGACTATTTATTATTCTAAGAAGCTCAGACTATAGCTTAACAGGAAAAAAACTCTTAAAACTTTTTTTCATGTTACTTAAAAATATCCAAGTCAGAAAATGTAATTAATTTGTAATAAAAATATCTTTATTTGTAGCCAAATATCATCAGTTTATGTAATTAATCCGATGAAGTAACGTTATAAAAATAGGATGACATCTTAGAATCGTGTTACCTACTTCCAGGTGTGTGTGTTTTTCTCAAGAAAGTACGATTATTTTTGGAAACATATGAAAAATTTGATTATGCAACATTTCTTAAAACTCTACGGAGGTAGAAAATGTGTTATATGAGTTGACAACATAACTTGGGATATCTTTACCGAAAATAATATCAACAGGATATTGTAAGGATACAAAGATACAACAAAAACAAAATTTAAAAATGCAATAAA
>JAOUZG010007994.1:1155432-1166253 GCA_026289955.1 Argiope argentata | reverse complement strand
CAAGGAATTTGTCAATATATTGAAATTTTTTACTTAAGCCTTCGTTAATTAATCAGTGACAATTATTTCTGAGATATTATTCCCATGGTCATCCCATGTATGATGGAATTTCTAGTATATAACATTGAAAAGGATGAAATATTTTCAAAAATTAGACCTTATTTTAATCTCTTATTTCTTGAAATATGATAGACGACTGGTTTAATTTCCTTTTTAAGATATGTGCCTTCCACAGAATGGTGTTACTTAGATTTTTTTTAAGAATTTATTTTTCATTGATGTCTTAATCGATCAAAAAAGCTTCGATACGCGTTAACCACAGAAATGTGGCTTACATTTCGCTTCTTTATGAGATCTCTTTTTCTTTTGAGGGAGTTGGCTCATTTTACACTGCGCAGGTAAATACTTGCATACCATTAGTATCTTATATCCGGCTAATCATTGCCCTCGTTAATCTTACCGCAATTTGAGTCATCATCTACGTTTTTACATGCATCTATGCCTTGTAATGTATTTAAAGCGGTATGCACTGTTCAAGCAGTCTCCGAAATCAAAGATTTCGTAATTTCTTTAATATTTCTCACGACAAATTCTCTATTAAATGGCTATTTTTCGTTAAATATAAGCTTGTTTCTAAATAGAGGTAGCATCGTATATAATATCTTGAATTTCCAAATTATCCTGTTTTCCTATTCACCCGTACCCAGAATATTTAAAAATTTCACTTTTAATTAATCACTAAAAAGGGGGATTCTGTTCAGCTTCATGTGATTAAAAATATATAAATGAAAAACATCTTCTAATAGCAATACGAATTTGCCAATTTATGCGATTGTTTGGGAAGTACCTGAACTTACAGTTCTTAACCTCCGGATTTAATAATGTTGCATGGGAATACAGAACAACTGCAGTTTCATTGAAGAAGTGGGTTTCAGATAACAATAAAAACTACAAGTTATTTAATAAATGTGAAGATTATGGAAATGAGAATAGACGGCACCAAGAAGATTGAGAAAATAAACAATATTCAAAAAATTTAAAAAAAAACCAATTGCGTTGATGAATTTTTCTCTTTTTTTTTTTCCATATCTGATCCGTTTGCTTATAAATTGAAACAATTATCTGTTCTTTCTTTGTCGGCTTTTTTTTATTATGATTAGCATTTCATTCCGTTTATGTTAGTCATTTACTAATAAGTTTTCCATTTTGAATATGAATGACCTATTTGAAATCTACTATTATACATATTTAGCTCCAAATAAATCAAAATACAAAACCGTTTTTTACTTTCCATTTGACATATCACATATGAAAATGAATAATTTAATTTTGCATTTGAGTTCAATGACCTAAACTTTACATCCCTAAAGTGATTTTTTCAGCTCAAACTTTTTTTCCCGCATAATTATCACTCCATATTTAAATTCACTTGACTGGACGTTGCAAGAAACCGCTGAAACAATTTTCAATTAAAGACTGCCACACTCCCTACCGCAAAGGATTGTAATCGATTAGTTTTTTTAAATGAGGAGAATCTATGCATGTATTTGTTTCTTGACGGCAATCAAGGTTAAATTGGAGGCAAGGTTCGGCGGTCGCGATAACCTATGACTGAAGCAAATTGCTTTATTATCGCCGCGTAAAGAACTTGTTTCTCGGAAATTTCACCTCGGGACAGAAATCATAACAGCGTTTATAGACAGGAGTTTGAATGCGATGTACTTAGCGAAATGTTTTGACATCTAATCTTTCATCATTAGAAGCTATTTTTTGATAGAAAAAAATGTGTTCTGTAGAGGGAAAAGCTTAAAAGTATTGAAAAAATAAGGTTTTAAACCATAAAAAATTTGGAGGGGGGATCCCCTTTTCTATTTCTTAAAAGGAACTTTCAGACTTTTGTGGTTTTTTCTAGTGTTGACATTCATTTAGAAATTCTAATAATGTGAAATGTTAAAATATAACATTGAAGAATCGAATAATTCGTACAAGTTTATAATCACATAAAGAATTAATCCCGCCTTCTTCTAGTAACTGGGTAGACTGAGTAATAATATTTAGTGTTTTTTAGTCAACAGAGAGTTCATCACAAGCAGTGTATGTTCTGACCCTTCATACACGGGAAAGGCCTATCATCAACGATTGACCCAGAAAAGCATCTATAGTATTATTGTATTAAACAGGGGAGCGAAAACCTGCTTCTTGATTTCGTATTTGGTTACTTACTTATTCTCGCATATGAAGTGCTCCTGGTGGGACAGGCACAGGTAGTTTTTGCATTACTTGTTATTGTTACTAATGCCACTTGCCATGGACAAGCCCAGCAGATTTTAAGCCGAAGAGTATTCGTCTCTTTTTTCAAGTAGCGCCAATTAGGGCCATAAATACGCATTTAGTTGCACGCTTATCACCACAGTCCCTTGCACATCCCCTTTATATAGGAGGACACAGTCACACATTTCATAGATAGCACACATAAGAACAACCATGCCCGAAAAGGGACTCGAACCCGGGACTCCCAGAACACAAGGAAGACGCGTTACCTTTGTGCCAGAAAGTGTGTGTGTGTGTGTGTGTGTGTGTGTGTGTGTGTGTGTGTGTGTGTGTGTGTGTGTGTGTGTGTGTGTGTGTGTGTGTGTGTGTGTGTGTGTGCGTGTGTGTGTGTGTGTGTGTGTGTGTGTGTGTGTGTGTGTGTGTGTGTGTGTGTGTGTGTGTGTGTGTGTGTGTGTGTGTGTGTGTTTACACCACGACAGCCAGGTAAAAAAGTTTCTTCTCTTTTCTTTCCTGTTTCCACATTTACAACTGATGAATATCTTTTTAGCAGTGATTATTTTTAGAACTAATCATAGATAAATATCAGTAATTTTAGATCAGACTTATTGATTTCATAAGTGACAATTATTATTCATAACCAATAAACAATCTTCAACAAGAAAATAGTTTCCCTACTCAATTTCTCTTCAGTTTTTAACTGATTGATAAATATTCTTTTTTAATTCAAGAAAAAGAAAATAGTAGAATTGTTATGAAATAAAATTATAGAAGTTTAAGCTTATTTTACATCACAATATAAAAAAATAATAATGCCAGTAATCGGTATTACCTTTAGATAATTTATTTTTTTATTTAATATCTATAACTTGAATATTATTTTTATTACCTTTCATAATTAAAATTATTATACGCGCCCAAAAGTAATACTTAACGGGAAAATAAATTCATATGTCATTGTTTTTTTTAGAGTTTCGATTAATTAGCAGATATTCACAAAATTCAGGCACTCCATCTTCTTTGAATTTTACCTTCAAATCTTAATAGCATTAGATCTCAATTTTCTTTGTTTTCATATGATTAAATATTGAAACTATATTTATGCAGAAAAACAAGGGAAACTTTTCTTCCAAAGATTTAATGTCATCTAACTTTATTGCAAGTTCACTTTTAAAGCTAAAAAAACTTTTCTCCTATTTTTCCTAGTTATAATGTGTTTGTTATATATCCGAAAAAGCGTTAAATCTTCGATTAGATTGATTTTCTCAAGGAACTAACTTACTTTGAAATGATTTTACCTGCTCATTCCCTAATAATCTGATCATTTTCTCGCAATTTTAAATATTTGAATCGAAAATTCGTTGTTTGATGTTTTCTTTGCTCTAAGCACGTTTGTTGTCATCCTTATGTTGTTGGCATCCACCGAACTTGAAGTAAGCCTGGGTCGGGCCATTTGACATCCAGCTGTATTATCCCGTATTGAGGAATTACCATTTTTCTTCTGCGAGATGAGCGATGGATTTCGCAAGTAATTTGACAGGGAGTAATTGACTTGTAGCTTGTTAACATGGATTGATTCCATTGCATGATAAAGATTTTTAAACTGTTTTCTATTCTGAAATCTTAAATTCGCTGCTTCACCTTAAATGAAAATGAAAATTCATTATCCGTACAAATAACTAAACAACTATTCCATAAAAAATAATGCAGTGTTTTCATATTTATGCTAAAAAATTATTAAGAAATCATATTTTGTTTGACACATAACATTCTTAGTTTACTTAAATCATTATATTTTATAATGAATAAAGTGACGGGTCATTTTTATAATAATAAGATGCAAAATATTCATCAGAAAACGATTTATGAAGCAACATATTATAATTCAAACAAGTTATTTACGAAAAAAAATTCATTTTATTAAGTTTTTGAGCCGTATTTTTTACTGGATTTAAACTGTTTTGAGACTCATGGTATAGAATTAAGTTGTGAATAAACGCCATTATTATTTAAATAATCACAAAACTGGTTATTTATTGAGGGCTGAAAGTGTAAAATTTGATTTTCATCTTTAATTATTGTTCAATTTATGTACATGGAGCTACTCTATTACTAATTGTAGAAAGTCTTTATTTCTATCAAATTTTATTGCTGTGTATAAAAATGGGTCTATATTGGTAATTGTAGAAAGACTTTATTTATATTAAATTTTACTGCTATGTACATAATAGATTTACTCTATTGGTGATTGTAAAAAGTAATTATCTCTAACAAATTTTATAACTTAAGAAATTTTCTAAATATCTGAATATTTTTCTGAATTTTCTGATGCATTCATGAATCAAACTGATAAAAACATAGTTGCATGTATCATAAAAGTGAAATAAACTTTCACTGAACACTTCGAATCAAATCAGATCTCTTAAGAGTTGGTGTTTTAACTTCTATCAATAAAAAAATAACATGAACTTACTACCAGAATAAAATAAGAACAGCTATTAAATATTTTGGCAACTGCACTCCATTTTTTAGACGTTCTAATCACTTAGTGAGCTACATTTCCCACCACCCCACTTAATGAGTTTGAGCTCCCATTTTTCCATCTGTTTTCCACCTAAATCTCTCTCTTTGAACCGGGTATTCGATACAAATCCACTCAGCACCATTTCCCGAAGCAGAAAAAAAAAAGTCGAGAACTAACGGAAAGTGCCGAAATGCTCCGAAAGCGGTCTCCTCGAAATCCGATCGGCGAATATCATCCTTCCTTGTTCGACGCCCACCAGTTGCGTCTAATTCCAGCCATCCGACGCTCGATTTCTCAACTAATTACGAATCCACGGATGCCGAAAAGCGGAAATAGATTTCCTCCAGTGCCAGGAGGTAAACCCCTGTCCCCGTTCCCTTCCCCCTGCTCATCTCTCGAGATACGAGAGAAAATCTAAACTCGCTAATAGAGAGAATCAAAGCATTTATATTGCTCTCTTATTTGTGTGGTTGCCAAAAACAGAGCACTTTTAAATTTTTTACTCTTTATACTTGTTGTCTGCAAGCTGTTAGACTAAAGTACAGTTCTAGAAGCTGAATGGATAATATTTAGAAACGAATAGATTTAGGATATAAGTTTGAGCCATGATTAGATGAAGCGGATGATAACTGAGCTCGTCTTTTTCTAGTCAATCTTCACTTTTTTTGGCACCTACATAAGTATATAATTACATTTCTACATAACTACCTCAAAGATTCAAGCATCTGCCGTATGAGTGGACCAAGTTTCCAATCCCTTATTCGAATGTGAGATAGATTTGAACATTCCTATGATAATTTTTAATTTATATTGTTCCTTTGTATTTATGTTTGTTTATAGCAAAGTTCTCTTAAAATTTTTATACTTTATACTTTCTATCTGCAAACTGTTAGACTATAGGACCATTTAAAAAACTATATAGGGTACGAATTGTACTAACTATTAGGAACTGTTTAGAAACGGATAGATTTTGAAAATATTTTTTTAAAGTTTGAACTGTAATTAGATGGAATGGAGGATACCTGAGCTTGTATCTTACTAGGTATTCCTCAGTACTTTAGATTTCTACATAAATTTCTATATAACTACGTCGCTACATATCTGTACAACTGCATAGTTCTATTTCTGCACGACTATATAGTTAGAATTTCTACATGACTACTTAATTACATTTCTGCGTAACATTATAGTAACATTTCCGCTTAATTACATATAATATTTTTGCATGACAACATAATTATATTTCTGCGTAACTACATAGTTATATTTCAGTATAACTACATACTTACATTTCTGCGTAACTACATACTCACATTTCTGCGTAACTACATAGTTACTTATCTGCATAATTACGTTGAAAATTTAAGCATCTGTCGAATGAATGGACCAAATTTCCAATCCCTTTTTCGAAAAGTATTACCACCAATAATGTCAGAAAGACTTTAACATTTCTATGGAATTTTTTTGAATTCTTCTTTTAAAGAAAAAAGTATGGAGTAAGAATGTCTAAATAGTATTCTACAAAGTCACAACTATAGTACGCTTGTCAGTCTGCTTGTTTCATGGATACCAGAATTCACCATTTCTTTCAAACGATTTTTATCTGATTATTATTTGATTTACAAGATTTTATCTGACTCCATTGTTCTCCCTGAAGGAGAACGTGGCTTAGAGCCGAGTGATTTTCATAATTTCCTTAAATTGAAAAATCAGAGTACCAAAATAATAGTTCCAGTCTAATATGAAACGTTAAAATCTATTTCACATCACTGACAAAAATGTTTTTCGAGGAGATTATAAGAAACCTGATTATAAGATGCTTGAAATTTCACAACGAATATGTTGAAAGACAATAATGAGTGTATATAACATTTAGTAATACATTCATTTTTTCCTAACTCTTTCTTTTTGTTGTGGTCCATCAAGTTAAAAAAAAAGAATGCTTCCTAAATTATACCTCAAATAATAGGAGAAAAAATTCTCCCACGATCATTTCAGATGGAGGTGAGGTAAAATCAATTATTTTTCAGGGTCGATTTTTACAATTCCATTATAATTTCTTTTGTTGATTTTTGTTTCTCTTAATGATCGTTACATTATCATCGCTTTACTTTTGTAGAAAAGTGTAATAAAAACCTTAATTTTTAATTGACGTTTAAAAATAAGATAAAGGGAATAACAGAAATTGTTAAAGTGTATATAAACTTGAGAACATTCTTTGGATTTATTTATTGTAAGGAGATGATTATGTAAAGAAGAGGGAATTTTTAATTAGGAATTTATATTTACATATTATTTTCATAACAATGAGTTTCAAAATATTTCTGAAAGCGATGTAATAATATAAGAGGAAAATAAGTTATTATTTAATATTTTTCTCTCATTCGGTGAGAAAAGAATCAAGGTTTTCTTCAATTAATTGTTTCTTGATGGATCACTGCACCCAGCCTCAGAATTAATCATCAACTGAGTTAAATAATGGTTCTTGTTAAAATTAAGAAGGATCAGTCACTTTGTGTGCTTCATGCGAAAAGTTTCAAATGAAATTTCTTACTCGCTTATCGTAAAGCTGCAAAAATTTTAGGTCTAAATTCTAAAGTTATTTTTTCAGTATTCATGTAAGAATTAAGTGAGATAGGCAATAAACGATTCAGATTATATACATTCTATATTAGCCGATTATTTTTGCAATCATAAATGCACATGCGAAATTAAGCAAAAGATTTATGCCTTCATTATAGTATTTAATATTATCTTTTATATTTTTACCTTTAGCGACTAGAAATTTCAATCAAATATTTTTGAAAATAAAATAATGGGCAGAACAAAATGATATTTTATATATTAAATAAATTATTTTCTTTGGTCTTAATAAAGGCTCCGAGAAAATATTTTTAAACCTGAAATTTTGATAGGCACGTTTATCAATATTTTAAACTTCTTGCCCTGCTCTTTTGACCGTTCTCTACTCAATTTTATAATTTTATGTCTATGTCCTAATGCACATAATTATATCACAGAAAAAGAGAAAAATGTTTAAAACAATCGTGCTTCAAAAAAAATTACAATTGCTTGTTTCCAAAATCAAATACTAATTGTAAATAAATAGAATTTTAAAATTTTTATAAAAAGAATAAGTTATACATAGTGAAACCTATTCAACATGGAGAAGGAGAAAAAAGAAGAATTTTAAGGTTTACTTTTCCCATTTAAAGGTTTAATTTCCTTAATTGAAAACAAACTTTTTCATAAAATTTCCCTCACAATGACGCCGAATAATATGAATATATTAGAGATTCGATATATCAGAATCAAAATAATTCATGTTTTAATACAGGGTTGTTTAGTTATCATCTCCAAGTCTTATTGAGTGCTGAAATTGGGTATCGCCGATGCACTCAAAGAACACTCGCATCGCATTCTTCAATTTACATTTAAAAAATAGAAAGATAGAAAGAAAGAAATTCCGTCTAGTCAAACCATTCTATCCTAATCTTGCATATGAAGAATTTTGATAGTTCTATTTTTGTTTATAATTCATAATTGATTCATTCTTCTGTTGAGTTATGATTCTTTTATCCCCATTCGTACGCTTTTTATACAAAATTTCTTGTTAATAGATGAAATTTCAGAATATTCTTGCAGTTATAGGAGAAGAGAAGTGTATATAGCTTTGTTGAAGATGATAATGAATTCTATAGAAATAGAACAAATCGGAAAAAAAGAATAAACCAGAAAAAATCGATGCAGCTCTATACAAAATCTCTTCTAAAATATATAAAAAAAACAAATAAAAAGTATCCCAGTCAGATGGGCTTAAATATATCTTGACGAAGTGAAATTAAAGAACTATTTATTAACTAAATGGGTATAAACGATTCAGATGTGTTTTTAGTTATAAAGATTAAAAAATTTTTAACTGGTATTTTAAAATTTTGAATAAACTTGAGTCAATTTTTTATAAGACAGTAGCAATTTTTTTGTCGAAGGTATAAATAAAAAATTTCAATTTATCATCATCATTTAAATTCAGAATAAAACTAAGCTAAATTAACGAAAATGAATAAAAAAGAATGTAACTAAAACAGATAAATAGGCTTAGATAGACTAACTAAAATAGACATATCTACCATTTATAAAAGATTCAAATAGTTATACAGTTTGAAAATGTTTAAATTCATATTTTGCAATTTCGAATAAATTCCTCCTTTTTTTTATTCAGAGGTTTTTGAGTAATGGAAGCTAGAACTCACGTAAGCAATTAAGCACTAACGGCAATATTCCTCAATATCTTTTATCATCATATATTTTTACCTGCTTTTACCAGTATTGCATTATTACTTATGTTTGCTTTTTTGAAAGCAGACGCGTTTTTAAATGCTTGACCTGCTTTTACCAGTATTGCTTTTTGAAACAGATTTAAACTACTTAAAATGACTTAAATTAACTATGATAAATAGTAACTTAAAAAATAATTATATTCTCACACGCTAACTTAAAATTGGCGATCGTGGATTTCATGTTTCCATGGTAACAACTTTTTAATTAAAAGTATAAATAAAAGCAAGTTTTCAATTGTTATGAACTCTTTGCATTATCATCATTTGATTTTAGAATCTATCCTTTAAAAATGATACTTTTGTACTGTAAACTAACGGAACTTCCGAAAATGTTCTAAATCGCATCAGCGGTCTCTCTGAAACTCCATTTAACTGACTGAAAAAGATAATAGCCACTGTTGCTATAAATCCCAATATCTTACTTTCAAGTCATACTGTAAACTAAGTTGAATCTATTCTGTTCTATAAGTATTTAAATTCCATATGCCTCCAAAGGCTCCACAAAAGTATTTGCTTTACTTTCTGTCGACAAACATTTAAGGCATGAACGATTATAAATTAGATGGCGAACTCTTAATTTTAAAATAGATTTTCAGTTTAGAGAGGAGGATGGCTTGGTTGAAATAATAAATGCCTCGTGTCTGTAAAGAAGCTTAAAAAATAATTTCTTGGCGATAAATATCTCACTTCTTCGTTGGAATGTTGCCACATGCCAGAAGTTCAAGTTCTCCGCAACTGTCGTTGAACAAGAAATTAAAAAAAAGCATTTTAATAGTTTTTTATGTTTAATTTATATATAGATCTCGACGCTTTTCAGTTGATCGGATTGACTTTCAGGAATATGCCTTTTTTGACTCTATTAACTGTAACTTACATGCTTTAGCTTTGAGACATGTTAATATCATGAAGTTGTTTTGAAGCTTAGATTGACAACTCAAATAAGATTAAAGTTTTGTTATGTTTGAAAGCGTGTGTTCTTTTGTCTTATGAGTTAGTTTAGGTTTGGAATTTTGTGCTTTTAGTAACAATAATTGAAGGCATAAAATAAAAATAATTCCAAAATTATTAAAAATTAGTCGTAATATCAGCAGTTACATGTTTGACGGGTATAAAATAAATTTCAATAAACATCAATATTACAAACTTGATGAGGGATTTTGGAAATCTGATTTTACAATTTATATTGTGTTTTCCATTTTTAATTACTTTTATACGATGAATAGGAAAAGTATCATTTAGTATAATTATATTAATATCCCGTTGTAAAGCAACACTGCGGACGTTTAAGGACTAACCTGTTTTTTTGAATCATAGTCAAATAACGAGGACGGCACCTGAGAGAAAATATAGTAATCTTCAAGAAATTCGAACTCGAAATTTTGACAAATCCTCACTTTTATACCTTCCTGGGTTCTAAAAACATATTTTTGGAAAATCTCCGCCTGTCTGCGAAAAAAATAACTCAAAAATGCTTTAAGCTAGATTAATGATTTTTTTATTTAGTCTTTTTCAAATCTCTATCAAATTTTGAACAAAGTTGGTTCAAAGGAAATCTATCTGTCCTTCTGTCAGAATAAAAGCTAATATGACAATTACAAAGCGAAGAAAGTCAGATATATAAAATTTGGTGCACAGATTTAACATCTATATAGTGTAGACATCTATCAACTTTGAATCAAATTCAACAAT
>JAOUZG010007994.1:1141138-1155422 GCA_026289955.1 Argiope argentata | reverse complement strand
CAATTTATGAAATTTGGCGCATAGATTTAAAATCTATATAGTGTAGATATCTATCAATTTTGAACCAAATCCAAAATCGGGCTGATCGTCTGTTGGCGTATACTTTCAGAAACATGTAAAAACATAACTTCAAAACAAAATGACTTAAATATTTGAAATTTGGCGCATGGATTTAACATCTGTATAATGTGGACACCAATTAAATTTTGAAGCAAATCCATCAACGAGTTGATCGTCTGTCGATATGTCCTTTCAGAAAAATTTAAACTCCATAACTCAGAAGCGAAATGACTTAAATATGAAATTTGGTATGTGATTTTGTGTATGCAGGTTCAATAATGCGTAAAGTTTTTTTGATTCCATCAATTGGAAAAAATTTGTGTAAAACATAAATTCGATTTTTAGACACTATTAACTGCATGCCAAAAATTAATAAAAAAGAAATAATAGATAAATAAAACATCACCAAAGACCACGCGATAGTTTTAGTAAAGACCCTAAATTTTCTCCAAAAGTTAGTATTTTATAATTATGGTGCGCCAATGACAGCAAAGCGTCTTAGAGGATAACACCTTTTTCACACGAGTACACACGAAAATTTTGGGAAACCACTCCATCTGGTTCATTTACTACATTTCCAAAAAGACTGACAATACTGATCTCTAAACTGTTTCGAGTTTTATAGTTGTTTTTGATAAGCTTAGAATTTTATCTTCTATCTCGGCTATCCTATAAATTTGGGATATTCGATTTAGACACTACAGCCTTTTTATTTGGCCACAAATACTTTTCTTCATAATGCTTAGTAACTAATAAATATCTTGTCTGGTATAAACCAGATTTAGAAGTCCCTTCTTCAAGGTTACGGTTCAATTTCATCATTTCTTCCTTTTCAATTTCAAGGTAATAGTTAAATAGTTTCAATAAAAAAATTAACACTTTTATTTTTGAATACCCTTAGTAAATTAAATATTCCAGACCACCTATTGAGGTACAAATTAGATAAGTGTGCTCCATCGGCATATGCAAAAACCCGAAGCCCACTAACAAAAATCGAAGAACATCGAAGCAGTCTCGAAGCCACCATTCATCAAATCAGGAATGGTTTAGCATTTCATACCCAGCATGCATCTCGGCACCATCTGTCACACAAGATAAATAACTGCCTCATATTCCTCATCGGTCTCTGATGAAGTTTGGGATGAGGGTGGAAAATAAAAAATGGAAAAATTACTCCACCCACTATGCGAATAAGTTCGGAATGACCCTCTCCCCACCCACACTGAAGAAATCACTGGCACGTGTTGCTGCACTGGACACTCCCTGAAGGCTCGAAGATAGGACTCGTAATTTTTTTTTATATACAGTGTGGGATCGAATATTCTCTGGGAGGATGCATTTGGAGGAGGGCCTGCAACAGGTGTGACGCCGATGGTTATTGGATTGGGTTTTATCATTACACTTTGGAGGTTACTCCCCGCTACCCTCAATCAAGCCCGGGCGGCTGATATCCGCATGACGATATTTCCAAT
This sequence comes from Argiope argentata, assembly GCA_026289955.1. Lineage (NCBI taxonomy): Eukaryota > Metazoa > Arthropoda > Arachnida > Araneae > Araneidae > Argiope > Argiope argentata. The sequence continues at coordinate 1,153,890 of JAOUZG010007994.1, read as the reverse complement.
CACGATTCGCAAGATTTATGATGTCTGAGATGGTGCCTTAATTAAAAGCTTTCAGACATTCATTTGGGTGAAGGGATTGAAAGAGAAACACAGGATTGGTTTCTAAATAAGAATGTAATTATTTCGGGCAATTGGATAAGGTAGTTAATTGATTCGAAACAGAGATATTAAAGAATTGTTTTCAGAGATCTTTCTTTATAAAAGAAGTGCTCTGTTTCGCTGAATTAAAAGACAAGTAAATTTTATTTTCCATCTTAGAACTCACTAACAAGCTAGAATCAACTTTTAAATTATTTTCAATCAAATTCATTACATGCAAGAGGTCAAAAATAGATACAATTTATTGCTGAAATATCATAAAGGTAAAGCTTTTGTTTTAGCAACGTTATTTTTATTTAAAAAACACTAAGAAATTTTTCACAAAATCCTCATAAATATAATCTCAGATTATAAATATGCAATAGTTATTGAGCAGATATTTTTAATCCTTTTTATCATACATTTATAAAGGTTTGTTTAGATGGTTAACAGAACTGTGAAATTCTGTTATATTTGTATGAGGGGAGGGAAGGGAGGGTAAAGTTTTTCATTGTTTGTTTTGCGTTTTCTTTCACTCTTAGAATTATCACACTGCTTCCCTGCCTTAACGGTACTCAGTAAATGTGCCTTTTATTGCTAGGTTTAAATGGAGAACTTTCATATAATGAAACCGTGAATCCATCTCTTTCTTTTCTTATTTCCACCTGAAAATTATAGTCCGTTATCATGTTGGTAAGGCCCCAGATTCGTAAACGGAGTGTTCCTTTTCTGTAAAATCAATTTCACCTGAAAACCACAAATAGTGACCTTGATGCCAATCTGAATGTAGCATCACGAATCAAGTATTCGTTACTTTTGATAAAGATGGAAACGCTTATTGACGCAAGTGTTGTTCTTTGACTACGACTCATCTGCCTTGACATAGCACTTGTGTTCCTACGAAATCTGATGTTAATATGTTGTTGTTTATAATGGCACTTGCCATGGACAAGCTTGATGAGGTAGTCAGCGATTTAAGCCTAATCAGCGTCTCTTGTTTCGTAGTAGCGCCTACTAGGGCCAAGAGTACGATTTTTGTTACTCTCTCATCACAGTCGCTTGTAATAATCGATATTTCTATCCATTGATTAAATTGATATATGGTCTAAATATGATATAATCCGGTGAGATCCTAAGTCAAAAAAATTTTTCTTAACCACTTAACCGGTTAGCCCGTATGCCGTATATGCATCGATTTATAGAATTTTGATAGTTGTAAACAAAAAATAAACCGTTCATAACGATTATAATTCAATAATAAAATGACTTCGAATACGTAGATAAGTCAAGTATTCGATGGATTTCCATTCGAGTCAAAATAAGAAAATACTCCCAAAATAGAAGGTGTCATTAGTTAGCAAAGAAAATAAACCTGCTAAGGTGTTAAGACTGAAACTTTTCCATCCACATTTCACATAATATAAATTTTCTTTTAAAAAAACATATTGAAATCAATGCAAATATTGCCGACTAAAAATAATTGTATAACGTTTGCTACAAAATTCCTAGGTTATATAAAGAAAGTTTTTTCGAAATTTAAACCTGGTGATCGTTTTTCTGTTTTTCCTTTTAATTTTAAAGCTTTCATTGGGGTTTTGTAGTTAAGCTGCCTTGTTTATATTTAATAATGCTCTATCACTGCTCTTAATATTAATAATGCTCTATGCTCTGCTAAAAACCATACACATATGGATACAATTTTAGAAATCACCATCTCCATGATGCTGGAGGGTAGAACAATTTTTAATGAAATGATTCCCTTACGCAGGATTTGGACTGAAGCATTAGAAATGGTTTTTGCTATCTGTTAAATTCCTTGAATAAATAAGCAAATAAATAAGAACATATATCATCTAACTTTAACAAATCAAATCCAAAGCAAATTCTAGGAATGTTTTAAATGGATTTAATTACAGCAACCTTAAATTTTAAAAGTTCTTACTACGACATATCATTTCTTGTTCAGTTTTAAATGTAGACGATTCTTGATATTTAGTATTGATAAAGGTCATTATTAATATTCATGATTTTCCTATTGTTTTTATTTATATACTTAATTCTGTACAGCTGCATGTGAAAGATGGAGAAGCAATCAGAGTTCCTTCCCTCTCTCCTTAAAAACCGATAAGAAATTTTATTTATATTTTAAGTTAGCAATCTTAATTGTTTTAATAGTTTTTATTGATAACTCCTTTTCATTCAACTTCTTTGAACAACAAGTTTTGTACTAATACTCATCCAGAATACAAAATTTATGGAAGTATCTGCAAATAGTTGCAACGTTTAATTTTCTCTTTTAATCCAAATTGAAGTCATTGTCTGATCTTCTATTATAAGTTGTCGTCATTTCATGTTACGTTTTGCTAAATTCAGTATCAATGAAAAGCCTAGTTCTCAGGGTTTTTTACTGAATTTGTATCCGGTTAGCCGTTTTTAAATCTGTGTTGGAGTCTGTGATATTTTGCAGTACGATGCCCTTACTGCTTACATATATTCCTTAGCAATTTCATTGACAAATGGTTCGAGTAATATAAACATCACTTTCGGGTCGAAAATAAATGGGGTAAACCCCTTGTGGTCAGCGGATCGGTTTTCTCTGCATGCCCGTCATGGAATTAAGTCATAAGTATCTGCCCCAAGTTGGCACATGTGGGCCGTGAAAGAAATTACCCTCCGTTTAGAAGATCTCTATTAAGCTGCTCGGAAACAACAGGTTTTTTCGTGCTATAAATCTCTAAAACCAAACAATATTTAGTCTGTCTCCAGCCGACAGAACAATAGCCCCTCTCTGTGCCCACTGTAAAAAAAGCCTTCGCTCCATCCTTTTAACATCTACATCTTCCAGCCAGCTCGCAAGAAAGATGGGGAAACCTCTCAATTTGACGCGAACATGAGGTAAGTCAGTGATGGCCTAATAACAATAATACGTTTGCCAAAGGACTACGCGCCGGGCACACGCTTCATGGTGGTGTTCGATGATCACGTGGTATTTTAGCCCGGGGGCCCCTGCGATTGGCTATTCACCGGTTCGGATAGGGTGCGGCGATGCCTTTACAGCTACGCCTGTAGGGTCGTGGGTCAAGTTATCTATCATGTACTAGCTCGTAACGTCCTGATAGTTTCTTACTTCAAACGATTTATTACTCTGTCCGGTTTCTAACCCCCTCTCCTTTTTCCAAACGATATGTTTTTTTTTTTATTTACTATTTCTTCGCCTCGCGTATCGTGTGTGTGCGGGGGAGTTCCAGCAGAATGGGATGGAAGAATTTTCTCATTGTGTGTTGAGCAATAATCGATCGCCCGATGTACAAAATCGAAAAACTGGTTGTTAATAACTACCTTTGAGGCCGAGATGGAAGTTATGAGTTCCTTCCTCGCTTTTTCTATTTTTTTGATGATGATGATGATGCACTGGCGGATATCACTTCGTAATTACTATTCCGCTCGTGGACGCCGGAGTTCAATTCGTTCGATTTCCATTAAGCTTGAGGTGGATCTTTTTTAAACCACACAACCACCCTTCGGACGACCCTCTCGCTGGAAATAATTCCATAAGGTCCCTACCAGCCGCCGGGGCTGCTGGGATTGTGTAAACACAACTTCGAATGTGCTGAAAACGATTTTTATTTCGAACCGTTTTTGATCACGAAAATGGCAATAACAACCGTCATCAGGGAAGTGGGCTTTATGTCAAAAGGCTGTACTTTGGTGTTTGGTAATCGTGCTGGTTTTTCCAAGACGATGGTTGTAACTGTAGATGATGGGGTTTCGGGACAGTTATTTATGTTAATGTCCTTTCTTTGAAAAGGAATGTCTTTTAAATAAGGCCTTCCAACTAAAACATTTAAGGAAATAATAGGTTTTGTTCTGAAAGCGAAGGTTTCGAACGAGTAAAAGTATTGAGAGGATGGTAAACCACATTTTAATCTATTGAAGTTATGTTGTCTGGTAAAAGTCATGAAGGGCGCCATGGCTTAATTAACTGCCTTCTTTCACATCAGCAAGCATTAAATAAATTTATCTCAATGTAATGGATGAATTGTGCAGTATTGAATCGATTTCAAAACATAGTAAATATGCTTTAAGGAAATATAATATCTTTTTCAACAAAGTAATGCTGATATTATTTAAAAGTAGGAGCCTCACAAAATAGCAATATGATTGCATGACTTTTCGTTATTTTTATAAGAAAATAATAATCTGCAGTGTAGCTATCTTAACGTCCCGTTGTAAAGCAACAGTAGGGCTACTTTGGGATGAACCTCGTCATTTTGAACTGTGATCAGATGACGAGGATGTCACCTGAGCTGTCATCCCCTCTCTACACCACACCAGTGGGAGAAAATTTGGTCATGACAGATTTAACGTGCAACTGACCTCCATGCACGACGGTTCTTCAGTGGAATCGGGTCTCGAATTTGAAACTCTGCGATTCACGAGCCGAGACCTTACCACCAAGCCCCAAAATAACCTGTAAACGACAGTGTTGGTGATAAAAACAAAAACATTTCAATTTAATCATTATATCGACAATATCGCTTACATGAAAGAAAAGAAAAAAAACTTTGATAACAAAGGAAAATGCATATTCAAACCAATTAAATATATTTTGTATTTCAACTCAAGTGGGTGAATAAAGCCCAAAAGGAATTTTTTTTGTATCATATTTTCAGTATTTCTTAACTAAAAGGTCTTTATCCGGTGAGTAATATGACAAGATTCCTTATTTAAATTTTTACTTTAATAAATAGGGTTGTGGCCATGGACGAAACCAAAACCATGGTATACTAAACCATATAAATACTTCAGACACAAATTTAAAATTATGCTTTTAATGAAGTTATTTTATTCCAGTAAATAGTTATTGAATTTACAATATGAAACAAAATTAGTCAAATTAAATCAGTTTAGATGTAGTCATAATCAATTTGTAAACACCATCGCTTTTGATGGCTAGCATTTAAGTATGAATCGATTCCATTGCTGTCAAAAAGTGATAATTTTTTCATTTTATCAAAAATATGTTTTTTATAAAGTATTTTATATTAAATGTAATAGATATTATACAATATCGTTATAATCTAGTGTAAAAAAGTTGTTATGGTTTTAAAAACTTGTTTTAAAAATTTGTATTTCATAGAGTTATATATTCATAATATATTATTTCATTTGTAAAATAGACAGATATTTAAACATGTTTTTAAATTATTTTAGTCTTTTTTATAATAACAAGTTACATACATTTCATGATTTATAGATGTATTGAGTAAAACTTTACAATAATAAATGTTTCATTTTTCTTTTCAGGTAAGCTTGTAAATTCAAAGAACATTTTTGGTCGTTGTAAGTATAATATAAATGACCGCAGTTTCATTTATTTTCCACTTAAATATGATTCTTTTATTCATATATCTAGGAACTTAGTACTGATGTAAGTTATTTTAATCATACTAAACATTTCTTTTAAGTAACTTACATTAATGATAAAAATTCACATAAAAGTCTCCTTTTTTCTATAATAGTTATACCTAAAATTTCTTTTTTTTATCAAAAAAATTTTCATTTGAAATTTTATAGGTGGACAATTTTGCATTAATAATGAATTTAGCCTAAATACTTTTACGTTCATATAATACACGTTCAAGTATTTTTGCGCCGGTATCCTGGCACAGAGGTAGCGCGTCTTCCTCGTAATCTAGGTGTCCCGGGTTCAATTCTCGGTTAGGGAATGGTTGTTCTTCAGTGTACCATCTGTGAGGTGTGTGAATGTGCCCTCCCCTCTGTAAAAAGGAGCTGTACAAGCGAATGTGAAAAGCGTATCACTAAGGCATACTTTTGGCCGTAGTTGGCGTTACTTCAAAAACAAGAGAAGCTCATTCGGTTTAAAATCACTTATGGCTGCCAGCGCGTTTATCAATGGCAAATGCCATTAGTAAATATATATATATTGCATTGAATATTGATATTTAAGTTTATTACAAATAGTAAGTAAAATTAATTTATACAAATTGTGAAATGTTAAATAAAAATTATCTTACTATTAAAATAGTAAGATAGAATAAAATAAAATTACTATATAATAATGTAATAAAGTGTAATTCAGTAGAACGTGTAAGTACATTTGTGATGTGAAGATGATGCCACGTAACTTGACTTCAATTCGCCACGTAATTTGGCTAAGGAAATGCTGTTGTTTCTTATGGCAATTGCTATGGACAAGCTTGCTGATACAGCAGCAGATTTAAGCCTAATCACCGTCTTTTGTTTTTATAGAAGCGCCAACTAGGGCCAAGAATACAGCTTTTGTTAATCATTCATCACATTTGCTTGCACAGCAACTTTTCATACAAGGGCCCATTCCCACACCTCGAAGATAGAACACAGATGTACAACCATGTCCAAACTGGGACTCGAACCCAGGACGCCCAGACCAGGGGGCAGACACGCTACCCCTATGCTAGGACAACGGTTTTTTGACTGAGGAATTGTTACTGTATGGGGGGGGGAAGCATATCCAAATTAGAAACTTTCAAATTATATATTTATTATTCTGGCAGTGCTCATTCTTTAATCACAAATAATGGCTATTAATTATGACTATTCATACTTCCATACTTTTGTTTAATTCTCAAATAATAAAACTGATTTAATTTTAAAAAACTTTTGGAACATTTTGAAAACATCTGAAATAGAACATAGAGATTTTGTGGTCAGATATGATGCGAAGCACTGTTGAAATAGGCTAAGGCTACAATATTGAGAATTGAATAGTAATATATATTTACAGATTATATGTAACAATACGTTTTATTTAAAACCATTAACGTGAACTCTGAAATAACTTTAACGCATTTATATGTAACTCAATTTGGCACATTACCAATGGGAATTCTGTGAAATTTTCATATCCTATTTTGAAAATAAATTAAGAAATATATTTAATAGTTTTTTGTGAGAGAATTATAGATTAAAGGATTCAAGTACAAAAGAATTTTTTTAAAAAGTCCGGCTAGCAGTTCCGCATTGTTCTTGAAACTGGTAGTGACTGGCATTCAATCACCGATTGGTTTCACCATTCAAGGACGGCTTGTACGTGATCAGCCTCGAACGGAAATATTTTTCAAAGAATTAATTTAAACCCAGCGTCTTTGATAGTCGTATCATAAAAGTGTTTTTCGTCCGTCATTAGAAAAGAGAATAACTTATCAAAATACACTTGCTTTATCTTTCAACATTACCATTGTAACTGATATCTGTACTTTTGGCATTTAAATAAAAACACACTCTTTTGTCCTGAATTTTTCAAGTCAATCCATTTCTCAAACAATTGTGGGTGTATTGAAATAGTAAACATACTAATTCAGAGCAAATATTAAAAAAAATGTGATATTTCAGTTATTTTTCACGTATTGCTTGCTCTTATGCCTTTACTTAGATTTTGTATCGCTATTTGTCTAATAGCTTCTCTTTTGTAGAAATTTTAGAAATGCTTATATTAAAATTGTCAATAAATTATTAGTATCTAGAAAATAGATAACGCAAATTCATTTATTTAGAGACTCTCTCAAAATTATATTAACTTATTCATTGGGAACTTTTTGATTCTATCGAAAAATTGTGAAGAATTTGCTCTATATAAAACAATATACAGAAACATTTTCCGAGGGAAGCTCTATTTCTTCAGACTTAGACAAATAAAGTTTGTTGTTTGAAATTCAAATTTAATTGTGGCTACTTTTTTAAAAAAAATAACGACTTTTTTTAAAGCATCTTACATATCTTACCAATTTTGAAATAAAATTTCCAAATAAGAAAAATATATTCATTTCGTTCTGAAATTCGAAAACCGTTTGCGCGTTTAGGCATGCATCAGAATGTGTTTATTTAGGTAGGAAGGACGGAGATTCCTCCTCACTAATCTGCTTTCACCCCACAACTAATCTAACAATCAAGTAAATGGAAAGAAAAAGGGGAGGGGAGGACGCAATACTAATTTTACCTTTTTGTCTTTATTATTATTATTTATTTTTTTTTTACTTTTTTCCCCTTTTTTAAGTAACTAACTCTTATAAAGATCTTAACTTATTCTTTTTAACAACTTTAATTAATTAATTAACAACCGTTCTTTTAAATTATTTTTTCTACCAGTTTAACAGTAACATTATGTTAGATCATGTTGTAATGTATTTGCCGAGGAGATTTAAGGAATGGAAATTAGAGAAGCCTGGTCCGGGTTCACGCAACGAATATTCTATCTTGTATCTATTTGCTGAAAAATTGGCATTTAGTCAAAATAAGTGTGAAAGGAAAGATAAAAGGAGAAGTTTCCATTTAACAATAAAAAGATTTCGGATTGTCCACACGGACAAGGAAGCGTAAAAACTCCGGATAACTTATAATATTGTCGGAAAAAGTACGGATTTACAATAAAATGCTTTAGAGAAATTTTTATTTACCGAAAGGGCCTTAAACATTCAATAGTGATGAATAAAGGAGCCATTTCTATTCTTAAAATTTGATAATTCACTTTTTTTGGAATAATAATTTTTTTTATCTTTAAACACTATTTTCGTTATTGAATTTTTTTAAATTGACTAACAGTGGATTAGATTACATATAATTATTTATAATTTGAGATTAACAACCGTAGATAATCTCGGTCACGTTTTATATATTATATTAAAGTATTTTGTATTACCTTTGAAATATTTTTTGTCACTTGAATTAACCATATAAAGAATCAATACGCAATTTTGAATTATAATAAAAGGCACGGTAAGAAACGTCGCGATGATCAGAGACAGGGAGAAAAACTTAATGAAAAAGTATCTAATAGAGTGGAAAGTTCACAGAATGACTCTCTCGTTCTTTCGTATCTCACCCCTTAGAGAAGTAGAATCGTCAAAATCTGGTAATCTTGGAATATTGAAGCTAACATTGGTATTATTTATATTTTGAAAGTAGGTGTAAATGCTTAATTTCTAAAAATATATCAAATTGCAAAAAGGAGTATTATATAATTACAGACCTTGTTAAAAAAATAAATGCTTGATAAAAAAAACGTGGATTTATAAAACCAAAATCTTCAAAAACAAGAACATAAACTAAACAAATAATACAAATAATAATAAGCATATATATGATGTTACAAACAGCATATAAATCTATGTAATAAAAGTTTTCATGCAAAATCTGATTTCAAAACATTCAGGTAACAAATACAGACCTCTTACTCTTTAACTGGATATTTTTAAATTTCTCCGTTGATAAAAATGCTATATTGTTTCATTCCGCCTGCAGAATAGCCGTTAAAAATGACAGTGATAGGATGACAGCTCGATGATAGACAACTTGAACTCTTCCGAAATTTCCATTTCTTTTCCGTCGCTGCTAGAAGAAAGTGACCTTTCAGTATTATGCATTTATTTAATCTGATGTTTTTAAAGAAAAAAAAGGCAAAGTTAATAAAACAAAAATATTTTTTTGACAAAGTTTGAAAATATTATGGCAGTGAAAAATGAATATTTGGTACTTTTCTCTTTATTGGGCGCCAGCGAAAAATTCAAGAAATTTGGCGGAATTATGCATTATTTGGCGATTTTTCGCTTAAAATTCAATGTAAGAAGTTTGGCATAGCTCTATACTATTTGGCGATTTTTCGCTGTCGCTCGGCTAACGGAAAAGTACCAAATATTTATTTGTTAAATTCTATTTAATAGTACATCGTTTTAAAGCCATTGATGCTATTCGATTGCATTTCAGATTTTTATATTTCTGCATAGAGTATTATAAGCTAATCGAAAAAAAATATGAAATTGTATTTAATTTGTAATTATAAAAAAGATATGCTTATATATATATGTCGATCCTTTACAGGCCATTAGATCTGAAGCCGTCAAATTCATCACTGACATATTTTAAAAAATAAAAGCATACAACATGCAGAAATGAATTTTTTTAAAAATTTAAATAATAAAAAATTGAACAAAATTTTGTTTTTGTTTTTTCTGCTATAATTTCCCCCAAAAAATTATCCAAAAATGTGACTGTTTTATTATCTTAAGATTTCAAAAAAATAGTTAAAATAAATAATTTTTTAATAATTCTGTGCTATTTTTCCCTTAATTTTGATGATTTTTTAAAAAAATATTTTTCCAGGATTGTCAGCAAAAAGCTTCATTGTTACAATGAAATTAAAATGGTTTTTCATTATTTCATCGTACATTTAATTGTATGATAATCTGTTATTGTTGAACTCCAAGAAAGATTCTTATTATTATTTGTGTAGATTATATGACGAATTAAAAAGCAAAATTACATTACTCCTAACACCAGCATGTCATTTGAAATAAATTAATTTTAAATAACACTGTGATGAGATGGGATTCCATTTTAACTTTTTGTGTGAAGAAAACCGCAAACATCAAGTTATTCAAAAGAAATTTTATTTAAATCAAACTCGAAAAATACTCTATACGAACATGTAAGCGCCAATATCAGCTAACTGTATTTGCTATCCAACAACATGTAAGGTTCACAATCTAACTGTAGCTCAATACCAAAGATATAGTTTCAAATGGAAATATACTTTAAATGACATAAAGTATTAGTTTTCATGTTGTTTATATTTTTAAAAAATATGTACTTCGGAAAAAATTATGATGTCTTTAATTAATATTCATCTTTGAGTTATTTTCCGTTGTTGAAAGAATTTTTCCATTTAGATGTGCCTATCTCTAATGAGGCAGAATTTTTTTTATTACATCGCTATTAACAGGGACACTGTATGAGGATATAACGCTTTGTGTGTCAATATTTATTTAGAATATTATTTATTTAATAGAATAATGCAATACTTATCAGTTGGTATTTCCTTAGAACTCTTTGATATGAAGATCTTTCTCATAAATTTAGAATTAAAAAATTCTTCACGACTAATTTATAATTAATCATTTATGCTAGATTTTTGGAAGACATGATTTGTTCCGGAATGTTAGTCGTCATCCAAAATGTTTGCTATTCAATAAAAATTGTAGGTTTCTATAATATCAAATAAGCATACATTTTTTTACTTCCTTTTATTGATAAATGCTCATACTGGAAACAATTCCTAATGTTTCTGTCTTCAATTTTGTAAGCGTTTATGAATCACTGCAGACATTTTTTCTGCAATCAAATATTATTCCCAATTATTTATGTTAGAGTACAGATTCAAAATTAGTTGAATTTGCTCTGAATGCTAAAGGGCAATCAAATATTCATTTTCCCAATTATTTCTGTTAGAGTACACATTCATAACTAGTCGAATTTTCTCGGAATGTTGGAGTGTTTTCAAATTTTCTTTTTCCAAATTGTTTCTATAAGAGTAAATTCATATCTAGTTAAATTTACATTGAATATCGTAGTGACATTCTTTTTTTTTCAATTATTTCTGTTAGAGTATATTCAAAATTAATTAAATTTGCTTTGAATGTTGGAGTGCCATCTAATATTCTTTTTCCCAATTATTTATTTAAGAATAAATTCATAACTAGTTAAATTTACATTGAATTTTGGAGTGATATTCTTTTTTTTTAATTATTTCTGTTAGAGTGTATTCATAATTAATTAAATTTGTTCTGAATGTTGGAATGTCATCTTGTATTCTTTTTCCTAATTATTTCTGTTAGAGTGTATTCACTATTGTTGATACCAAGAATCGTATATCGAAGTTCAAAAGATATTTAATGTGTATCTATAAAGCAGGATATATTGAATTAGTATTAAAGAAAAATAAACCACCCAGTTTAAGAATCAAATGGCATTCTCCTTCCCATTCTGCCTCATCTCGTCACTTTACTCTCCTTACCTCAAAAGACCTCGCCGAAGTAATTGTCACTAAACGGCTTTTAATTTCCCAACCTCGGTGCAAAGAATTTAAGAGGTAAATTGACCCTCGCACCTGCCGTTCCATGCGCCATTGTGGGTCGTCTTCTTTTTTCCTTGCACCCTTCCCTGTTGAGTGCTTGTTATGCGGCTGACCCCTGAACCGGGGTCCCCCTTCGCGGCACGACAGCATAATGGTCCTGCACGTGCCGCCGGAGAAAGCCTGTATTTACCTTTTCCACCTTTGTCGGAAACTTGAGAAATTTGTCTTAGTGCTGTCACTCACTCGAGGACTCTCTCGTGCCAGGCAAGAGGTCCTGCTAAAATAGGGTACGTCCCCCCTCCTCATACCCTCCTCTCTCTTCTCATTGTTTTGTCTGCTGTGCATAGGTGTAATTTTGTGCTTCAAAGAAAAAATATAGGTGGTAATTGAAATTATCTGTCATTTTCTTCATTAATTTGGACTTTCATTTCTTGGTTTACGAAGCATATTGGGGGAAGAAAACACATTGCTATCGTGAAAAAGATTTGACCCAGAACTCTCCTTCTCTCTCGAGTTTTCGATGTATCCTTAGACGTATTTTCACGTTCGAAGATTCGCATTTTTTAAAAAATTATATTAGCGGTCTGTGGAGACAAGGTAGCTCTATATCAAGACATATTAAAAGGATTAAATTTTTTTAAATTTAAAAAGGATTAAATTTAAATATGTTACTCATCTTTCTGTATAAAACTATGATCCTTCAGTTAGAGTATAAATGCCTGAAATACACACACACACACACACACACACACACACACACACACAC
>JAOUZG010007994.1:1116407-1129410 GCA_026289955.1 Argiope argentata | reverse complement strand
TTGATAAAGAATTCATTTTCGAAAGAATTCTCATCGCCTGCCCGAGTTCGCACTTTGGCACGGTGATAATAGGAACGAGGGGGCTCATTGTCGGTGTCTTCGGGGCCTGAAAAAATTGCCCGGTCGTTTCGGATCTTCCTGGCCTGACTTCTATTGTGTTCCGCGAATATTATTAAATAAAAACGCGAAGGGGGTGAAATTCCGAAATGTTTCTCTTTCAAATTCCACCGGAGGTCATACCGGAGTCGTCCCGTATTATTTCCCCCGCCACATGACTTGTGCTAACGAATAAACAGTCTCTCTCCCGCTGAAAAGTGATAATAATGATAATATTAAAAAGAAAAGAAAAGTGTTGTTGGCCGTTCTTGTTCGTCAGACGATCTTGAAAATGGTAATGGAAAGCGAGCGAAAAAAATGGCTGGAAACTTGTATAGAAAAGGGGGGAGCAATGGAACGTTGTTTTGTCGTAAAAAGACGATAACGGTTTGTTACCCCCTCGTTCATTTACAAGTAGTTCGACCCTAAGGGTTATGTTCTTTTGAGTTCTTTTTGCATTACATGGCTCTTAACACCTTGTCAGGGTGGAAAAGAGGGTAGGGAATAGGTTGTTAAATTTCCTCGTTCTTCTGTTATTAAGATAATATTGAGGATACGATAACAGGCGTTAAATTTGAGATGGCCTTTTTTATTAATATTGTTCTTTTTTTTATCACTTTCGTACTACTGAGAGCGTTTGGTAAAGAAAGCGAGAACTCTAGAATCAAACATTTTTACTTTGAGTCTTGCTGCAACAAACTTGCCATATCTTCCTAGGACTTGAAAGTTTGAGAAGGTACCATTCCTTACCTCGTTTCGAGCAATTTTCTTTCTTGTTTGGCTTTTCTCTAATTGTAAATCAAGTCTTTAGTAAAGAAGATTTTGATGGTCGAGCTGTATTCAAGACTCCTTTAGTTTTGATGGATCCCAAAGAGTATAAAGTGTTTCTTAAAATCACGAAAAAGGTATTATAATCTCTCTAAAACTGATTTATTAAAAAGCGAAAAGAATTTCATTTCGTCTGTAAATAAAGTATTCAGCTGCAGCTTTTAAAATAAATCTGTCTTACAATTGGAGAAATATAGACATGATTTACCCAGTTCTACATTAATTTCGACATTTTTTTCCTAAGTAAAAGCAACGTTAATCGTCAGCCACGGCATAAAGATTACGTATTTTAAATTAATCAATACTTTGCATTAACCCTTTTACTACTGATCCGGCCCAAACGATAGCACCAATTTTATCCTGGATTGCCGCTTTCTGTTTCAAAACAAAGTTGCAAGATGTAAAGCGAGAATATCCCTTCTGATAACTCGTTTTACATCTTGCTCTCATTATTTGAAACAGAAATTGGCCTATTAGGATAGAATTTATAAGGCCAGCTAGGCCGGATCAGTATTCAAAGGGTCAATAAATTAATTATTACTGAACATATCTGATGCAAAAAATTGTAAGACAAATTTCAGATCTAAAAAACTAGTAGGGAATTACCATAAGTTTAAGCTGGTTTATTTCAATTTTTTAATAAGTTAATGGCAATCTTATTTCAATCAAACGACAATTCGAATGCCAACTTTTTATTCGATCGAGATACAACCGACCCCGCAAAGATTCAAAATGAAACCGATCTATGTTTTCAATAGCTGATGGAATGTCAGTAGGGTTACAGTAAATTTAATCGCTGAAGCCAAGTCATCGCATGGGTGCAGCATTTTAACAAAGAGCGCCAACGAAAAGGTAACAAAGACGGCTATTGGCGATTATTCGGAATAACAAAATGAATTATCTGACGATTACTATACTTTTTATATACTAAGTATAAGAGAAAGTATAAGAGTCAATTTTTTAATAAGTGAACGGTAATCTTATTTAAATAAAACGACAATTCGAATGCCAACTTTTTATTCGATCGTGGCTCAACCGACCCCGAAACGATTCAAAATGAAATAGATCTATGCTTTCAATAGCTGATGGAATGTCAGCAGGGTTACAATAAATTTAATCACTGAAGCCAAGTCATTGCATGGGTGCAACATTTTAACAAAGAGCGCCAGCGAAAGACGGTTATTGGCGATTATTCAGATTTAAAAAAAATGAATTATTTGACGATTACTATATTTTTTATATATTAAGTAAAAAGAAAGTAAAAATTTCTGTGGCTGTGCTCATTTTCAAAACCACCCCTCCATCATGCGTCAAACAATCTTTTTGAAAGATCGCAGCGCGATCAACCTATTCCTTTCGAATGCGAGAGCATTTAAAGTGCCGCAACCCCAATCTCATTACAGATGATTTCCGAGGGCTCTAAAAAACAGAGCCCTTCATCCGAGTGCAAAGACAAGGGTTCGACAACTGTCTGATAGGCAGGAGGACATTGAGCAATTTATCGAGTCCAGCGGGGTCTGCTTTCCGGTCCACTCTGTCATTAGAGACAGGCATCTGGTCTGTGTCAAGGGACCACTGACAGCGTGAGACGTTATCATCGCCCGCGCTTTGGGGCTTTGTTTCGATGCACTTTCTCTCCGTTCGAGTAATGATGTTTTGACGTGCGCTATTAATTTAATTTTTTTTTGTTTGTCATCCGATAGTTTTCATTTGGCGGTCGCGTTCTGGCAGGAATTATAAAGTAATTATCCGATGAGATAGACAGATAATTTCTATCGGATATGCGAGATATTAAATCTATCGTTGATTTAAATTTTTATATCTAATTGAATGTATTCGTCAGGCCTAATTCTTCTGGTTTGAAATAAAATATTGTATTTTCAATTGTGATTTTTTATGATGCATTTTTACACGATAATGATTTTTTAATAATTTTTTTAGATAGTATTAAAGTTTCCTGATTTGAAAAAGATTATCTATGATTCATTGTAAAAAAGGAAATTCCACAGTTCTTCTAAAAATTGGAATTCAAGTTACAAATTACAATAACATTTTATTTTACTTTTTTCAAATGTAATAGGAATCAGGGTTAAGATTAAAACGTTAAATTTAAAAACACGGGAATAAATTATGTCTCACTATCCTTTCCATGTGAAATATTATATTATATATCAGAAAAATACGTGAATTTTCATAATACAATATCAATGCTTTAGAATGCATATTAATATTTCAGAATGCGATAATAATATTAAAACTATAAAACGTAGAAAAAATTATAATTTATACAATTGTAAATTTTTTTTATTTATTCTTTACAATCAAATAGTTTACACTATTGTCCAGAGGTTGCTTAAAAAAATTATCGACGTTATTTCAAACGGTGCTAAGCATTCATGTTTAAAAGTTGTCTCAATTCCATTTATTCTTATACGCTATTAAATCTAACTGACTTGGCCTGTAAGTAACAAGATACATGAATTTTCCCCAAGATAAGTTCATCGGAATGAAAGAAATCCGTCGGAAAAAAGTGTCGTCCTAATGAAAAAAAAATTATTAGTGAGAAAGTGGCACATAACCATAATGATTAATTAATAAATTCATTTAAACTAGGAAACTTCAAGTTGATGAAAAAATCCAAAACTTATATTTATTAATTTAGTTAAAAAATTGACGGAGATTTAAAATATCAAACCAGCAGCTATTAATGCGATTGTTTTTATAGGACACCATTCATAATACTAATCAAATTTGACTAGAATTTCTGTAAATAAAAATATAAGAAATCTAAAAATATATTAAGCAGGTCTTTATTTTGACATTTATAAATATCAAAAAAAGTAGAGAGTCTCTAAAAAAGGTTTTTAAGGAATTGGCAATGATTTGCTTTATCTTTCCTCCTTGATAAATAAAGAAGTTTAAAGTTTATTCTTGAAAGAAATTAATAGAAAATATTTGAAGAAAGCTGTAAATCTGTCTTCACTGCAAAGACTTCTAATCTGCTGGGAAGCTCTATTAATCCTGCCTTATCCAATAATGCATTGATCGTGTTTTCCTTTATTAGATAGTTTGTTTGTTTAAACTGCGAATTACATTCTGTTTGTGACTTATTGGCTTGAATTAAAACTGCTGGTAAAATTAAGAAAATATTTCGTCACAATTTTTTTTAGGATCTTCTTACAAATACTTTACATTTAAATATCGATTTCAAAACTTTATTGAAACTTTCTTAACCTTTGAAATAAATATAGTTAAAATTAATTAAAATGTAATTTTATTTACTATTGAGTAAAAAGACCATTTATTTATTTATTTATTTCCGGAAATAAAGTTATGAGAAAAAGTTGCCATAGTTCCTTCCATGTACATTATCATATAAGAACTTGATGTTGTTTCAGTTTGAAGTTTTAGAAACCTCAAAAAGCGTAGGCAACAAATTGATGATTTCACACATTTGAAGCATTCATTTTTCGCGTTTAGGGTTTTTAGAAAATAATGCAGAAAGTTGTCACATTTGGGGATTTATCAGCAATTAAAGTTACAACTTTATTTCCAGAGTATTCAATCTATGAATTCTTACGAATTGTCTTCATTAATTTAAGTCATTAACCAGTTTAAACTAGTTTAAAACAATTACGAGAGTATCAGATTACGCAAACATTGATATTTAGAAAAACGATGAATTTTGAAAAATGAGAGTAAAAAATTATATATATATATATATATATATATATATATATATATATATATATAATATTACAAATTAATATTAATATTACAAATAATAATGTTCTCACGTGATAACTTGAAATTTGTGATAGTAAACTTAATATTTTATTTATATATATCTTCATACTTATTTATATTTTTATATGCTCTTTTTCGAACTGATTGGGATGATAACTGTAGCTTCTCTAAAAGAAAATGTGCTGTGTTTGTAGATCAGGTTTCAAAAAATGTAAGGCAAGGACAACTAAAAAGATATTATACTTAACCTAAAATTTTGTATCGTGGGCGGAGTCTTGTTTCAGTTCGAATTTCCCGCATGGTAACGACGAAAAAAAGCAGAAATATAAATCTTTGGCCTGAATCTAATCTTTTTACTGAATCTATCCTACGGTTAAGCATTTTGTATATTTTTTATCAACTGTTTGACCCTAAAAATGTGAAACTTAATTATAGTTATAGTTACACGATGCCTTACTGAATTGCATTGATTGAAGTTGATATCTTTATGTGCAATAATGTGTGATGCATGAAAAATTACAGAAGGACAATGCTTTGTCTGATTTGGGTCAAAATTTAATAAGAATCTACATTTTAGATGTTAAACATGTGATAATGTCAAAATTTATCTATCTAGCTCTTCACATTTGGTAGTTGTCAAGCTATACTTGCACTCAAACAGTCAAGCAAACACATTTCTTTTGATTGTATTTAATTCAAAATTTTATAGATATCGACACCTTAGAGATTTTCTTTTTCAGCATATCAAATTCTAACTGTCTATACGACTTGATCCACATTTTAACGTGAGGTAATATGAGATTAATGTTTGGTATAAAAATCACAGTGACATTTGTTATTGTTTTTTTAAGCATATGAAGTATATACATATATTACAATGGTCAAAAATTTAGAAATCATGATTTTTACGAATATCTCTATGTTTTTACCGTCTCTATCTCTCTATAATATATATAGGAACACATATAAAAGGATAATTTTTTATATTTTCATTTCCGATATTTCTAGCTGACAATCAAAATTTAGGTTTGATTGGTTTTGAGATTGGTTTTGAGACGAAATAAAAGTATTGATGTCATAGTTCTTCGTCGGCTTTTAAAAACCCATTTGTCGTCAAAGAAGCGAACGCAATAATAAGGCAATACTGTAAAAGCAGTTAAAAATATTTTTTGCCCATAAATTTCGGAGATATCAAAACCTCCTAACCCAAAGAACATCATGTTCTCACATGATAATGACAATCTTTTCATCGATGGTTAGATTCCATGCTTCACACGGAATGGTGCTGGACACTAACGCGATTAGAAAATACGGTTTCCAATCCACGTAATGCACACCATTCACAGAAATCCGTTCCTTTTGGTCTCAAAAAGCTGAATGCATGGGCGGGGGCTCGTTCCGAGAACAAAGCGAGAAACCATCGCTGGTTTCATTATTACGGGTCCGAACAACACCGCGGGAAATTTCCGGGAAAATCTCCCAATGAATGGATCGAGCGAAATCACATAATATGACAAAGTGTCCATCAATACTTGGAGAATGAAGTGCGGACCATTTTCTGCCGCTGCGGCATTCATCCAAAAAGTGTGTTGCTTCAATTCAAACGGCTGGACCTTTTTTTTCAAACCCACATCCTTTCCCTTTTTCGTTGAATTCCCTCTGTGTTGCGCAAGCGGGGAAAAAAAGCACACCGTGTCCGATCGAGTAGCTTATGGAAGAGATCTATCTTTCTATGAGTGGCGTTATAGTTTCTTTCAGAATTATATAATAGAACGAAAAATCGGTGTTGTGTATAGTATAGACCTTAAAAATATCCCATCAGCTCAAAGACTTCGAGACAGAAAGTTACTTTAATTTGTAAAAAAATAAGTCGTTTAATATAGTATAAAAATAAATTCAATTTAGAATTGTCTTTAGATAAAACGATAACAAATACATGAAATACTAAAATTTGTGATGAAAAATTTTGCAATAAAATAGCACTAAGCCAACATAAGTAGAATATTGTTGATCCCAGAAACATAATTTTACAGATAACTGAACATACATTTCTAGAACTTAAAGAATATTCAAAACATGAAAAGTCCGCTTGTTATATTTAAATAAATGAGAAAAAAATCGGTCTGGGCATCGAACTTTGATTACTTAATCTAAGTTCAGTTTCGGGCAGGCATCTAAAAGAAAAACAAAATCTCTGATTTCAATTCCTGTTCAACCCTTGGTAAAGTTTTTTGATCGGATTAATTTTTTTTTATTCCTATTTATTTATGTTTTATAACCTTCCGACCTTTTCTGATTAGTAAAATAGTCTATATTTTGTAGGGATTCACCCTCTCAAAAAATGTTAAATAGATTTGTTTCATTATTTAAAATTTTGATTTCATTATTTTTGGATACTTATAAAACTCACCCATTCTTATTTTGTAGCAGCAGTATGATATATCAATTCATCAACCACAATTAACTAAATGATATAGAAAGTTTTATCCATTATTTAAAATTAAAACTCTTATAAGTAATGTTATATTTATGAGAAAAGGTGTTAAATAGCATTTTTAATTTATGTGTATGGTAGAGAGATTTACTTGATTCTGAGGGCGATGATATTGTTTTTTGAATTATAAGACTGCCAGTGAATTATGGATTAAAATAAGACATACGCACTTAATATACAACCCTTGATAATATACAACATACTTGATATGCTTGACAGGATGTGCAGCATTCATATAAGATATGTAATACTTATAATATTGTCATTAACTCATGAACTTAATTTTAGGATCGTAATACAAATGCCTTCAAATTTATTTAAGTGTTAATTTAACACCATTTCCAAGAGATCTAACAGTATATTGATAGTTTTAAAGACGCCACTATGCGTTTAAAAAATTTAAATAGCTTATTTATGTCCTTAATCTCTAACCTACATATTTCAGTTTCTGATGCACACAATGAGTTTAATATTTTTCCCTTTCTCACACTTTTATACACCCCCCTGAAAAAAAAGAGTAGAAAGAATTAAAATACCTGGGGTATTTCCAAGTGGACTGAAATTAATTAATTAAATTAAAAATATACAACTAATTATATAAAGTTTTTAATTACAAATTTTTCTGACACTTTCCATACAAATAAACAATATCCTTTCTTAGTTAACGTCTAGAGGCAACAATGCTGGATCGAAAGGTCATTCTGGTAGAACATTTTGTGTAATTTTTGATTATTTATATCACTATTTGTAAAAATTATCCATCCTATAAAAAATTATCCTGATAAAAAAAATTCAGTATGATTATGACTTTTAATAAATAATTTAAAAAAAAACAAATTTTAAAATGAGCGTGAATAAAATTCCATAATATTATTATTCGTTTGGCAACTTGTAATTATTTTCTGTTGCAAGAAAAATCACTTAATGCTAATCACTTATTTTAAAAAAATCACTACAGTTTATTATCGCTTATTGTAGAATATCTATATAAATTATGTGTTTGAATTTTATTGTTTTATGAGAAATTATATAATCTGATTAGAAATACTGGTTTGTTATAATATTGTTTTTTCCTTGTCTATAATGTTACTTGGAATTTAGCATCAGTTTATTTCTTAAGAATCATTTCTTTTGTTTAATTTATAATTGTAAGGCATTTATCAAAAGACATATAAAATTAGTTGTTTTTTTAGATTTTTGTTTTATAGATGTTTTAAGATTTTTTCATAAAATTTTGATTTCATCTCTTGCCACAAAATTTGTCGTCAAACAAATAATTCCAAGTAATTCTAAATAATTAGCATTTAATTTAAATTACATTAAAACCCTTCAAATACCCACTGCATTATGCGATAGTTTAATACAAAAGCACTAATTCTGTATAAAATTTTATATTTATTTCATTATTTTTCATGTAAAAGTTAGATTTTAAAAAATTCTAGAAATATTAACACGTAAAAATACCAAGAACATTAGAAAATAATAATATCGTGTGAAAATTTAAATCTTTAAGAAAACAACGCTGTATTCACTACCATAGAAATACCAGATAGAAATCAAAATATTTCATAGTGTTTGATAAATCCATAGACTATATCATACTGCTTCTTTTATTGTATATTTTGTCCTGAAAATAATATGTTTTGATAAAACAGATTTCCAGAAAAAATACAGGGAGTTTGTTGTTTTATTTACAATAATGTATATGCTTTTAATGAGGGCTCTTTCAGAACACTTCTGTTGAAGAGGAATTTTAAATAGTTAAGACATGTCCCCTTCCCAGTACCAAAATTATAAATAAAATATTAGAATCCGAGAAATATAATATTTCCAATAATCATAAGCATCTTAAAAGCATCGTTCTTCAATTCCGTGAATTCGATCCCTCACACTGCGCCCCCTTTTATCCAGTTTTTGAATTGATGGCACTCGATACTGCTTGTTTACAATTTCGCTCCTCTGATTCAGAGTTACAAATTGCTCTTGTGGAACACCTGTTGAACAGGTAGGGGATGCGCCTGAATGCACTTCCTCCCTCCCTCCGATGTCCTCCGTCTTTCAATCCTCCCCCGATTTTTACCGCTTCTTCCTTCACGTCCCCCCTCTCGACAAAACTGCGGTTGCAGTCAACCGAAGCTGAACAGGTGGAACGAAGAGAAATCGGGGGTCGAACGAATGGCAATAAAAAGAAGGAAGTCAACCTATACTTCGTTTGGTCATTGCAGAATTGTTCTTTTTTTTTGTACATTTTTTATATATATTCAGGGCCACTGTATCGAAGATGTGTCGGTTATGAAGTGAGATATAAATTGCAGCCATTTTCGATTTGTTATATATATATAATGGTAAAGCATAAATCAATATTGTTGGGGGTAGATGGGCAATTCCCGTTTATGATCTGTCAGTAGGTCATTTTTTTTCCGTTGCTCTTGGCTGGACGGCCAAACGATGCCGTTAAAAGATGGAACAATAAAGTTTCGTTTCATTGTATCGTTTTTTTCTGGGGGGTAATGTAGTAAAACTGAAATGTTATTTATTTTTATTATTATTTTGCTCGGAACTGCTTATTCCCATCGACCAACTGTTCCGTCTTCATTTTCTCTGTTTTATAATCTGTCCCGTCACGGATGGAGGACGTATTTCTCCGTCTTCTCGTCTCAATTGAAAAGGATGTCATGGGTCAAGTCGAGAACGGGAGGTAATGACAGAAAACATAACGGAAATAAATGCCAGTAATCACTCGATATCCTCTGTTTAATGTTTCATTATTATTTGAAGACCGTAATTTGGCGAACCTAAGTAAATATGAACTATGAATTCATCACATGAAACAGAGTAATTCAGATATCATATAGAAGCATAGTTTATATTAAGAAGGTTTGTTTTGAAGCTAAATATAATGAACACATTCTTTATTGTCAGAAAATAAAACTTATATTTTTCAGAAAATTATACTTCATTTTATAAAAGGAAAATCTTGGGTCAATAGTTAATTTCTAAATTGTTAGAGATATATAGATTATTCTCCAAGAGAATATAGTTCAAATGAAGTGAAGAATTATATTTTATGTGTATTTATGGTTGATATTATATTAATTAATGCATATGTTATCGTGAAGGATTGAAATTAGTTAATCTATTATTCTTCTGTAATTATTGACATATACCAAACAATTTGGCGAACAACCGATTATTTTTTATATTTTTATATAACCGAACTATTGTAGTATGGATCGAAAAGCACCGATAAATATAAGTTACAAGAAATCAAAAGAAGTAAATATAATAATTTAAATTATCGCGACAAATAAAAATATATAACGAGATTTGTTATTCCACCCTTTCTAAATAAGACTTCCGGATTAAATTTGAATGATCAGACTTCCACTACAGCAATACCGGTGGGAACTATAGTTGAATCTTAACGGCCATCGCCAGCCACGATACAACCCTTCCCGTAGTAAGCACGCCCTGTCAGCAATAGAAGGTTATTAATCTCCCCCCTTTCTGTACCCACCAAGATGCGAGAATCAGCCACTATGCAGGAAGCTTCTCATTCTCATTTCTGAGGCGCCCCAAAGGTGGAGATAGATAAGAATGTTTAAATTAATCATAAAATGTCTGTATAAATTTATTATTGATATTATTTTTTTCTCATTTAGAATATATTGTTCGTTTTAGGTTAAACGCTTTACATGTTTTATTACATATACTTTCGATTTTTGTAAAATATCATAATATGCTATAGTTAAAAAAAAGATTTGGTTTTGTCTTAATGTAGCAAATCCTTTTTATTCAACCACTCACAAGTAGTGCGTATCGAATGTCGATACTTATCGGTGTAACTGAGAATAATTACATTGAGTAGATATTTTGAAAGTATACCAAAAGACAATGAGAATGCTGAAATTTTCTTGGGAACATCGACATTTACTAGATATCGTGTTTTTATAGAAATAAAAATACCAGTAAAATGTTATTAAATATAAAATTTTAGACTATCTCCTACTTCTATTTGTCAGATTTAGGGAAATATTCTTGCTGTATTAGTATTTTAGTAATGGAAACTCTATTATTTTGAGATCAAAACTAGCCGACAAGCCGCATATCACTGTTTTATATCAATCGATGTGTTTTTTGAGGGAACGGTGCCCATGAGAGAATGGATTTGTGCCTTCAGTAAACTGGAATTTAAATCATTGTATACAAAATTACGAAAATAAAATATTCTGCAGATATTACTAACCAAGGATTTGAATTTATTATAGAAAGAAAGCCAATTAGTGAAATGCTGTGTCCATCATTTGTATTATATCGAATTATAAAGGATTCACTTGCACTTGTTTCGATGCTGTTCAATGTAATGTATGTAATCATCTTTCCATGTGCATATCCATATTCTTTGCATATACGTGGCTCTATAATTAAACAGCAATGAGCTAATCAGCTGCCACATTACATTACTTTAGGATGTAATTGCCTGTTTTGTTACAAGCGCTTTCTATTTTGATAAATATTACATGCTGTAGGAAGATTTAGTTTTTTCTAAAAAAAAATTTATTCGACAACTGACCGGTAGTGCATGTTGATCGTTTATAGTCGTCGATGTAATTGAGAAAAAATTATGTCGAATAGATATTTGAACATACACCAAAGGATTATGAGAAAGCTGACGTTTGCTTGGTGTTCATTTTAACATGTATGTTAATTTTCCCTATTGCATTTAATATATAATTTAATACTATCGATTTAATGGCAAGTTTTATATAATCAGAGGACGAGTTTGTTCCTTCTGTAATGGGAGATTTATATCACAACATACCAAAATATGTAAAAAAAAATGCAGAGATTTGAATCTGTAATAGGAATGGAACAAATTAGGGAAATGTATCCTTCATTTGTATTACATCGAACTATAAAGGATTCAGCACTAGCTTTGATGCTGCTCTACGCCTTTCCATGTGCATGGGCATATTCCTCGCATCCACACGGCTCTATAATGAGACGGCAATGAGCTAATCAGCTGCCATTCCCATGTACGTCGGGACCAGGCTTAAATGCAGACAAGGCAGCCGGCCTATCGCTTCAATTCGTGGAAAATCGGAGCGGTTCGTCCGATTTGGGCAGATGACGGGTGGCGAACGGCCGATTGCCCCTGCAATCCGCAACCGGGGTTCCACTAAACTGAACAAGTGAGCGCTTCACGCCATTAGGTCGTTTGTGCAGGGACTTGCAAGGATACCGCAAGGGTTGACATATTAATAAAGCGCGCCCTGGAACGTTTCCTTGATGCGATCTCAATTACTGTCGCACTGACAACCGATGAGCCCGCCGGTCGAATTTGTCCGCCTTTCAGAGTGGTCACCTGTCACGTTTAATATTGGAGGGGCCTCACTTGGCTGGTATTGGGAACGGAGAGCCGAAATCGAAATTTCCGTGAATCTATGATTTTTGCTGAAACGTGATACAGTTTTTAACAAATCTATGATTCTTGATTAAATACGTTATAGTATTTAGCAAATCTATGATTCTTGCTTAAGTACATTGCAGTTTTTAACAAATCTAGGATTTTTCTTTACATTGCATTTTTTAACAAATCTAGGATTCTTGCTTTACATTGAAGTTTTTAAAAAAATCTAGGATTCTTGCTTAAATTTATTGAAGTTTTTTACAAATCTAGGATTCTTGCTTAAGTGCATTGCAGTTTTTAACAAATCTAGTTTTCTTGCTGATGTGTATTGCAGTTTTTAACAAATCTAGGATTCTTGCTTAAGTAATTGCAGTTTTTAACAAATCTAGGATTCTTGCTTTAGTGTATTGCAGTTTTTAACAAATCTA
>JAOUZG010007994.1:1096631-1116397 GCA_026289955.1 Argiope argentata | reverse complement strand
ATTGCAGTTTTTAACAAATCTATGATTCTTGCTTTACATTGCAGTTTTTAACAAATCTATGATTCTTGCTTTACATTGCAGTTTTTAACAAATCTAGGTTTCTTGCTGATGTGTACTGCAATTTTTAACAAATCTAGCATTCTTGCTTAAGTGTATTACAGTTTTTAACAAATCCAGGTTTCTAACTTAAAAGTATTGCAGTTTTTAACAAATCTAAGATTCTTGATTAAGTGTACCCGTATACTTTTAATAATGTTGCCTTCATACAATAGTAAATTTCAAAATATATGATTAGTAAATCTCAGTAAATATAAGAATGGATTTCTATTCATCATTAATAGCAAAGCATTACATAAATATGGTCACAATTCATGGTTGATGCAGAACGTATGTAATAGTAAACCGTCCTCCAACGCATTGTATTGTTAAATCTTTGCTCTCGGAAAAGTAATTAGATGCATAATTATTCACTTAATACAAAGATTGGTTTATTGCTCTGGAAAATAAATATAATTTTTTTTAAAATCGAAAATTAAATTTTACCGTTATACCATTTATCATTCTTTGAGTGTTTTTACCAATCAAAATTGAAATATGAAATAAAACATCAAAATGATGCAGCGATTTGGAAGGTGAGTGAGAAGCACCTTCCAAGTGCAAAGGGTTAACTCTCCCTTTAAATTTAACTAAAAACCCTTAAAGTCTTTACTTTCTTTGACTGCATTTCTATAATGATGTTGCAATAAATAATGGTAGATCTGCATTCAGTAAAATGTATGAAATAGGATTCCACAAATATAAAATTTAGAGAATGTTTTCAAAAAAAATTGAAAAAATAGAATTTGCAATCATTTGATTCGAGATTTATTCACTTTTCAATTTAAATTGCGTTAAGCAATTTTTTGATCCAATTTCTTGTGACATGAAACAGAAAGGTACTTGATTTGCTCTAAAAAATGTCTTTTGATATTCATTATAAAAATAATCAAGCCATTTAGAAGCATTTATCAAAGTACATTATTCAGATTATTAATTAATTATTAACTATCTATTTTTACATTACCATTGACGAAACGTTTTGCTAAAAATATCCAAAATCAAATAATATTATTATCACTGTTTCATACTCTATTTTTTCATTAATTCTAAACGGCTTTGAGGAATAAATTAAAGACTAAATAACAAGTTTCTCCAAAACTCATTCTGTATAAATTCCCCCAAAATCCCCCAAAATATTAAGTTTTTAGCAAAAATTAGCATTTAAAAACTAAAGCAGGGTCCTTCTATATCCCCGATTGCTGCTTTTGAGACAAAATTTAAAATACAGAAATGACACACTTTTGCATTTTTTTAAAAAATACATATGAAAATTACTTTATTCGCTTCGCTTTTTAGATAATTGCGTTAAAAAAACTGATAAAAATTTACTTCTGTTTACATTTTTATATTAATGGTTATTACTGCCGGCTTTCTGGCGCTGAGGTAGCGCGTCTTCTTCGTGTTCTGGGAATCCCAGGATGGCGGTTCTTCTGTGTGCTACCTGTGAGATGTGTGAATGTGCCCCCACCTGTAAAAAGGGGTTGTACAAGCGAATGTGGTGAGTGTGTAGCTAAGTCATACTCTTGGACCTAGTTGGCGGTACTTCGAAAACAAGAGAAGCTCCTTTCGGCTTAAATCTGCTGCTGTATCAGCGTATAGAAAATGCCATAAGTAACAACAACGGTTATTACTTTTGAAAATAATTAATTTATCGATTGTGTTTTCAAAAACAACAAAAAATCAAAAGATATCAAAGAAAACTTTTCCCTTCAAATGAAAAAAAAAATCTTTTTTTTTATTTGTATTATGAAAAATGCTTACAATTTCATACGAGTACACCTCATACAAATTGATCAAACTTTCTGCTTATTATACAGATTTCATTTTTTAAAGATATCTTTTTAAATAAGCAAGTGTGTTTCTATCAAATCAGTTATTTAAATAACCGTTTAAAAATGTTTATCTGTATTTATTATATGCGAAACTGAAATTTAAATTTCGTCGTAATATCTCGATGTTTGAGATTTTAGAAAGAAAATGTGAATTATTATAGAGATAGATACACATAGACATTTTTTAATTGGATAACTTAATTACTTAATTTAAAAACAACTTATTTAATAATAGATTTTATTTTTATTGCAGTTTCCTCTCACTTTTTATCCATGCAAAATTAAATAATTAAGAAAAAAAAATTGAAAATGTTTGAATTTTAATAAAATATCGCATCATTAACTTAAAAATATTTTTTTAGTTTCCTAATTTATTTGCAAAATTCCAGTTCAGTGTTTGATTTCAGTCAGGCTTAATAATATTTTTCTTGCAATGCATTCAGCTCCGAGATATTTTATTCGTCCCAACGAAAACACTTGCAAGAACTATCGCAGACTGCTCGCAATTATTTCGTCATTTTACTGCCATCGAATCACGAAATCAAACTTTTTAAAAACCAAAAATGTATTCATTAAGTTTCAAAAAATTATCCTCCTTTCCTGCATTAAGTCACACTGATACTTTAACTGCATCCGAATCAAAACCCAAAACACCATAAAAGCGCTAATTAACAATCCGGCATGCGATTAATGCATTGTGACTAGGCGATTTTTTTTCCCGGAGACGCTATAACCTTTCGAATGAACGATGTCTCGATTAACTTAAAGGCAAAATGGCTCGCACAAAAACACGAGAGTCAATTATTCCCGAATTGACCAATTAAGCCACGAGACCGCCAATCCTCGCCTGAGAGGACGCCCGTTTTATGGCAGCGCGATGCTAGAAATCGCGACTTATCTTTTAATTAGTCGCAAATAGATACGTTTTAAAAATTCCCTCCAAAACCACATTAACTTTAAAAAACGCAATTAAGCGGAAAATTGCAGTTCAACGAAAAGAAAAGGATTAAAACAAATTTCGTCTGACATGAGGTGAAAGGGTATCTTTTATGGCAATTATCGAAGCTTTTTGGGCTCCTCCAGTTCAGATTAACCAATCGAAAAGATAATGAAGGAGGGGAAGGAGGGCGGTGGGGGAAAAATAGAATTTTTCGGAGAATAAACTGAACGGAAGACCAGCGCCGTTACGGTTAGGAGTCGGCTAAATGAGTATTTCGAAATGCAATCATTCCCACATGGGTAACCTCGGTGTTGCAATGCCGGGAATAATGAAAACTCGTGGAAGGTAATAAGTGCACTATTTGTTGATAAATAAATAACAGCATGCGATGTCCAGTCATACAATGTAATTTAAGGGTTGAACAATTCAGATGAAAAAGCGGCCATTGTGGCATGGAGAGATACAAGTGGAAAGTCAACTTGGAAGGGTGATGACAACATTTATCAGTCCATGGTAAACAAGTATTATTTTTTTTAATGGTTTGAAGTTTATTGTTCATCTTTTGTTCGATGGTAAATATAATTTTTCTTGCTGAGAATGCTACGTGGTCATCTTAGTACACTGAGTGGAATAATAAGCCAAGGCATTTCTTTTGTGCAATCCTCTTCATCGTGGAGGGAATACAATAGCGAATATTTTTGATCGCTGAAGAAGTGTGACCAAATATCAGCTTCGCATATTTATATGCAACAATAATTAAACGAAAGGTCATTGAAGATCCAGGCGATAAAATCATAAAATTTCATAATTTACTCTTTTTCTTTGAAAATTTCATTTCATTTATGCGCTTATTCTGTGGTCCTTCAGTTTGAAACTAAAAGAAAGTTATAGGGAAACAACAATATTTGTAATATTTAGAGAAAATGGAGATTCTTTTAGCATATTGTTTGAAAATGACTATTTATAATTTTCCATTGTAGCAAATAGCAAATTATAGAACCAAATTAAAATTTTCATCTCATACAACTGATACCATTTTGTTTCCTGTAATTCTTATTCAAAATATTGAGAACTACATTCTCTGTATTTTTTGCATTTAGAACTGACTCTAGAATTCTAAACAGAATTACCGCTACGGATTGGTTGGTTGGTTTGAAGTTTTAGGCCGCAAGAACTAGTAGGAACGTTGCACAGCGCCAAGTATGTTTATCTCTAACTCAAAGCTAAACAAAAACTTTTTCTATAAAATTGGCATAAAAAAAGATTGATAAAATTATTTTTTATAAAAACAAGAAAAGCCATAATAGGGAGTTTGAATTAAGGAATAAAAGCCCTTAGACTTTAAAAAGACAAAAAGTTCTCATGCAGATCTCTACCAAGCAACAATGGCAAAGTCACTGTTGTTGCTCTGTAACAAACTCTGAGCATTAAAATATTGGAATTTTATAAGGATATAATAAATTGTTATTCAACATCTAAAATATGGGCATGTTGGCGATTGATCATTTAATAACAGACGTCTATGTGCGAATCTAGTGTGACCGATTCTCAGACGAGTCAAATTGTGTCGTGTTTTCGATAATTTAAAGAGGGCAAATTTTCTATAATAGGCTTCCAAGACGAAAGTTTGCTTGGAGTTTCCAAGTCCCATTGAGTTTGCCAGTTAATGAAAAAATAGCTTTTTACCTGTCTCCTCAAATCGAATACATACCACCAGGGGAAGGTAAGAAGACTTGTTACAAATTTTAAGCGGTGTTTTATTGGTGTTATCCAATGGAGTTTCAACCTATAGACACTGTTTACTGTTATTTAATTACAATCAGACACCCCATTACCGCAGAACTAAGCCACATATACAGGGATAGTTTCTATGTTGTAGGTGCATCTGAAAGTAAAGCAAATATATCAAATAATATATAAGTAATTTCATACTATCACAAGACAATAAGAGCCCTGAAATTACAAAAGGTACTTCTCGAGAGTATAAAGTTGGCTATAAACATGCGAAAGAATATGTGGTAATAATTATCAATCAAATATTTACAAATGGAAATACTAAAAATAAAACAAACAGAAAAGTTGGAAAAACTAACTACAGAAGGCAACTGGTCAGCAACTTTTCTAAATCCAGAAGCCGTTATAGTGCCAAAAAAGCCTCATTACATATTTAGTTTAAAATGTACAAATCTCTAAACTTTCTACAAAATTGTTGCCGATAGTAATAATCAGAATCAGTGACTTCAAGCTCAGAGTTTCCTTTTAATTCCAAAAATTCTAAATTAGTTTAAGAACGTAACAAAATGATTTAAGTTATAAAATATGTATGAATATCGAAAAGAAATATATCATCTATGAGTTTTCTAATTTCAATAAAATTTGGATTTCCATGTCTCTATAACTATGAGTAAAACAATTCATTTATAGATAAGCTGAATAAAATGAGCTTATTCGTTGATTGTATGCTAAAAAGATTTGTTGCCTGAACTTCGTTAACTTGAACGAAGAGATCCAAATATAGATGAATATTTTATACTGAATTTTTTTTTACAATTCCTTGTATTATTTAACACTTTCTCTATATATTTCTGGCTCAAATTTTCAATCTTTAGTAAAATACTTTTTATTCATCCACTCAAGTTCGAATACATTTTTTTAAAACTTGTAGAGGATCATATCTGATGTTAATACAGTTTTTAAAAATACTGATTCATTCATTAAATGTAATTGATTTTTAATTCTTTAAATAGAGTTTTTGCAGTTTGTAATGCAAACTGAAATCAACAGGCAGGATATCAATCGGTAAAATACTGGGATTTCAGTATTTTCCACGTGAAGTTGAAGAACGCGACTTCAATTCTTGCGAAAATCAATCATTTTTTGAAAAATTATTGATATTAATTGTAATTATTTACTGAAAAGTAATTAAAATAAAAAATTTCCTTTGTTGACCTAAGTAGGAAATGACTTTAATTCTTTTTATATTGCTTGTTATATTTATTTATTTTATAAATTATTTATGTTTCTTATTACTTTCTCCATACATTTTAATTGTTTACTCTTTTTTTTTCTTTTTTTTTTTCAATTACATCTAATTTACTGATTTTAAAAAATGAGTATTGCCATCTGATTTATTTTATAAATCCCTTTTGAGAATCTAAGTACATGAATGACGTATATTGTCTTTCAACACAAATTTAAATAAAATTTTCGCGCTTGCAGTGTTTATTCTCTGAACTAGTTGCCATGACTCTAAGTAATTTGCATCTGTCTCCTAGTCTGGTTACACTTTAAATTATTACGTACTTCGGACAGAAGTCGTTGTCTTCTTTTAGAAATTACTCATAGTGCCATGAATCTTTCCTGTTGTTCCATGAAGAAGACCGTTGCGAGTCAAACTTCTTTTCGTGTCATTCAATCTAATCCTTTTTATTTCATTCGATCTTAAGTTTAGAGGCTACTATCTGCTGCCCGTGAACTCTGTGCCAGAATTGAATCAAGCTAAATCGTCTCAATCAGAGTAAAACGGCATTGGCGCATTGGAAACTCTGCCAACAAATTTCGGACGCCAGCAACAACAGAAAGAAAAGGAATCAATTCGTGCTCATCGGCAAACCGTGAGTACCGTTGTGACTGGGGCTCGATCATTAACCAAACACCATTAAAGAAATTTATACCCGTTTCATTATATGCAAAGGGGGGAGGAAAGGAAGACTGAAATGATGATCTCAACCGTTACATGTTCCAATAGACTTCCACAACCGTTAAGCAGGGAAGCATCCCCCCCTTCTGTCAAAAGGACCTTGAAGTCTGTGTGGAGTTTTTGAGGAAATGATATGCTAGTACGACGGATTGCTTTCCTAACGCCAATTGGCAAAAAAAAGAGCACCGAGTTGGCTTCTTTTTTTTGTAGGTCAGACAATGGCCGCGCAGGAAATGAAGGCAATCAATGCATCCCTAGCAAATAACCCTTTGATCACGCAAAAGGAGGGGAGAAGGTGGGGGAGAGGAGAGAGTGAAAAGTGGTGTAGGCGGGGTGTGCATTCGCCTTTTCTTGTTAATCAGTCGACTGAGACGTTAGACCAATCTGGTATTGGGTTTGCAGTGAGATGGGCCTTTTTTATTGTTAATGCTGGATGCAGGTTTGTAGAGTCAGCTTTGTTAGCAGTGGACCGCTGCTGCGGCTACTTGAAAATGCAAGAGCGATTTTCGGGGGATTAAGTTGGGTGGCCTTTTGTAATTATTGGTATGCTTTGCATTTGAATTCCAGTCATTAAAATTGAGGATTTTCATGTATCCTGCCAATGGTGCATGAGCTTGTTTGAGCTGTAATGTGGCGGCCTCTTTCATATCAAATCCATTTCAACTTTGAGAACGGATTTGTTGACCCCCATTGATAAACTCAAGTAGAAATTAAATCCTGTTTTTGCTTAATTATACATTATTCTCTATCCGCTTACATGAAACACTAAGGACAAAAGTTTACGTCAGGTGAGTTCCTATTGCTGTTGATTCAGTGAAAAGAAAAAGATTTTGCAAATTTGATTTGATCCTTCATGAGTAATTTGTAATAATTATGAAATAGTATTTTATTGTAACTGCTATTATTAATACCACGAGAGAAAAGAAGCAATAAATAAGGATCATGAAGATTATTGAATATATTTCATGGAAACGGTTTCGATTCTCTGTAAATGAAGATGCTCCTTCAAATTGGAGAAAATAGCTAAATTTTAGATGTGTGTGTGTGTGTTAAATGTTGGTTCCCATAAGGCTCTATCTTAAATGAACCTTCAAAACTGAGATCTATATTCTCATGAAATAATTTTGTTTGCAGCTCCTTCCACTACTACATCATCTCCCCTCCGAAACTGTTAAAAGTTAATTTGACTCATTGTGAATAAAGATGAGGTCATTTTTAGAATATATCTTTTAGAAACATGAGGTCAATTTTAAACAGAGGCACGATCGGATTATGATAACGAAACTCTGACCTATTACTTTCCCCTTCAAAAGTGCAAAATCAAAATATTTTACCCTCAAAGTATTTGAGACTTAATAGCTAGAATATTATAGTCACTCCATTAACTAGCATACTTTCACTTTAGCAGATTTCAACATCGTGAAAAGAGAGTCATCCTAAACAGAAATATTCTTGAAGTAATTATCTCTATGTAAATACATAATAGTTTCATTTAGTATTCATATGCTTTTGAAATTATAAAATCTGTATCTTTAAAGCATGATTTTGTAATAAAAATAAAAGGAGTTTTCTACCTGAGTATAAAGGGATCATCTTGAATATAAATATATTTCATTAACTTTATATGAGTTACCAGGACGTAACCAGAGTTACCAATAATAAACTTTTGAAATTAAAAAGTCAGTACAGAGTGAAATGTAAAACAATATCATAGCTCCGATTTATAGCATAAGTTAATATAAGTGAAGAGATTAATGAAAAAAGAAATGATTAATTCGGCTTGAAGACTTTTTCAAGAGTCATCTTCAAGCAGGGATTTAAACAAGGATTTTTTTCTGTGAGTGGTTTGACTTTCGTCCAAAAATATTGACTTTAGTTAATTAATATTGGCATTATTGACCAAAAATATGGACCTTAGTTACGTAATATTGACATATTTTTAAAATTTGATTAAGTTCATCTGTATTTTAGTAGTAGCAGCATTAGAACTCTCTAAATATAATGCGTCTTTTGTTAGTCTGGTTTAGAATTAATTTATTTTTAATTAAATTTCATAAAGATGATATTTTTGATTAATTTCTTTTATATATTTATTCCTTGCTTTTAGTTGTAAAGATGATATTTTTGACACTTTCCATTTGTCAACCAACGGGAAAAGGATATTATAGCTATAGTCGACTGAAAATCTAATTCTAAGATTTTCAGTCGACCTAGCCTGCAAAACTGCTCGACACAAAGCTTAATATTTAACGGATTTAAGCATTATATTTACGAAGGTCATTAATTATTTTGATATGACGTCAAAGCCTATTTACCACATCTGAAAGTGTTAAATGATTTCTTTTTGTTCAATATCTTTACAGTTAGAATGACAAAAAAGGGAGGATTGACTTCATTTTATTTCCTTTCGCTTAGTCAAAGATTCTTGAATATGAAAACCTAATGGATTTTTATTCAAACACTCTAAAAGTAACCCAATACCTCATTTCTAAGTCAATGATTGTCAACTACTTACAAGTAAAAAAACTTTAAAAAATATAAAGAAGTATATTTTATGTTGTAATTGTATTGCTGAAAAAATTACAAAATTTACATTTTGATACGGCATACTGGTCTTTTTACTCATATTTATTGACGCATCCTTGACAAACTTTTAAAGTAAATATTACCTCTTCTGGTTCTAGCATAGACCGAGTTTATGTAGTTTTGAATTTCAATATTTTAAACCAATCCAAAATCATCCTAAACCTAGAATAATAGCATAAATAATCTCTCTTAATGTCATCAAGGGAATTTTTCTATATTTCAATATATATATATATATTATATGACTGATAAAACTAGGAAATTGCATAAAAATTTAGAATGTGATCTTTTAATTGCTATATTTATTGTCCAAAATAACATAAAGCATCAATATTTACATCGTTTAAAACACATTGTGAGCTGGAAATTTATACTTATTTCTAAAGATTTAGGAACTAGATATTGAGATTGAATTGCATTAAGATTTTGTAAAATGCAAATGTACGTAACTTCCACCTTTGTTTTGAGAAAACAATTTTTTTTGGCTTAATTTACTGGGCTAAATAAAAAAAAATGAAGTGTGTTTAAATTGAAAGATAAATCAATATCCTATATTAAATTATTTTTGTTGTTTTTCAATAGTATAATAAATAGCCAATAATCATAGAAAAGGCGGCCTTTACTAATTTATGCAAAGATTATTACACCGCAATTAATTTAGTGTTTTAATAATGAATTGATCTTTTAATTATGTTGATAACCGCAGACATTCCTCTTGTTGCCTTTTCATCAAATACTAATTTGATATCATGAAGTCCTGCAAAGTCGAATTTAGATTTTTAAAACAGTGGAGATAATTATCTTTAGTTCGTCTTTCTAAATCAATAACAGGTCGTTTGTAAAAACATTTAGAAACATTTCTTAAAAGAAAGAATATCACTATCGATTACGATTAGAAGTTTTGAATCGGAATTTTTTTTTTCCTGTTAATGTTGGAATAGAAAATTCTCAGCTTTACCTCTGATTGGTACATGTGAATAGCAAATTTTCAAATGCATTCATATTGGAATTAAAAAAGATAGTAAATAAAAGCATTTTCTTTTAGAAAAATTCACTGTTTCGCACAGGGAATAGTACGGTTACACTGTCCGGTCTTGCCTCAGGCTAGAGCATTTTATATTATCAGACTTGAAATTATCATTAAAACTTATTATATCTGATAATTATGCCCTTAATGAGGTTCTTGGTTGATGAGTAAACAAAACCAAAGATGTAGGACTAGATGTCTACTAAAATAATTCAAGCTTTATATACAGTTTATAAATAAAGTCCTAAAAACAAAAGTTTAAAAATAAATTAGTTTTGCTAAAACATATCTTTATTTTGTGAAATTTATGGCAGACTGAATGAAGAACTCTATGCTAAATGTCTAACAGCTGCAGGTACTTTTAATTTAGTATTTTTAACTGACCCAGAATTCAGAACATCTGGAGACCTGATTCCGTTTTAGAATTTGTGAATTTGAAAACAAGGCGTGGATACATGTTAGCTACGCACGCACATGCACACACAAAAAAAAGGAATAAATAAAGCAGATTCTCAAATTATATCTTTCTGAAAACAGGTGATTTCTCATTTTTTAACTTTAAATCTGTTTTGGGATATTTTTAAAGAAATTTGTAAAAATCTGAATTACTTAGTTTACTTTCACATATTTTTAGCATCCCTCCAGATAATGCCAGTTATGTTAGCGGATTCCCCCTTTCCTGAAAGGTACAAAATGTGCAATATAATTATGCTAAATGATTTTTTACTTTCTCGTTTAAGAAATATCGCAAAAGCCAAAAAATTCGAAGTCAATATTTTAACAAATCCCCTTATTTTCAGATCGCCATGAATTCGATTCTTTTTTGACATTATATTTGTCTGTCTGCGAATGCGATAATTCAAAAACGTTTTGAGACATGAAGCAGAAATTTGGTATTTGAAGTTACCATCAAATTTGTAGATTTCTATCAACCAAATGCTTCGAAAAGTTAACTAACAGTTTGTATCAATCACATGTATGTAAACTCAATAACTAATGAATGCGATAATTTAAATTAATAAAATTTGATGTTTGTTCTTTTTAGTGCGTGTGACTTCAACATTGATCATATTTTGTTATCAATCGTCAGTCAAGAAGGCGTCCAATATATATATTCTCTGTATAGATTCGGTATGAATCCTAGATTCAACCCAAAGATGTATATTTTGTAATTATTCACTGTGCCTTGGAAAGTATTCGCAATATATACAATTTTATACCAAGGAAGGGGAATAGGATCTTTATCGGAGAGTATGCAAGAAAGTTTCATGGAGAAAACTTTTACAAGTTCGATAAAGAACTTCATATTCCTTGTGGATGGGATTGTCGTGGGGTGTAGGTGAGGGTCAACTACACCCCATGACAATCCCACCCATGTTGTTATTCAGTAACTTCATGATTCAGTTAGATACCTAAATACGACAGCAGATAGCATCTATTTGTGTACTTTATAGTGATTTTTATTGTCTGGGCCTTTCATATGTAGTATTTACAAATATATATGGAATATATATGAACAAATATATATGAATTAGTTGAATTAAGAAAAATTAGAAGAATCATATATTTATTATTCTTAAACTGTCAACCTCTTCTTAGAAACCTCCATCTCCACTTCTTGAAATTTTGCTAGTAATTACAGTAAACCAGAACGTGTTTTTAATCTATAGAGTATTGATTTGAATATTCATTTCATATCACAATTTTTATAAATATTTCTATTTCAGCAGCGTAAGTTTCAAGTAGTTTTCTTTGGTAAACTAATAATAAAACAAAAAACTGGGTTTGGCTGAAAAATTGTGTAAGCAGGATGTTATTTTGAAGACTCCGGCTCACTGTATTAATTTGTATAGTTCCAACGCTCCGAAGTGCGATTATCATGCAGATCTTTAGATGAAAGAAGTTCTAAGGAGGGATTTAAATTGATGAAGCTCTGTTTTAATGAAACGTAGTTTTATTCATTTTATTTAATTAATTCACCCATCACGGCTCCGGCTCAGGGAAGACCTGTTCTTCACTTTAACACTTCCGTTACGTCAAGTTCTTATCTGGCGAACATATCTGTCACTTGTAGACCACCTACCAGCGAGTCGCGAACCGCACATAAACACCTCTGTTGAAACGAGACAATTCGACGTTAAAATAGGATAATGTCTACCAGGTGTAGTAGGTGAGGATACCGACTATTTGCTTGCAAGAAAGAGGGCGACTTGACTGATGAGGGTGCCAAAACTCTTCCACAACTCTGCCGAAAAATTGGAGATGTAAAAAAAAGGGCAACTCGAGTTGCATTATCCAAATTTCCTTTCTTTTAGGAAATTGCACGTCACGTGTAACTGAGCTTCCGTCGTTTAAGTCTTTCCTCTCAAGTTTTTTTTTTTTTCTTTTTTAGTCTACCATGTCTACTTTGGATTCTGCGTGTTTTTTAATCAGTAGGAGCTATTCTAATTGTCTTTGCCGGATCTAATTTCGCCTCGTAAGGTCTATCTGTCCGACGTCTTTAAGGAAGAAAGAAGAATGGGGAGGAAGCGCCATGTTGCTCGCTGTATTTTCTTCTTCTTTTGGCTGCGATTGCATTTGCAAATGTGCAAGTAGTGGCTCTAAAATGGTGTGGGAGGACAATGTTGTTATTTTTTTTTCTATTGTCAATGTTTTTTAGGTCCCCAAGAGTGTCTCATTCGAATCGTAATTTCCTAAGTTACATAATTATAAATATTATACCCTTTGAAAACTGCCGGTTCATTTGCAAAGTTTCTTTAATTAATCCACTAATTCAAAATTCTTGAAATCACGGAATTGAAAATTGACTTAGTTATGCAAATGAAAACGATTAATCATTTTATAAATTTAATTTTTTTAAGAGTTTGTAATTTGTTTAGGGAAAACTGAGCCCTTTCAATCTGTTGCATAACAATTGACTTACAATGAAGTAATTAATTTTAAAATTCCAACATTAGAGCATTTTTCTATGTAAATTATTATTTTATAAGCTTTATCTGAAAATGTATATTCTAGAATAGGTTCTGTACTACATTCATGTATTTACGCCTTTTTTTATTATTTTTTATTGGATAACTATGAAAAATATATTTAAGCTACAATGCAATAAAAAGATTAATAATTGCATTGAAATATATGTTTTGTAATATATGAATGATGTTTATAGAGGTGGGATATTTTAAAAAGACATATTATAAAGTAAATTTCCTACTTATTTTGTGCGTTTGTTTATTCTTTTTTTATAATAAAGATGAATTATATTAGATCAATGTTCCTTAATTTTTTTTCTATCATCATTATTTAAATAGAATTAATATATTTTCATTATCCCATTTCTACCTAAAAATGTTCAAACGATCTTAGATATAGAAAATAGATATTAAAAATCATAATATAAAAAAAAATTATAATTAAATACAAATTCATAGACAATGCGGATTTTTTCTGAGGGAAATTTAGAATTAAAACTACTGTATTGTGATTATTTTTTGAACCAGTACCAAGGATTGTTAAAGAATTACTTTTGTTACCTGAAAACAAGTAATAATAAAAAATATGTCAAATCCTATTTAGGTCAGAGAGGAAAATTTTATTTTATTTACTTTTTGTTAAATAATTACAATTAATATAAGTAACTAATAAAAAAATTGATTTTCGCTAGAATTGAACTCGCATTCTTCACCTTCACGTGAACACTGAATCCTTGTATTTCATTAATTGAGCTACTGCCTGTTGATGCTGTTTTTGCTGTTGCTGTTGTTTTTGCTACTGCTGTTTTTCTGCTAAAACTCTATTTAAAGCATTAAAAAGCAATTAAATTTAGTTAATGAATTGATATATGATAAAAATGTAAAAACATCAAGTGTTAAAAAAAGCGTATTTGAACTTGATGGGATAAATAAAAAGTATTTTATTAACGATTGAACAAGATATATATAGAGAGAGAGTGAACTAATAGTAGGAATTGAATGAAGTGCTAAAATACTGTAAAAGGTGTTTTTAGTTTACAAAATTCTTTAGAAATTGGTTATACCGAAATAGAAATTTTTCATGACAGGGATTTTCTGTCATTCCTTTTCAAGCTGTTAGAGAATAATATTAATGTTCCTTCTGATCCGCTCTACTGTCTCCCTATTTATTTTTGTCTTACCTAATTATCTTTTTTTTTCGTTTATTTTCATGTCTTTCTATATATAAAAATCTGCGGAACTGGTTTTTTTTCCTTCATTTTAAGTCATACATCATCAGAGGCTTTCAGATAAAAAATTATCATTAAACAACCACAGACATTCCAAAATGTATGCTGAAGAAGCAATTCTAGAATGGCATTTAATATAAACAGAAAAATTCTTGTGGCTACAGCCAAAAGTATGGCTTCTCAAATGTCTCCTGAAATTCGGAGATAGGTTTATCTGAACTGATCTAGAAGATTTTTAAATATTATGGCGATTATTTTTCTAAAAAAAAAATATACCAGCTAACGATCAGTTATTGCTTTTCTAATTTTGTTCTGAACAGAACGTAATTCAAGACAAAATAAAATGGCAGTTAAAGACTCTTGAATGCTTGCATT
Source organism: Argiope argentata (assembly GCA_026289955.1). Taxonomy (NCBI): domain Eukaryota; kingdom Metazoa; phylum Arthropoda; class Arachnida; order Araneae; family Araneidae; genus Argiope; species Argiope argentata. The sequence goes on along the minus strand of JAOUZG010007994.1, from coordinate 1,101,640 downwards.
CTAGAAATTGTCACATTTCTTCAGAAGTCCATGTAAGAGACGATACCAAGTACTCCCATTTGTTTTAGAGTAGGCAGATGGTTATTTAAATTTGTCTGTCATTTCTGTTATCAAAAATTCGACTACTTGATTAATGCTAAATGACGCTGCAGCTGTCAGACAATATCTAAACCATGTCTGGATTCAAAATAAACATGATAACTTAAATAATGTCATTACATACAGAGAGGTACAACAGATAGCGGAGTAAAGCTATCTATTATCTTAAAGCTATTTAAAACTCAGCGTATAAATTAGCTGTAGGTTAGAAAATTCCCAAACAAATGAAAATCATATTGAAAAATGTAAGCGAAAACGCTAACAGGATGAGAACTGTCTCTCAACTTAGATGTTTCATTATAATTTTTTTTAAAATCTGTATTCCTTCTCGTAGCGATCTATCTTAACTATGATTTTCTTACCAATCGACTTAGCAGCAAAAAAAGCTTGTTTCTCGAAAAAATGAGACATTTTCAACAGGTTTCTGGGATTCGAAAGTGAATTTAAAAATCGATGAGCACTTGAAGTATTTTTTTTATCTAACCGAGTTTATAAATTCCGTGTTGATTCCAAATAAAAGGTGTGGTTCTTGTACGAAAGAAACAAAAAAATTGTTCAGATTTTCTTTTATCACATGCTTAGCCGACCACTATTTATTTCTTCTCTTTCGAAGCGAAAAAAAATATTGAGAACTCTTGCCGCAACAATGAAAAATCTAGATTGCTGTTCTTATTCTGCAGATTCCCTTTCTTTGGGAGAAACAGAGGGGAGAAAGTATTTGATAGCGTTTTTATATTTATGGATGTTTCATTGCAATAGTTGTGTTAACAATCAGAAAACTATCAGCGAACTATAAAGGGTTTTGAGGCGATGTTCAGAGAAAAAAAGAAAGTTATTTATGCTTCTTTATTTGTGTTTATTTTACTATCTTCCTGATATATGCTGCATTTTATTAACATTTTAAAAATTTAGGTTTCTTCTTCTTCTTTTTTTTCAAGCTCTTTGTTTTCTTCAGGGATAAAAAAATAAATAATCGGATAAATATTAGAATGAAGAGAAATTTAAATCTTTCTATTAGTTTCATGCATTTTATTAAACTTTTGTAGAACATGATGAATGATATAACAAAAGATTTGTAGTGAAATGTTAAACGATACTTACCATTATGTAATTTCGTTGGTAATGCATTAACTCAGGAAAATAAATTTTTCAATGATAATAGAAAAAAAATTGTTGCAAAAGATTTTATAATAAAATAAAATGAAATGGGAAAGAAAGGATAAAAAAATCCTTCATAAAGAAAATAGTTTATATTGTTCATTTTGTCAAAATGCTATATTGCAGGTGTTAAATATAATTCCATAGAACATATTAGCTAGATTATAAACGTTATAATAAAAGAAGCACGAGTCCATTGGGGATTTTCCTGCACAGCTTCGAATCCTGTCGACTTTTTTGTAAAATTTTTTTAACGAAGCAGGTGAAGATTTATTTGACGATTTTTATACTTTGTAATTTTAAGAAAATAGTCCAATATTTTTATCTTCTGTCAAGATTTATTAAAGCCCAAACGTGTTTTACTCAATGAATTTAATAACAAAGCAGAAAGTAGGAAAAAGAAAGCGTAAGAAAGCAATTTGATCTTATATAATTTTGGAAAGAAATTTGCCGAAAGGAATTGCATTTTGGTTTCTTGGGAAAAACAAGAGTGAAAACAATTCAAAAGTTGAAGCGAGGTGAGGATTCGAATGATTAGGGAGTTATTTTTAGACGTAAGTAAATAGAAATCAATACACCCACCCACCTACACACACGCGTGCACCTTACTGAATTGTAATAAATGCGTGGATAATTTTTGTATGTATTCGAAATTGAAAATTGAAAATAAAAAATATATAGCGGTACCCTAGCCTGAAAAATATGTTGTTAAAATAATTTAAACAAATATTGTCACAGTAGTATGTCAAAAATAGTAATACTTTCTTTTAACAAAAAAAATTTAAAAAACGATGCAATTTAAAATATATAACAGAAGACAAAAAATATCAAAGAGTTGTGACCTATCGCTTACATGCCACCATATATTCTATTGTGATTTCTTTTTAAAATTATGAAGAAAAACAAGTCTCAGCCCTAAGCAAATGTTTTTGTACATTGTACTAATTATTTTAAAGTGTACTATATATTTGTTAGATGTTTAGATTGTGAATAGAATTATGGTTCTCAAAATATTTATCAAAAAATGTCAAGCACTTTCTAATTTGTTAAAATGTAGAGATATTTCCAAACTAACATAATTTAACTGTATGCACAAGTTAAAAAACAAATGCATACAAAAATTATTTTTATTTTGAAATGTATTACATTATAATTTATCATAAAACGAAACACTTTTAAAGACAAATAATGGTTAAAAGTACCATTTATTTGCGTTGTATTTTATTATTTGTAAGACATTTCTAAAATAAAGCTATGAATTTAAGAAAAAACGATACATAATTTTTATAATGATGATTCATTTGTATAATTCAGTTAATCGAAACTTGCTTGGAAAAAAAAATATTTTCTCTAAATGTTTAAATTTCAGTTAAAATATCAAATTTGTTTTGTTTGCAGAGCATAAACTTCCCTCTCTTAAGTTGATATTTTCAATTATTTTAGTACTAAATTTGGGTTGTATTTCTAATAATATAAAGAATTATTTCAATTAAAACACTGAAAAAATTGTAGATAGTAGCAAATTGTAGAATTGTACCAAACGAGCTTTTCAATGCTGATAAGTTGTTGATTTCATGCTGAAGGCGGTGGCGTAACATTAATTCAGAATTATTGTTTGACTTTATTTTCAGTTTTTCTTAAAACATCAATTCTGGGTAATTTCAGTTTAAATTGTGTCCATAACTTGCTATTTTCAAATGATTAGTAACGAATTAGTAAAGGGATTAGCAGAATAACAGTAGAATTTATTTGGATAAATCTACCATTAATGCCTAATAAGTTATTATTGATCTTTGTATAACAAAGATTATCAGTTACTTGAACCCGTTGAATTCGATATAAAATAAAAAGTATCTCATTTTTTGTCTATTTTTTTCTTTTATTCAATGATTCGTAATTTTTCGTATTTTATAATTTTTAATAAAGTATAGAAATATTTGCAACATTTGAAAATCCAAAATAAAAAAAAATTAAAATATGTAACTCCGCTTTTAATTTATTGACTGTTAAATAAAAGAAAATTCTACCTTGATGAAAAATGTCTTATTTTGAAACTACACAATAACTATTACCTAGCTATAATTTGACAAGACACTATTTGAAGAATAATTCTAGTTATAAAATATCTTTTTAATAATACTTTTACATGCTTTCTGAAAACTGTCAGTTTTCTTAAGCTTTTAACTTAGCTTACAGAGCTTCTTAAATTCATAAACACTAAAATAATACTCCAAGCATTTTAGAATTCCATCGGCTTCTTTATTCTTTCAACCTAACAGTATGTATTCCAAGCCATTGCCAGATTCTAAAAAGTTTATAATTGATCACAGCTATTATACAAAAAAATAAACGAAATAATATTAATAAAAATATTAATATCAATGAAAAAAATCTTTTGTTTTTAAACCTTTTAATAAAATTCTAATTGAAATAAAAATTAGTAGCATTTATATAATGTCTGGAAAGGAATCGTCTGCTAAACGTCGGTTAACAGGTTTTTGTTAGGATATTTACAGAACAAATCTATATAAAAGAACCTTCAATTTTTTACTAAATTTAAAAAGCATTAATTGCTTTCTCCAAGTTAATTATGTATTTGTCCGATCTGGAGTTTCAATGATTTTTAATGCATTTTTTATAATTTGGATATAAATTGTAGTTTCGTGTATTGAAATTAAAAATTTCAAATAGGATAAAAAATGCTTTTGTTTAATAAATACTTGTATATTCTTTTTGATAAAAAAGGAAATGAAAAAAATAATGAATTAGGAATTTATATGCATGACTTAAAAACCTTTTTACCAAGTGATTTTGCAAATTTTGACAGTAAGATTTAAAAGTATTCATTAATATATAATCCTATTAAACGTGCACATTTGCAGCAGGCATTCACATTGAAATTCTACTCAGAGAAATCTCCCCCCCCCCCCCCCCCCCCCCTTTTTTTAAAAAAAAACATGTTAACTCATTATATTTTAAATTATTGAATAATAATTCTTCGTAAAACGCTGCAGTAATTACTTAGCATTAAAAATATTATTAATGATGGAAACATGTATGAATTGAAGAAAAATATTAGTAGATTTTACCATTGAATACTATTGAATATAATCCTGAAAAAAAAGAAAAGAAAAAGAGAGGCTTATCTAATTATTGCGCGGGTTTCCACTGGCTATAACAATTCATATTCCGAGACTTTAAAATCCCTTACGCTTCGAATAAAAACCCAAAAGAACAAGAAAGAAAAGAAGGAAGAAGAAAAAGACAAGAAGAGAAGAGTCCCCTCCCCTACCCCCGAAGGCCCGCACACGTGCCGAAATTTAATTCCCTCAAATTTCCCGCACGCGGTTCCGAAAAGAGGATGACAAAAGTTTTACCGCAACACCCACGAGATGGCACTGCGGGCGGAGCCAGACCACGTGACCCCTTGTGATTCAGCAGACGATCCACGAGAGGGGGACGCGGGAAGCAAAGAAGAAACAGGCGAAAACTGTTTTTGACTTTCTACGGTTCATGTCGTCTGATTCGGTCTACACAAAATTAAACCCTAATTTTGGACTTTTTAAACTAAATATTGATCCTCGTGCGACATGCTGCCCCCTTGGTTAACCCTGTTCGGAGCACTTACAAGGTAAGAAATATTCTTTCTTTTTTTTCGGAGGGATAAAAATCGACTGTTTATGTTCTTTTTTTCTCCGAGTGGAGTGGTGTGGTTTACGCGACCGCGTGCGTTGTTGTCGTCTGCTCTGTGG
>JAOUZG010007994.1:1033309-1096231 GCA_026289955.1 Argiope argentata | reverse complement strand
GAGGGAGGGGGCTATTGAATTTTGGAAAGGCATTGTCAGGCAGAATTCGAGCGAAGAATTGTGACAGTGCTGTCCCTCCTCCACCACCCTCGTGGGGGAGTTTTGTTTACATTTTGACAAAAACACGTTACTCTATTGTGACCGTTACGAAAGTATAAAATAAATTCTTTTGGTATAAATTTTCCATTTTGGACCGAATTTTATACAAATTTGCTCTTGAATATTTCTTTATTTTGAACAATTTGAATTTTCGATAAAAGTGACAGCTAAAGGAAGTTTTCATTTGCTTTTTTATTGCGCATTTCTTCCTATTTTGTTTATTTTCATTAGTTCTTGAAAATAATTCTTTCAGTTTTTTTTTTTTTTAATTTTGTTACGTTGCAAAACTTTAAGAATTTTTTTTCTCTGAAAGTTTATCGGACTTATTCTTATAACTTATTCTAATTATTATATCAACTTATAACGGCATTGCAAGTAGTTTGTTTTAGAATTTTATTAAAACAATATTAATTATTATTAATTCAATATGTATCGAAAAAGTTTGAATGAAAATAAAAAAATATTTCATACCATCATATCCTTTTAATTATCCATATTCTTTCATATCATTAATTAACATGTTAGTCTTTTGTTTATACTTTTTATTTTGAGCAGTTATTCGAAAAAGAAGGAATAAAAGTTTCATTTTTATTCAATAAAGATTTTAACTACACAGAGTTGCGTATTCTAAATGAAAAAAAAAAACTATAGTTATTCTTGAAGATTTAAAAATCAACATATTTTGAATGCACTTTGTCGTAACACGATATTTGTGAATTGGTTGTTTTAATTTTAAGTTATTAAAGCTTCTGTCACAGCAATTACGTATTACCCATGGCATGCTTTGCTGTGTTTTGAAAGTTTAAGTATTAGAATTCTGTATTTATATATTTCCTGTGATTATATTCCGGGGAAAAAACACAACTGATTAAAATGCGAATAAAATTAATTCGACACATTTTCCATTTCTGAATAAAAATTAGAAGAAAATGATGGAAATGAAGGAAAGATATACGAAGTTGTTTTTGAAAATAATTAGTTTTTCTTTAATTCAAATAAGAAGTTAAAGTCAAAATGCGTTTAACAAGTAAATGGTAAAATAATAAACTAAGAAATTTTCCCTTATTAGGAAGTATTTAGGTTTAGATATTAATGAAGATTTAGTTAATCAAGAGCGAGTTAAATAACTCTCAACTCTTCAAGAATTATAAAATAACAATAACAGTAATAATTTATATAGACAGCAATTGAATATAATTATTGTAGAAAGCAATAAAACAAAATAAATAGATTTGAAACTGGATTATTGAAAGACAATCTATAGATTACATTGATGAATATCGATATATTTTAGAGACAACAAAATATTTTCAAAGTTTATGAAAATTGTGTTTTTAATTTCATTGACGTTGTATGCTTTTCATGAAAAATCGTGTATTTAGGACGTGAATAAAACAATGCTTTTATGCTGGAAAAAATAATATGTTGATATCTTTTTTTTATCCCTGAATTTTGTAAAACCATTTTCAAATTTTATTCAAACAAATTTTAAAATAACCTTATCGGTTCAGACACTCTATTAATTAATCTAAAAATGAGCTAATTTTATTTAAAATCTGATTGTTTAGAGACTTTGAATTTTTTTCACATCGTGTGTAAGTTTTAAGAATCTTGTATGTGATTTCCGATGCATTTGGCCTAAATATCTTTGTTGTCATGCGTTTTCAATATCTTCTGTAGCTGTTGACATAAATAATAGAATTTATTGCTCACTTACCGCTTAAGTTACGGCAAATGAACTTTGATATCTAATTAATTAAAATGACTATAATTAACATTTTATTTTTAAAAAGTTTTTTATATATCTTCTTAGCCAATGTCAAAACTAAATCAATATTAATATAACATTGCTTCTGCTTATTTATTACATATAATTGATACTCTCTTTAACTCTATTTCTGCAAAAATCGAGAGACTTATTTTTTGATTAAATAATTTTAAACTTTTCTGCTTTTTCTTTCGAAAGTATTGTTAAATTAAAAGTAAAAAATTTGGTTTTATTTTAAATATTGTTACTGTCTTTATTGAATTACTTTTTTTTTCTGCATACATAAGCGAATAGTGCAATAACTGTTTCTAAAAAAGTAACTTTTCGATTTCATCGTTTATTAAATGATAAGATTTTGTTCCTTTTAATTTTTCAGGACAAACTCATTTTTAATTCGAAGAGTGTATAGAAAATTACAATTTTACAAAAACTTTCATTCTACGAATTGTGTGTAGTAAATACCATTTCCACATTAGTGTATCTTAGCCTTTTCAACTCATGTCTATTATTTCTTCTAATTTGTGAACAAAATATGAATTAATATATTAATGAAAGGTACAGATCATTTTCGTAGCATCCATACATTTTTCTGATTACAAAATGCTTGATTTAGTATGCAGTTTTTCTGAAATTTTTAATCTTAACTAGCGCAGAACTCGCTACAAATTTTTAACATACTCTCTTACAGTCTGTTTATTTTTAAAGTTTTGAATTACTTTACATACATCATATAAATGCCTAAAGTTATATTGAATATCATTTAAATAATAAGGTCAAAGAATCTATTGCTAACTTTTTGATTATTAAATATTGGATAACCATTTTAGATCTTCCCTTTATTAATCCAATTTTTTATTTCCTGGATATTTTGTGGTTATTTGATATTCTTTCAACCTTAAAACTAATTGAAAGTGGAAAAACTATACTATTTTTCTTCTATAACTCAATGTTTTTTTAACTTTTTAAATTCTTTTAATGTTATAAATTAAAAATATTGATACAATATAATATATTAAGTTAATGTAATATAAGGTACTATATAAAGATAATATATTAAAAACCTAATGATATTTCTTGAGCATTTTACAAATTTCGCCGTTTGGTAAAAAATAGTATGTTTGTGTACAAAACAGCGTTGTTAGTGAATTTCCCATGTATTAAAGTGCATCTTTCTATCAATATAAACACATTAAAAATTAACATTCATTAACTAAACTGAATGTTTGTTTAAAAAGTATTTTTCCGTTCGAAACAGGGCTGTTGATTTTTATGTTTAAAATAGTGACTGCGTTAGCTATATTTTTGTGTAAATTTTGCATCCATAGTTTGATTTAATTATACTATATAAATTAATAATTGTGTTTTATATATTATTATTGTACTTTTTCTATATTTTAATTCTTTACTGCAATTGCAGAAGTTTGGGTAAAATGAAATTCTCCAATACTAAATATTTTACAATGCCGTGCTTTCAAATGCGCTTCCTTAAAACCGTTTTATTTTTATTACAAAACAAAGGTTCAAATGTTTACATGTATTTTTTGTTGCAAATTCACCTTTTCTTTACTTTTTTTGGAGTGGGGGGGTCTATTTTTAAATGCATTTAAGCATTCAGTACTGTACGTTAATGCAACTATACTTTTGTGCAAATTTTGCATCCATAGTTTGATTTAATAATACTATTTAAATTAACAATTATGTTTTAAGCACTATTGTTGTACTTTTCCATTTTTTAAAATTCTTTAACGCAATTACAGAAGTTTGGGTAGAATAAGATTCTCCAGTACTAAATATTTTACAATGAAGTGCTTTCAAATGCGCTTCTTTAAAATTGTTTGATTTTTAATACAGAACAAAGGTTCAAATGTTTACATGTATTTTTTGTTGTAAATTCACCTTTTCTTTACCTTTTTTGTGTATTTTTTCAATGCACTTAAAAATTTACAACTGTACATTAATGCAAGCCACTTCAGAATCAAACATCTATTAAAAAAACTATAATCCATCCACAAATCATTTTCTATTTTCAAAAATCATTTTTTTATATTAAAGTAAAAGTACTTTAAATATAATTTACTTATATCAAACAAAAAAAAAGGCATTAACCCTTTGAACAGTAATGCCTACCTGCTTCCTAGTAGTTGAGTGCATGCTTTCCGTTACTACAACCTACCCATTGAGACTCTCCCAAGTCACTTACTAACCTTATAAAGGATGATTCAGTGATAGAAGCCACATTAAAAGCGACAGTCGTTTTCAACGGTGTTATGCAATCATGTAATTTTTAGGCAGGAGTCCTCGGCAGTACGTGAGCAGTGTGCCAAGAGCAGCGGACACGTCTGGTTAGCCAGGATAATAGTTCGTTTTGGTACGATTCTATCACAAACTTTTTGAAACAATTGGTCGACTGTTACGGAAGCCGAGAGAAAGTGAAATATAAATAGAAATTTCTGAATAAAGTTAATATCATGATTAATTCGCGGTCTTTTTTTTTTTCTCATCCTTCTGTAAACTGGAATCAGTGTTTTGATTTGAATAATCCCAATGGTTGCGATTTCAGAAGATTTCTGTGCGTAGATATCTGTTTAATTGTGTGGGAAAAAATATTGTTTGGAGAAATAAATTTCGATGTATTTACTGGCGGATATAGTAAAGGCTTGAAAATAAATCGCGACTTATCATCCACTTATAATTCGGTTCATTTTCTCGTAAAAAAAGTCGATCGGTATGAGTACGTTTTGCGATTATCATTACAGCGATTTTATTTTGCCTTTTAGAAAGCTTATGCCAATATCTTCTCATTAATGAAGAATTTTTTCACAGCTTCAATCACAGCCATTAATGAAAGATAATGCGTATGCGTATAAAATTTTAATTGATTAATAATTAATTTTAACAAATGAAAGTAAATTTAAAGTTTTCCCGCCATATTGTAGCTTTTTATATAATATAGCACATAAATATATTGTACACAATTTTAAAATTTCCAAAACTTATTATTTCATTCACATCAACTTATTTGCTGTATAGTTTGTATGCGAATATTTAATTAATTTTTAAAAGCATTTCTTTTAGTTTATATTAAAATATATTTTATCGTTGTTAAGAACCTGAAATTGTTTCTATTATTGCTAAAAATATTTAATACCTTATTTTTCTTCTTTTATTGATGAAAATGAAAGGATTCTTATTTTATAATGATAATTATATTTCTGTTTAAAGCTTCTTTTTATAAACTATTCTGTACTTACAATTAAAAGTTATTTTTGCTAGCTAACGGTGATGAAAATTTGGATAGTGAGTCCTCTCTTAAATGGTTTCATAAGAAAGTTTTTTATTAGTTGAACTGTAATCAATTTTTATCCAAATTTAAGTTATAATTTTATGTAAGATATTAGAAAATTAGAGATTATTAGCATAACCGATATGTAAATGAAATAGAAATATATGAATATAAGACTTTCAAAATAGTATGTGTTATCTATCAAAATTTGAAATTTAAAAATATTTAGCTGGGGTAGTCATTCATATAAAGTTATATAAAATATTAATTGGGTATTTTAGCAACCATTAATTTAGATCATCTGGTCGCCATAGACGTTTCATGACGAATAGTTCTAAATTCCATTTTATGTTATTTTCAAACGTATGAAAAGGTTCTTATTATTAGATACTCCTTTATATAAAGTCAGAATAATTAAATGTCCATGAATACTGAAACTGTTTCAAAGTTATAAGAAAAATTTATGATTGAGCAAATGCAAGGAAAAGTTCATAATTATTACTATAGATTTTATTAATTTCAATATAAGTTAATTGACGGAAATAGGAGCAATGTCATTAATATCGGTGCTTTTTGAGTTTAATTTTATTTTTAACTTTTATCATGAAAGTACCCTGCTATATTGTATAGAAAGCTAAAAAACGAGCCACAATACTGGGCCGAGCTGAACTAATCCAAACAACATTTCCTGTGAATCAAAAAATCTGAGTTTGCATTCTTGTCAAAGCAATTGTTAATATTATCATCTCTTAAGTTTTACTCTTTTCTTCACTAAATGAATGAAGTAAAGAAATATAATATATTAATGAATTTTATAAGCTTTTGGGTGCCTTTTAATAACATTTGATGAGTTTTCTCAAAAAATATTTCTGGTTCATGTATGAGTTGCAAGACATTTCGTAAATTAATCGTTGAACAATAATACGGCGAGGGGCTCTATTAACCGCTTGGTTTATATTCTTTTAAAATGTAAACTTTCATATTTTTTTTTACCATTTCAATTTTTCGTAGCATTTTGGACAGTTTTTGAATTTTTGTAGGTATTTCATTTAAATTCGAAGCATTTCAAATAGAAAAAAAATTTACTCCGGAAAAAATAATCTTGTTCTTTTTTTGAGTCCCTTTTTTAATTACCTAGCAATAGTAAAGCTTAATAATAATACATTTATTTTGGGAAACTAGAATATTGTTTAAGCACCTTCAAGCAAAGATATGTCATGAAATTTTAAATTTGAATGTGAAAATCAAAAGCGCAAAAAATACAAATTATTTTACAGAATTGAAAAGCGTTAATAAACACATATTTTTCTATTTTTTAAAAAACACGCCTCAACTATTACAGTTTTCGATTAAAATACCATTGAATATATTTTCTCTAGAATATATTATTTGAGTTGTCTTTTGAAGAAATGACATATTTTTTTCCTTTTATTCATTGGATTTTCTTACCTAAAGATAGAATCATTTATGCATATATGGATATTCCTATCTTCTAAAAATATAAGGGAAATAATCAACGATTGAATAACGTTTAGTGAAAGAAAAATTTAATAATTCGATTATTCTGTTTACTGTTAATATTTTTATACATTATACGTATTTTCAGAAATATTTTTAACATAAATAAAAGATGATTTGCTTTTTTTTTACTGATATGGCATCTTTTCTTATAGCCTAATTAATTTCTTGAATTCAGATTGGGCAAATATTTATAGACTTCGAACTAACATAATCTTGTGATCTCTTGCGGACAACTCTGTTATCTATCGAATCTCTAATGATGAATTTGCAGAAAGGCCAATCAACTCCTAATGATGGATTTTCGAAGGCATAAAAATTAAATTTACACTGATTGCTTCCCGAGCGCGAAATAAAAATCAAAACAAATCAAAGGAACCGCCTCAACGGTTAAAAAGACTTCCTCGGAAACGATTTGCTTTCAATCGGACTGGAACTTTTAAATGAATGCAGCTCACTGTGTGCGCAAATAAGGCTTATTCTTTGAATTTCTTGCGAAGAACACAATTGGCCAGAAAATACACATGTGCAGCTATTGCCCGTTTTGTTTTTTGGCTTCCCAGAAGTATATAGGATGGTCCAACAAGCAAAAACTGACGAAGTATACAAGTCTCGTTAACCGATCTCATGATATGAAGATAGTTCAGTTTTTGATTGTTTTTTTTTCTTTTATCTTATTTGAAGTGCCCTCAAAATTGCTCTGGAATATTTTCATAATTTTTCTTTGTAATCATTTGTGTACGGTCAATTTTTATGTTGTGATGATTTATAGAATTTATCATTATCATTTGTGATTGAGAAGATGGTATAAAGAACGAATTCTTCTGCCTTTCCCCCCCCTTCTCATCTATAAAATTCTTTCTATTTTTGAATCCCGAATGAATATTTCTTTCTATTTTTTCCATTGCATATTTTCTTACCCATTGTTATGAGGCTCTATCACATTCATTTGTAAACAATGATGTCGGTAATCCATAGTTATTCATTTTTTTTTCTTTATTTCTCTTTATACTTTTAGCATATTTCGTATTATTTCTATTTCTTCCTTCGTATAAACGCATTTAGTTTTTTTGAGAATATTTAACATTCTTAAATGAACTTTGTTGAGTCATTTAAAATAGCTTATAAAAATAGTGCTCTTCAGAAGTTATAATTTAAGTAGCAAAAAGTGAGGAATTTATGTGAGATTTTAATAAGAACTATTCATTCAGTTATTTTTATTTTCAAAAGTATCACCATTTTCGAGGTTAACTAGCACATGTAATTGCAAAAAATACAAATTTTATTTATTTTATACGTAACCGCTAAATCTGCTCACATTCTTTCAATTTAAAATTTTTCTTAGTGAGAATTAAAAAGGTGGTAGCATATAATTTCTTTAAACATTCGATGGAAAAAGGTGCATTTAAATAAAATAGATGCTCTAAATACAAATAATTGAAATTTCAGTTAGCATCTTATTAAATACTGATTCCATTTTGTGTCTTTTTACAGATGATTTCTTATTTCATTTCTATAAAACTTTCCATGATTAAAAAAACTTTAAATGATGGATAGTGTTTATTAACTGCCTAATGGATAATATTTATTAATCCATGATGGATAATATTTATTAACTTTCTAATAAAACTTTCATTGATGGATAATATTTATTATCTTTCTAATAAAACTTTCAATGATAACTTTCAATGATGGATAATATTTATTAACTTTCTAATAAAACTTTCATTGATAACTTTCAATGATGGATAATATTTATTTTATAGCAATATATTTAGTCGCTTTGTTATTTCACATTCTTTAGTATGCGTCAATGGTGCAAAATAACTTTATTAAACTTTTTTTTTAAACTTTAAACTCTTCAAAAAATTATTATGTTTGAAAGTGATGAAAATATATACATGATATATTTATAAATTTTAACATTTCTATTTTAATGTTTGGTTCTAAATATATTTATCAAATAAACTAAGCACAACAGCGTAATTGATAGTTTTATGTTAATATTTTTTAATTAATCTCGACATCATTTACTTTACATTCTTTCAAATACCTTTTCGACTTCTTTCACATTTATAAATATTTTAGTAAATGTTTCTTAAATTTCTGTCGATTTCAAGTTTTTTTTCTACAATTTATTCATTCGAAAGTGGATTTATTTGTGTTTATATTAAACTTTACGATCACGCATTTTTATTTTGAAATTTGAAATTTTCTGATTCTTTTTTTCATTCTTAATTCTAAAATGCAGTATGTAAGCTCTCACTTTTCTTGTACTATTTCTATTTTAATGAAAGAGTTGATATAATGTGAATTATCTTACTGGAAAACATAGGAGTGATTCTGAAGTTTTTCGCAATCAAAAATCAGAAATAAGATACAAACAAGAGATCTTTAACTTTCATCCTTTCCCATTTTATTTCAGCTGTACAACACATTTCATATCCTATTTATGTCTATAAAATTTTGTTGCTCTTACTTCCCGCGTGTGCATATAAGTAGAAAAAGAATAAGTTAAGTAATTAACCGATGTCAAGCATGTGGACATTTTATTTAATATATTCATTTGAAAAACTTCAATAAACTGATTCGTAAATTCACATATAACTTATTTTTCTTTAATAATGCCGAATAATCTGAAAGCACTTAGATAGTCACAATCTATTTTTCTTGCCTCTTAACTTAACAGGATTTAATATAGAAGTTATTTTTCAATTTGTATTGAAAATTTTCATCAAAAAACTCTAAATTCTTGAAAGAACATTATATTTAAGATTTTAAATTGCATAATTTCCAGCTTTCAATATAAATATAAACCGAAACTGTTTTCCTGATGTTTTTCGGTCTATTCTATTCAAAGATTATGTGCGTCCCACTGAAATAAGCTACTTTTCTAAAACTATGTGATAAAAACGCATCATTCACTGCAAATGATCTACTTTATGAATGAAACACTTGTATTCCAGCTCTGCAATACGTAAAAAAACTCTTCCTGCCTTAAAAACAGCCAGTATTGTGAACAACATTCTTTAGGTGAAAGTTTTTCTATATTTCTTTTGTATGTTATAATCCAATATGTGTTGCTTCCTGCTTTTCTTTCTATTTTTTCATGAAGGATCATGTTTTCGCATATTTTTTTTCTCTTTCATTTCAAAAATGGTATTGTAAAATAAATCCATAGAAATTGCGAGTGGACTAACGTTTTTACGCCATAATAACTGCGAAAATGTGTTGTCCGTAGTTGGCATATCCGTTACAATTTATTTGTATGGAAAATCAATCATGTGACCCATACGTGAATTTTCTGTGATGGCATAAATCCGTGAGATTAAAAAAAAGAGGATAAGTCTTCATAATCAGGATTAACTTAGATGTGTGTTACTTCTTTTTTTTACAAAAAGAAATCAAGAGTGTGAATGGTTTTGCTTTTACGACAGAAAAGCTTGCTATATTGAATCCGGTGAACTTCCGGATGCAAAGATTGAAACTGATTTCTGATTTTTATGCAACTTCGAATTCTGGTTTAACATTCTTTCTATATATTCAATGCACTTTATTGCAGAACTTTCGATGTTTAGCTTATTGTAAATAAGTTTGATTTAAAACATGCATTGTAAAACCGTTAATTCAAAGATATATGGTTATTTAGTATATTTTGAAGAATTATATACGTATAACTGTTCTTTATAAACATTCTTCTGTTTTTCAATGTATTTCTTCTGTTCTCTGTACGTATAAATCAGCTTTTTTCTCGTTAAAAAACTGCCATCTGTTTCTTTATTTGTTTAAGTTTTTAGATGATACAAGCTTTTGATATAGTATTATTTTAAAGATATTTCTGTTGATACGAGATATTCTTCCAATTATTTAAGCCAATTTTACATTACCATTCTTACACAAAGTTAACCTGTTGCCGCTCTGTCATCAACGAAATGTTTACACTTTTTCAGTACTGTTAATACAGTAACTTATGTCCTACAACTCAAAACACATCTCGAATCAGATTATAATTAAGGTTTTTCAACCATTATAATTACTTTAAATTTCAACAAAGGTAATTTTATTAATTCTTTAACTGACTATTATATTATCAGTGCACAAATATTTAGCTATTAATATGTTTTCCGCATGAATATCAATGTATACATGCATTTGGCGGTTAGCACACGTATACATCAATGATATTTTTTTTATTTAGTCATAAAATCGGCACTATACGTCTTATAAATAAACGACAATTAGAAAGAAGTTACAGAAAAAAAATAATAAATGGTATGTTTATTTTTTAAATTAAGGATGAGCTTTAAAAATTGTGATAGCTGGATATATAGATGAGAATAATTAGATTAAAATATTTTTTTTTTTAATTCTAGACTGTAAGTGTATCTATGAATAATTCAATGTATGTAAGTTCCAGTTCATCGTTCAATGCTGGAGGGCGGAATGGTAGTTGAAATCGCCAACGTTTATTTTTTGATTCTGTATCATTAGAAATATGACAATGAGAATTCCTTTTGATTTAATCTTGTCGATTGTAGATCAATCTACATGTTTTCCCGAATAGATAGTGAGTGTGGTAAAAGAGATATTCTATAAAATGGATAAATGATTGCATATTTCAAAAAAGGAATAGAAAATTTACTCCTTTTTATTCGAATGAACGAAACAATATTCTAATAATGTGGTTTTGATAAGTCAAAACATTGTTTCTACTCTAAAACCCATAATCCATCTTTCATTATACAATTTTACCTGTCTTAGTTTTACCTCTTTTTTTATGTATCTCACTGCTTATGTACATCCTGTTACTACATAAATATCCATAGAGCCATTGATCATTTTTAAACGGAATTTGTAGAAGAGATATTCTGCTTTTTAATGAAACAGATAAATGACAACATATGCAAAAAATATTGACATTAAAGAAATACGAAATGTGCACCATTTTATTCGATAAAAGTAGTACGATTGGGCATTCTGCGTCTATTCAAGTAAAGTGGTCTAATATGCCAAAACACTGTTTCTACTCTAAAACCCATAATGCATCCTTCATTATACAACTTTGCCTGTCTTAGTTTTACTTCTCCCTTTATGTTTCTCACTGCCTATAAACATCCTGTTACAACGTAAATATTCGTGGAGCCATTGATCATTTTAAAATAGATTTGGTAAAAAGAGATATTTTGTCTTTCAATTATACTGATATATTCGAAAAATATCGATATTAAAGAAATAGAAGATTTGCACCATTTTATTCGACAAAAGAAGTATAACAGGGCATTCTGCCTCTGTTCTAATAAGGTGGTCTAATAGGTCAAAACATTGTTTCTACCCCAAAACCAATAATCCGTCCTTCTTTATACAACATCGCCGATCTTAGCTTTATCTCTTCGTGTGTGTACCTCACCGCCTATAAACATCCTGTTACAACGTAAATATTCATGGAGCCATTGATCATTTTTAAATCAAAAAATATTTTTTTTCGATCTCCCCTTTGAGGTATTCATAGCGATTTTGGTATGGCAAGTTGCCCTCATTTGCAACTGATCCATCATGCGAGTTATAATGAGTTGGGAGTTTCCAAAATTATACAAATTTTCTACGGTTCCGCGATAATTATCTAAATGCCTTTAGTACAAACGTCACGGCTTTCGGGTTGAAGAATCGGTCAAGTATCGGTCAGTCTTGCCCATGCAATCGAACGCCAAGCGCTGATTTTCATCAGAAAGTCGCCCTTTAAAAGATGATGTTACGTTTCAAATTAAAAATATAGTTAAAGTAGATCCGTCAAAATGGCACTCCCTGTGGGAAGGGTGTTAGCACTTTGTTATAAGTGAAACAAAAGACACCTTTTTGAAGATTCTGCACACGCTATCTCCGTATCAACTCTATTTGCCTATTGTTGAAGTAAGCATTTTTTTTTTTTTTTGAATAATTGATGTGCTGAATTTGCATTGTTTACATTGCATTTTTTAAAGTTGTGGAAGAAATACTTGCGATGAGCGATAATGAAAATTTTATTTTTGACAAATAAGTAGTTGTTGAAAGTCCGGATTTACATTTATTTATAGTTTTTCTTCAAGTTTCATTCTTTAGCTCATTAAAATTTTAAATGTCTTTTGCGAACTATATCTGACATGTTTTTGTAC
Organism: Argiope argentata; assembly: GCA_026289955.1. Taxonomy (NCBI): domain Eukaryota; kingdom Metazoa; phylum Arthropoda; class Arachnida; order Araneae; family Araneidae; genus Argiope; species Argiope argentata. The sequence continues at coordinate 1,083,414 of JAOUZG010007994.1, read as the reverse complement.
TTCTTTTTGCATGTATTATCTCGCACATGCTTTTATTTTTTTAAAAATTGTACGTGTACTATGCCATTCGTGTTTTTGTACATTTTTTGTACTTGTACTATCTCGAACTTTTTTTTTACATTTTTTGTACGTGTACTATCCCGAAAGTTTTTTTACATTTTTTGTACATGTACTATCTCATTCATGTTTTTTTACATTTTTTTTGTACATGTACTATCTCATTCATGTTTTTTTTACATTTTTTTTGTACATGTGCTATCTGGTACGTGTTTTTGTACATGTACTATCCCGTACAATTTTTCATACGTTTTAATCTGGACGGGATTATCAAATAGACAAAGTGGACAATTGCTTAAAAGTCTCGATTATTTATTTATTTATTTTGTGTGTGACATTTTCTGAGTATTAATTTTATTCTTTCATTTAAGTTACAAAGGTCGTGCACTCAAACCAATTCAAATTAAATTCACGATTAAATGCTAAAATATTATTTTGATATTTTTATTTAACTATCTTTTACAAGTTTTATATTATGTTTCTTAAAATCTCAAAAAAGTATATTAATTTATATTTTTAAAAATATCCAATTATATAATTAAATAAAATTACAGTTTTTCTAATTTTTTTAAAAAAATTGTTTTATATTTAAGCTTAGAATTTTTTATATTTGAAGAATACAGAAATAAATTTTCTTGTACAGTAAATGAGGAATTAAATTCTCCTTCTGTATGTAATTAAGTTGTCTGTAAGATTGTCAGAATTTACTACATAAAAATACTTACAACAGTCATTAAAATATATTTATAAATCTGGAAAACTACAAATTGGAAAAGGGATTTCTGAAGATACAATGCCTAAAGTTCCTAGAGGGCTTAAACTGGCTTTGATTTTCATTTAAAAGTACATAATTTAATTAAATATCAAAACCGTGCTGATTCTAAATTTATAGAAAACTTTATTCACTTTAAACTTATTTTCTATCATATATGTGATATACATTTGCTTATGGTCATGTTATATTTTTTGACATTTAGAAAAAACCCCATCCACCACTAAGTATCACACAGGGTTTACAACACATTATAATATACAACACAGTAAGTACATGCGTGGTTTTGTTGTTTTGATAACCCAATGCATGTTTTTAAGTGTAAATAATTACTGCCCCTGTTCCTGGGTATTGATTGAATATTTTTATGGAATTTTAATAAATCTCTTCCGGGGTCTGGGCTGGTCCGGGGAGCATTCGGCGTGCTGGACTGGTTGTCCTCCCCACATCTCCTTCAACGGTTTTACACCCAACTCGTGTAAACCAGGGGTTGTGTGGGTATCCAGTAAGTACATGCGATACATTTCATACAGAAATCACAGACAGTACAGACAGAAACAACCTGAACCGGGATTCGAATCCAGGACGCCCAGATCACGGGGAAGACGTAGGCCATATTATGTCTACTAAGTTTCATTTCTTAATGTTTTTTAATGGTGATAGAAAGAAGTCTAGTCACTTGATGCGGATGTCAATGCACTTAAAATAGGGGGTCGGGGGTACATATGAGAAGCGTTTCGGGAAAAAACAGCTCCCCGAAAGTCATTTACCCTCCCCATGCCCATGTCTTGAATCACCTTGTGTTTCAGTTAAGTACGCTAAATATTCATGGATATTTGATAATTAGCTAATAACCCAGAACAACTAGCATTTTGAATTACTTGATCCTCTCGCCAACCCTAAGAATCGAAACGGCGGCATTCTGCGTGTTCCCGGGCATTAGCATTTTCGGGGCGTCCCTCTTGACAGATGAGCAAGTGTCCCTGTCTGGCTCTTCCTTTGCGACAGTCCGTTACCGTGCGACACTAAATTAACTTCCAAGTTTCCGGTAGCGATCGCTCCGAAGACGTCTCTCAGTTCACCTTTGGCAGGACTACTTGGGAAGTCGCCAATAACCCCCTCTCCCATTCAGTGCTCTCCCAAGTTGTCTTTGACACGTTCCCCGTTCATTGCTTTTGAAAAGTTTCTTTGGCTTCTTTTTCTTTTTTTCTCCCCCCTTCTTTCTTGTTACTCCCTCCTTTCTTTTCTTTCTTGCTTGTCTCTCCTCTTTTTTGATTTTGCTTCTTTTTTTTTCTAAAAACGTTTCGTGCTTAATTATCTAGAACGGAATCCGGAGTCCTGGTCGTGTTCGTTACTATATTTTGAGATCGAACGGAATGGCCCCTAACACCCGGATCAGATATCGTGGAGCTTGCGCCACGAGTGAGCTACCGGTGCTCGTTTGCCCCTGGCAGGAGCAATCAACATGCCTTAATTGATTAATTCCTGGTGGCAGCGAGTCTCCTCGATTCAAGGCACACAACACGATTTGGAATATATCCTTATTTTGCACATTATAGTAAAAATATCCTGCCACATCTTATGCTGTCTGAGAAATAAGTCGATCGGAAATTTCCTAAAAAGTACAATTTATATTTCTTCTAGAATAGAGAGCAAATATAACTAAATAGAGAGTAAGTAAATTATATAGAGAACAATTTCTGAGGCTACAGATCTTGACAAACCATCTTTCTGTGGATATAAGATCGTGACGCTGTGACAGGATGTGACTATATATGATAATTTCTTTAAACATATGGGAAAAAAACTGAACACCTTGAAATGCACCACTAAGTATCACAGGGACTTACAGAAGTTGACAACACATTTCAAATCTACAGCACATACAGAGCAACTACTCACATATCGCATTCACTTGTATAGCCCCTTATTGCAGGGGAGAGGGGTACAATCAAACATATCACAGATAAAGAACACCCGTGCCCGAACCGGGACTCGCACCCGGGACGTCCAGATCACGGGGAAGACGCGCTACCCCTGTGCTAGGACTTGGGGCAACATATGAGAATTATTAATTTGTTGTCATTGTGGTTGATATTATTTTGAATTTCATTTATTATTTATCATTTTATGAGTCACAATAGGACATATTCACATTGAAATATCTATACAAAATAAACCTCTCCTCTTTATTTTTATCCCACCCATTCCACCAGGACAATTATTAAAATCAAATAAATGAACCCGCATTTTTTTTTTACTTTTATGTCAATAAAATCTACTCCCATTAAAATCTTTAAGCCGTATAAATTTTTCCATTAAATATTTATAAACTTTAATATGGTCAATATTGTAACATATTTGGAAATATAGGATACTTTTGTATTTTCAAAACGGCAACTTATTTTACATGGTCCTAGGCATACAATCCAGCTCATTCACTTATTTTTGTCACTGATTAAATAGTTTTTCTTAATTGATTAAAATAATTATGAAAAAATTATACCTTATATAAATTCCCCCGAAATTCGATTTTTGTTGAAACATAAAAAATCTTTAACAAATGCAGCTGTTAAGTAGTTATTAGTTTAAAATTTTATTTTATCTTTATCATAAAGAAATGCCTTTTATTTTATTTCGTTCTGAATTGAAACTCATTTATCTGAGAGATAAGAATATATTTATCCCTCTTTCATCTCTTGATTGATCATTGCATTAAGAAATATATCACTATTTTTTTAACAAATAAACGTAGCTCCAATGGATGACCAAAATCATTTACAATCAAGTTACAACAAATTAACAATTTTTCAAATCTATATACAAATGAATTAAATAAAGAATAGAGGAATTCATTGACGATGAGGTAGTATAACGCCTCCGCAATCGGACATTTTCCTATGGAATCATCCTTTGATACCCCTTTGAGATATTGGCAAAGTTTTACTGTGGCTATTCTGAAACCGAATGAAAGGCCCTTATTAGCCCTTTACTACCTCCATCTCAAAGGCTTGTAACCTCAAATGTTAACCCAAGTTTTACAGAAAATGAATTAAACTTGGAAAATACCAACCTCCGTCTTCGAGGACTTATTCCAGGGAAGGAGGCGAACCACAACGAAACTTTTCCATCAACAACATTGGTGAAGTCCTATAAATCAATGAATCCCACCATTTCCTTCCCTGTGCGGGGGGAAGAATTTTGCATATCGGAATATTTCCTCAAGTGTCCACTTGGCTAATTTGCACATCAAAGGAAATGTGGAAGTTTTGCAAAGAGGTTGCCAGTGGTCAGAAGGGGTGCCGGTGTGGATGAACTCTAGTGGAGAGGGGAGGGAGTGAAATTTCGAAGAAAAATTGACCGTTGAATTTTGCAGGAACAGTGTCGGCCGGTTACTTCGGAGTCGGTCGGTCGATATTTTTAAAATATTCTGGTCGCATATCGAATCGATTAAGAAGTTAAAGGCGTGCGGGGAGCACGTTGCGTGATCTTATATGTGTCCGAACTGTAGGTTAGCGACCAGGTGGGTAATAAAACGTTGGACATACAACGCCACACTCATTGCTAACGCACACACCGAACCTGATTTCCTGTCGTTTCCCGTGATTTTCGATATCATTTACTGGCAAGAAAATGAACTCATTTTGAAATGAAAGGGGGAAGATAAACTATTTTTTGCTTCCTGTGCCTGATCATGAAGTGGCTGGTAATCCAGTATGTAAATGGGGCTCACCAAATGGGCTGCTATTTCCCTAACGCACTATTATGGTAGCTATGATTATGCTTTGAGCTGTAACGTTCTGCTTTGATGGCATTTTTTAATTCACAGAATTAAAAGCAGAAGCAAAGGGAAGAAGAAACATTTGTTTTTTAAATTTTATTTAGATTACGTTGAAGCCATTCGTTTTTAGCAATTTTTTAGACAGTGTAGAAATTATTCGTTTTTAGCAATTTTTTAAACAGTGCAGAAATTATTCGTTTTCAGCAATTTTTTAGACAGTGTGGAAACCATTTTTTTTTTAGATTATGTAGAATTCATTTGGTTTTGGCATTTTTTTTTTAGAAAATGTAGAAGCATTTTTTTTAGAAATGTAGAAGTAAAAAAATATCAAAAGCGAATACATTCTACGTAGTGTAGAATGTTTTTGTTTTTGATATGTTTTTAGACTATATAGAAACTATTTAATTTCGGCATTTTTAGACTGTGCAGAAATTTCTTATTTTTGTCATTTTTTAGACTATGTAGAAACCATTTGTTTTTTGTATTATCTTACACTATGTACAAACCATTTGTTTTTGGCATTTTTTTAGACTATGTGGAAACCATTTGTTTTGGAATTTTTTACACTATGTAGAAACTATTTGTTGCATTTTTAGACTACATTGAAGCCATTTGTTTTTGACATTTTTTTAAAGATTAATGTGAAATTATTTCTAGATCGAACATACATCTCGATAGCAACTGTGAAACATCTTTGATCGATTATTTTATAAAACGTTTACATTGGTTTATAACTTTTCAGTTTTATCAAAATGGCTTTATTTTGTAATTTAACAAATTTATTATAGTATTTTATTCAATAATGCATACCACTGTAGTTTTATGAACAAGCTATGAAAGAAGTACAAGAATGTCGTTATTTTAGTATTTTGGGATTGAGAGTTTTAGCTATTTTCAATAAAATCATTTCACTAAGAAATTATCAAAGTATATATTTCAGTTTATTAAAAAAACTATTTTCTTTTAATTTTATGAAGATATTTTTCTATTACACAATATACAAATTGTTTTCTCCTATCATCTTCAATATATATTATCATTCTTTGAGCCTTTGAATTTAAATCTACTATCTTTTTCGAGTGTAATATTAAAATTTGGAAACAAAGTATGAATAATTCTTATAAATTTTGAAATAAATATATCAAAACATATTCTCAAATAGAAAACCTGTATATCTGTTTTTATTTATTCATTTATTTATTTCTCATCTATGAATCTTTCGACATGTTTTGTAAAGGAATTTAATTACTTTACATATACAATTTAATTTTATATGTATTTTCTTTTACATCACCGTTATTACTGATTGGTCTACTAATTATTATACTAACTTGCGTTTTATTTTCGGCATAAAATCTTACTGCATGGTAAATGCCAGTAAACGTCGTAAACCAGTAAACATGCGACGCTTAATGGTTACTCTCGCACAGAAAAGACTTCTACGTTGTAGGTTAAGTATCCGTGTTGCTGAATGTTGCAATCAAAAGAAGAACTTACTTTTATACTTTAAAGCATTCATTCATAAATAATAACAATATCAATTACAAAGAATAGAAATTATTCCAAATATCATTTTCGTGCTACGGAGATCAAATGGTATTAGGCAAAGCACAGTGATCCTTTGCATGTCTTGAACTTCTACAGAAAGGGACTGAACAAAGCGTTCAATCCTTCCCTCTGCATATTATTTTTTTTCTTCCAAAAGAGTAGGGAGTCGAAGGTGCGCTCAGTAAATGGATCTTGGGTGGTATAATAGCCCCGAAATCTTAACTTAATCTTGTCGATTCCTATCATAAATAATCCATTTGCAAATTACATGTCTCTGTGCGCGTGCTTCCATACACGAGTAGGTGTGTCCAGGTATTCATGCTAATGGCATTGTGGGAGTGTCGCTTCTTTATAAACTTTTTTTATTCAAGATGCCTAAACAAAAAAAAAGTGACGTCACTTCTTCCGGCTTAGTGGAAGCACTTTTATCCTTAAAATCAAAATAAGACATTTGGTATATCGCGGACGTCATTCATTTTCAATTTTTATGGTCATTTTTTTATTTAAAAAAGATGCTTTACCCTAAAATTTTTTATTATTCTAACTTATTATTGACAAATTAAATTGACATCATCTAGGATATATATTTTAACATCCTAAATATTTTTGAGTGTCAAGTCAATGTTTTTGAATAATGATTCTCATTCACCGTTCAAGATTATTCATAGTTTTGACGCTTAATTTATTTAGTTAGTTAATTTTGATTGTTAAAAATTCCAGAAGAGTAGTAAGAAAACGCAAATTAACTAAAGAAGAAAATCCAGATAAAAACGATTAAACACATTTATTTTTTAGAGCAAGTTTTTGTATTAGGTGAATAATTATACATCGAGTTACTTTTCTGAGTTCAAAAAAATTCATACTATTTGCCACTCATTCTGAAGTGTTTATTGTATTAAATATAATTTTTAGCAAGCCTTACTAGTATTCTTTGTAATGGGATTGTATGTTTAAATTAAAAAATAGTTCAATTTTATAGATTTCTTTCTGCATTTGTAGAACTTCTGGAAGCATATATTACCGTCTTTCTTCTCTTATTTTATCGCAATTAACGTTTTACACATTATCGAATATCATGGAATGTCGACCATAATCGTCGATGATTTTAGCGGTATTTTTTTTCACTTCATACGTCTTTTAAAATCATAAAAAAGATACTGCACATTGATAAAATATCATGGACTTCGTGCTGTGCAATTTTTGGTTCCAGGAAATTTTGATACTTAATAATATTTAAGAACTATCCTTTTATGATGAAAAAAAACCCGATATAGCAAATTTTATAAATAACGAATTTCAAATGTAGCATTTATAAATGATAAACTGGTTAAAATTATTCGCCAACTGAAAACATTTTCATGATACAACATTAACGAAACAATCATTTTCTTTATTTCATTCAAAACTATACTAAGGCAGCCATTATTTTGTTATTTCAAAATATTATCCATCCATTAATTTTTTATTTGGTAACATCTTTGTAACATAAGCCTATTTTATTAATACGAATTTCTTCATAGAATTGATTTATACATTCCATATAAGTAGCTATTTATTTTATTTGTTTCATTTATTTTTTAATGAAAAATTGAGATTATGTCAAAATAAAATTAAATATATCCATTTTTTCATAAAATTTTTAGTGTTGTTTTAACCTCTTGTAAGATTTTTCTTTGAGTGCCATCAGCGGCAATTTCTGAATTAAAAAGTGAATGACCGAGATATTAATAACTTATCCTCCGACTTCCTTTCGCATTACTCTATAATAACGCTAAATTGCTGTTATTGAGTTCTGCATATTTATAACTTTATCAAATTACTTTATGATATCTTTAAAAGTTTTAAACTCCCCTCATGATAACATTGACTTCATTGATTATTTTTATATCGAAACAAAACAGTAAATTTCACAATTAAATTCGACTCGTCATCAAAATAATTATTTAAACAAACACATTCAGTCTAGGATCATCCATTGTTTTTAAAAAATATATTTCATAACCATAACAATAATCATTATAAACCAGTAATTAATTTGAACCCATTCAAAGCGCAATTTCATCTGTTTCTTGAAGAAATAAGCAGCAGGGACTTTTGATCAAATAAACATTTGGTCTTATTTATTTCTGGCTTTCTTAACAGCCCGAAGGCGCTGTTTTTGACTTCATTGTCTATTCTGGTATCGTGGATAATATGAAACCAGTCTTCACCAATAAAATTCCTGTGATATGTACATAATTTAGAGCTTATCTCACGCGCAGAGTATAGGATGCGTACAAAGGACTTTAATGTAGTGTTGGACGGATTTTAATAACTTGTGTTCGCTCTCAGACAGAGCTGTATGCACCTTTTCTTTTTCTGTTTTTGTTATTCTTGCTCACGTAAATCATAAAGATAAGCGGGCATAAGATGTGTCGTCAAACATACAAAAACCTCAAACAACTTGTCTCTAAGGTAGAAAAAAAATCGCCTCACATTCTTTGGAGTCGTGATAGATAATGACAGCGCCACGTCAATCAGACCGCATATATTCTTGTTTATATTCACTCGGGATATATTGTTTTTGTCTATTTCTGAACTACTGGGGAGGTATCCGTTGCTTCTGCTTGGAAAATAGCTCCAAAAAGACCAATAAAGAGGAATACGAGAAGAATTTACAGATCTTTGTTGCGTTATCTTTTCACTTTTTTTGTGACTTCGCTTTTTTTTCATTTGACAGAATGATAACACAGACATCAGGAGAGTTTTTAGTATATTTCACAATTGGAAGGGGAATAGATTTGAATCATAGATTTATTACAGAATTTTTTAAGTGGGTTATAAAAAAAATTAGGAATTTTATTTTGACAATTACGATTCATTTGGAGATTTTGTTTCGACAATTAAAGGTTAAAATGAAGAAAAAAAAGAGAGAAAAAAGAAAATTATTGTAGATTTTTTTAAAATTCAAGTATCGTTCGCGATTTTTGGTTTTTCCCCCTCACATATCGTTAATTTTGCACTATTATTTTCCATTGATTTTTTTTAACGCTGGTTTTTACAGTAACAAGCTAGCATCAATTGCTTCAAAATATTCTTCTATAATTGGCATCAAAAAATTCTGGAAAGTATTTAGAGTCTCCTTTGCCGTTATTTATACGTTTCGAATGCTCATTTTCTTATTTTTATCCTATGATATCACATCATTAAATGTATTTCTAGATAGTTATTCAGTTTAACAAAAAAATTTGAGTCGAAGCCTCAAAAAATATGAAACACGATTTTCTGCTTTAATAGGAATGTTCTGTTTTTTATCTTGTGTCAAAAAGTGAGATTTGCTCAGATTTCTGTTGGTATTATTTATTCTAATTCAAAGGCCAAAATTCTTACTTCACATTTTTATACGTTTTTATGAGTTTGATTATATTGCTCCTATTGAAAATAAGTCACTTTTTTAAAAAAATATTTACTAATCATTTTCAACTGTAACTGTACCTAAGATAACCTTTAAAGGCATGTTTCTTTTACTTTACGGCCATGTGCGTGTGTGTATTCTACTTGAATTAATTTTAATTTTGTGTGGTTAAAATTGCCTTTAAAAAGTTTTGTACTGCTATATATTTGAAAAATATATTTAATAGAGACTTCGAGTTCCCTCGCCTCTGAATGTTTTTAGGGTCATTAAAAATTACAAATTTCAGAAATGTTGTACTAGCAAAAGAAAATTTAGAAGTTTCGTACTATCCAAAAGTACTATCCAAACTTTTTATTCAATTCATTTAAGTCAAAAAATAGAATCAAATGCGTTATAAAAAATATTTGTCTTCTACTAAAAAAGTAAAAAGGGTTTTGACCTCTGATTCAAAACATCGTAGCTTGGTGATGTTTTAGACATGTTTCATTTATCTTTTATTTTAAAAACTTACTTTTTATTATATAGCGAAGGTAATGCCTATATACATTTATATGCAAAAGAAAAAAAATGCATTCAATATCTGTGACTTAAACAGTAAGAAGTATTGTTGTAAAATGTACTTTAAAAAAATGTATTCCATTTATATGGGAATAAAATTTATATCAGTGGTCAGATCAATTTTTAAAAAATTTTTTGAAGTGGTTTAAAAATAGGTTTTTGGCAATAATTAGCTCTTAAATTATTAAGAGAAGAAGTTAGAGTTTCAATTAATTTTTACTAAACATCTGTTTAAAATTTTTAAACCCAATCATTAATGAGCACTTATTAGCAATAAACTAACTATCAGTCAAATTGTTCTAAATATAACGATCGGCCCTGTGGTTTCAATAATTTTTTATTAACATTAATCACTCAGCTATATCAGCAATGTCTTCCATCATTATATTGCAATACACAAATAGTATGCCAGTCTATAAGCATTACCATTAAAAAAAACATCTTTTTGTGTGTCTGTGCATATAAGTGCGTTTATTAAGTATATTTGAAATATGGCAGCTAAGAACTTCCAATAAACTTTACTTTTATTTCATCCAACTTACTATGTTTCATTAATTCTTTCGATTAAAAAAAATCCATGGCTTTAAATTCCGTTACAGCTTTTAAAAATATTCCAATAACTTGAATTTAACTAAAGAAAACAAACTTAGTTATTGTGAAAAATTCCTGCTTTTTAAAATGAATTTATTTTTTTATTTTAATACATAAATCTTGCAAAATTTTAAAAAGTTGATAAAAAAATATGCAAAATTTCCTAGTTTTGCAGAATTTATGATATTGATACGTATTTTTATTGAGAAATTAGCATTAGTTTTATCAAAATTATTACAGCTTTGAGGTTCATTGATTTTATTAGAATGCTGGTAGCTAGTAGTCCAAATTAATTTATAGAATGAAATTTTATTTAAATAAATATAAAAAATATAATACAGTTAGAGAATTTAAATTAGGTATTTTATGCCTTGTGGTACTACTGAACATTGGACCACTAAGGTTGATAACATTCATTTGAATGCAATATTTTAAAACCTAAATTGCTATAGATATTAATTTTTAGGTGTAAAAAAATGCCTTCTGAATTAGTTGAAACTGTGGTTTGAATTAATTTAATTATAATTACAGTTTGTTTCAAGCATTTTAATAGTTTCCTGCTAACTTAATTTATGTGAAAAATATCTGATTTTTAAAATGAATTTATTATTACTTCACTTTACTAAAAATTAGAAGAAAAAACTACTTTTTCCTTGCTTTATATCTAATAAAAACAAGGTTTGTGTGCCTTTCATTAATCATGGAAATGGATTGCTATGTATTTAAAAAAAAGTCCAGTGCTAAATTTGTAAAAACTCATAGTTTCATTTTCTTTCTGGAAATACATAACGACAAAAAATGATCGCATGTAAAATACATTACTTTACTTGACAGAGGTTTATTGGCCATTAAAATTTAATTAACAATTAACAATAATTATAGCTAATTAAAAGCACTTTTTGAGGGAAACCACTTTAAAAAGAAACTATTCTTAAACAATTTTTTTCCCTTCCTTTTTACTTTGTGTTTACTTTCTTTATGCCCTGTCTTTAAAAAGACTTCAGATGCATAACTTCTTAAGTTAATTTATAAATCGAAACATGGTGGTCGAAGTTTTTATGTTGCTTTGAATAGCTAACTACCTTTAACTTTTCTCCTAAATTTTTGGAAATGAATGATCTATCAAAAGAAACGCGAACTGAATTTTTTTAAATTTTGTTTTTGGGTTTATATATATATATACATATATATGCTTTTCTTCATTTTTATTTTTTATTTATTTATTTTTTACCTCTTCAATAAAGCAAAGAAAGGGGAAAACGCTAAGAGAAGGAGGAAAAAACCGCAATAAAAATTAACGGAAACTAGTTCCATTTGCGGGTAACCGAGGTTTCAGGTAATGGTTTTTTAATTAAATCTCTCGTGCGTCTAAACGAGAGCGTGCTGCGTTTAAAGACGCATTCCTAGCTATCTATCAATAAGCTAAGATACCCGTTTTGCAAACTAAAAACTCACCCACAAATAACTGTTTTCAATCTTTTAAGCACCTTTGCTGCAAAAAATAAACAAATGGAAAAGAAAAAAAAACTATCTAACAACTAGGGGGAAATGCATAAGCAAAAAATCCTTGTTAAAATCAACGTGACCTGAATATTTTTCCGAAAAACCCCATTCATAAGATTTTCGCATTAAGAACGAAACTAGAGGATAGGGAGAGGGTGAAATATAAAAACAGAGTAATAATAATGAAGATAATAATGGTTCGTTATTTTTCTCATCCCCCCTTCAGCTTTTTCTCGTGAATAATTAAGATGGCGGATGGAATACAGGAATAAATAAATAAGAACTACTTTGCATCACTTCTAGCTTTGCTATGTTTAATTAATTCGTCGCATTTTACCCGGAAAAAAAGACACCAAACGAGAAAGAGACTGTTGCCAGCCATAAAACGAGATGGGGGGAAAATATGCAGATTGTTGGCGAGTGGACTCAGCTGCAGAGAAGGGTGGTCTTTGGGGCTGGGCATAGGTCGGGATCTGGCGAGCTAATTGGAAGACACGGCCCTAATTCTCTTTCATTGTGTTTGTTTTAAAAGATTCAGTCTTAAGACAACTTCCTGTGGTAACCGTGTGTGCCCTATCGTTTGGTGGAGAGCGAGTTGGAGGGGAGGAGCAGGTCGTTCCCGGGATAGGGTTGATAGAGTGTGACTTCACGTAAATTGAATTTCGTTTAAAAATATCGTTGAGAACAGTGATAAGGCAGGGATTTGATTTCGAGGTAGCTGAGTAAATAATGTTCAGGATCTGTTTAAATGATGTATGTGGATGCCTTTCGATCCAAATAGGCTCGTAAAATGCCCGCTTTGGGGGGCACAGTGGGCACGTGATGCATTGCAGATGTAAAATTCAAGGATAATAGATGTATTTTTTTATTTTAACGGATGTCTCTTTAAATGGTAAAGCGTTTTCTAACCTTTTGATTTAAAACTGTGTATATGAATGAGAATTATTTCAATCATGTCATGTGTTATGTATGTGAAATTTTGATTATAACTTTGATTTTTAATTTTAAAAAAATTATTGCTCTTTCCAATAAATATGTCTATCTAAATGCCTTTTGTTTATTCGATTTTACATTTTATATCCAAAAAGTGATTTTGTTTTTATTTCTTTTCAACATAACTATTGTTACCATTAGTATTTTATGCAGATCTTTTTTTTTTTAATTCTTATCAATCTGAATTTCTTGTAAGATAAATTGAAATTTGGAGGGGAGGAAAACGGTTTGATTCGGATGCGATAAGAATTAAGTTTTTGGTAAATAAGTTTCAACTTTTTCTCTGAAAAAAAAAACATAATTTTTTAAAACAAAAATTCTCAAAAGAATATATTTATTAATTAAACATATTGTTTGATATCCATATTTCTACCTTTTTTTAACATTTACTGAAATTTTGATTTTATAAAAATACATTTGCTTGAAAAAATAATATTATTAAACTTGTATCTTAATGTTTTGATATTGTTAGTAAAGGATACGACATCAACTTTTTTTCTTCTTAATTCAGGATTTTCTATTACTTTCCTATAAATATCCATATTTTTTTGTTTCGTTTCATTCATATTTTATAGTATCACGTTGGGTTTCTTGATCATTAAGTACAACATGAAACCGATTTTTAATTTGTTCCCTTTTGCTTTCAAATATTTAAAAAAAATCAGGCAAGAGGTATACTCTGGTATCGACAAGAGGTAAACAGAAAGAAATTTTTAAGACGTTTCTTTATCCCCCTCACCTCCCCCTTAAAAAATCTGAATATTTTTTTAAAAAAAACATGCTTATGAAATCCATTAATTTTAAAAAGTAAGCAGCTGCAATGATGTTCATTATCTATCACAGCAGAAATTACTTTCTTGCTTCATCATTGTAAACAATCATTTTTACTATTCCTTCAAAAATGTACAGAAGGGCAAAATATGCGCATGTATCAAATATTTCTACAGCTTTTCAAAACAATATTTATCAAAAACGTAAAAGATTCTTTTCATTAACCTACACATCACTTGCACAAACAGGTGAAAATAAACAGTTAGAAGTTAACTATAAACTATCTATCAAACTAAACTTAGCTTAGAATCTTATGCACTCCCCTTTTCATTTTTTAATTAATATATATATATTAAGAAAAGTGTTCATTTTAGCAGCAGTACGCCAACCCTTTTAATTTGTGATTGCCGAAAACTACACTTTTATTTCATTTTTTTATATTTATTTTAGATATTTAGTGTGATGGTTATTTATTCTGCCGAAAGAAACTTTTTGGAAAATTTTAACGCTGAATATTGTTTTGACGTAATAAAATTACCTTATTCAGCTTAATTTATCTTATATTTGTAAAGTTGGAGTCTTTCATTCGATTTCACTCTCAATACTTGAATTTTAAAATTTTGGATATATGTTCTGCATGACAATGCTTTATTTTAATATTTGCGGAGTTTAATTATGTTATTCATTTAATTGAATTAAATCAGTTTAATGATATTTTATCAATTAGTAGAGAATTTAAGAAGAGAAAGAAATGATATTTTTGAGTTTTTTGAATTAAAAATCTTAAATATAATAGTAGAAAAGAACTAAAATAATTAAAATAGAATTATACTTTTTAGTACTACTGCATTTTCAAAGATTTTTTTAATTGCCAAGGTAGTTATAGGACCAATAGGAAAATTATGCAGTCACTAAATAAGAAGAATAAGGATATGCCAGTTTTAAGAGATACTAACAAGACAAAATAACGTTATATTTAAACATTTTATCATGCTAAATATGACGACACATTGAAAAAAATTATTTCCCAAATGACAAAAAATCACGAAATTTTAATCTCATACAAGTTAATTTTATTTGTTGAAATAAATATCGTTTCATGAAATAAGGCATTTTTTTTAAATCGGTATGTCAATTCATTATACCCATTATAAAATAGGGAAAATTCAATTCTTTTTTAATATATATATTCAAAGAACTTCAAAAGTAAAGTAACTTAAAGGTATCTTTTTTATTCGTTATTTTTAATATTAAAGATTTAGATTTTGTGTTAACTTATTTGATATATCTAACATTCCAAAATTTTTAATATAAATCTTATATTACTGCAATAATTTTTGAATGAAAAGTATTAAAATGGAAGCACTTTTTTGTTTGTTTATTTAGTTGAAATTCATGCATGGCTATATTTAGTTTCAATACGGAAATTTTTATTTTTGAGATTTTATTTTCATAGCAGTCATTACTCTTCAAATGAAAAATAAGAAACTTTTTTCTAAGAAACTTTTTTAAAACCTATCTGAACAAATATAAATTTATCTACTTTAAAAAAAAAAACTTTATTTAAGCTTTTAACTATCCTGAATGCATCAATCAAATTTTGACACAATTTTGTGAAAAGTAATGATGTTTTGTTTTATTTATTTAAATAAAAAAAATTAAATTGACATTTCCATTTTAAACGAAGAATAATAAAAGTAGCGATTTCATACTATAATTATATTACTAATTTGTTAAATAAATGATATTTCATATTATTTTTCCATTTGGTTTCTGATATTTCAATTTACAGTATATTTATAGAGAGGGATGAATAGTATTTCAAGAAAAGTGCAAAATAATTGTTGTTTAATGAGATTTTTCGGTGAAGTCGAAAATTTTTATCGCTGAAATATCTTCTTTTTTATTTCTATAACCCTTAAAGTAGTAAATACTCTTCTAATGGAGGATTTAAAATTAATTCATATTAATTTGGATTTCAATATTGTTGATAGTTTTTCTGATAATGTTAATGTCTTGGAAGGGTTATGTAAAAGCGAATTCTCTATTTTTTTCAGCATTAACTTCTATATAAAAGTTCAGATACACTGATATTTTGAAACTTATTATATTCACTGAATTATCTCTCGGAGATTTATTAAATAAGAAAATAACGAAATTATTTGCGTAACATAAAACATTAAACAATAATAATGATTATTGAAGTGGATAGTTGTCATCGGTTTTCCGAAAAGTTAAAAATTTTTAAACATTTTCTTTAAAGTTCTCTTATTATTTTTTTATATTTTCAAATTGATACAAAAGAAATGTTAACTTCTTAGAGAAAAAAAACAAGGAATACATATTTGTTTATCTCCTTTAAAAATGTCAATACTTAATTATTATTACTACAGTATTATCTCTTTTCAATATTACATATTTAATTTAGATTATGAAATTAAAAATATAAGCTCTTAAAAAGTTATTGAATGACATTCAAAATAGGAGCATCGTTATTTAACGAAAATTTGTTTCTAAATTAGATATTTGCTTACGATTTTTAAAACTTCAATATTAGTGCCTTTGAAATCGAAATAACTTTCATTATTATTCCTTTTTTTTAAAAAGATTTAAACTCTGAATTATTAACTGCGCTTACATTATGCTTAAAAAAAATATTGTATTTATTTTTTTATTGAAAATTTTTCTTTGGGTGGTTATTTTATCGATAGTCTGAATTCTTTTTTAATTTCATATTTCATTATATCTTTGGAAACGATTACACTGAATTTATCTACGCATCCCTCCATATTTAGAAAAGGCAATACAGAAAGATTAAAAATTGCACATGCATATTTTCATTCTTTCCTCTTTTATACTTTTTAAATTATAAACTCGAAGAATCGTCTACTGGTTAACAAGAATATGAAAGTGTGTTAAATCTTTCACATTTTCTAATTCAATTTTGGCTCCAAATGCGTTTCTTATAATAAGATGAAATTATAAATTATGATTATAAGATTTATCTTCGCGTTATTATTTTTATTTTTTCTCCACTTCAGTTTTTCAAGAAATGTAGCAACGCCCTTTTCTTGGCGAGAGCGATCGCATTCTTCGTGTGCTACTGGTTACACTTTAGTTATTCACTTTTTTGTTGTTGTTTTTCTTCTCCTTTGAAGTATTATTGTGAAGTGGCATTTCAAACCATCCTTCAACATTCTATTTAAAAGTATGTCACAGACAAAATATTCATCATGGGAATGAAATCCTAACTTTTTTTAAGTGTTGACATCAACTTTGAAAAATCTACTTTTTATGTATTGAAAAATAGCTTAAAATTTCTAGAATTAAATGTTTTTCTTGTAAGGATAACTATAATTTTCCCTCTCTTTTTTTATCGAACATTTGTAATATTTTTTTTTTTCATTAAAAATCATTTACGATGAATCGTGTATGATTTTTATTGAATGCTGATTTTAAGATCTTAATTGTTTATTTTATTGTATTTTCTATTAATTGAATTCGGTTAAGAACCAAATCATGTCTATAAACGTTTAATGAAATTATTTAATTTTTTTCTGGAAAGTGCTATAAGTATATTTTGTATAGAATTAGAAATTCTAGTATTTAATCAATACTTTAATTTATATACATAATACCTGAGATGTTTTATAATACCAATCTATCTGTTTAATAATTTGATATAACTGAACGTAAAAATATAAAAACAAATTAATAAAAAAATCAAAAGCTTTGTACAAAAACTAATTGATGTAAATAATTACATTATCATTGCTTGAGTGAATTTAAAAATTGCTCGCATGTAGTATAAGAATTTTAAATATTATTTATAAATAAAAAAGGAACATATTCCACTGTTTAAGTTATTCATTAGAAATAAAAAGTGTATAACATATTTTTGTTATCCTGTTTTTGCATAGTTTAAGTTTGTTATTAAGTACAATTTTTATCATTATTATCGTTTATTTTATAGTGTTAGTTGAGTTATATTGTACTATATACTTTCGTATTCATATAACTCAGTTAGTTATATGAGCTCTGGTATATCATTACTGAACTCATAAATCTTAACAGCATATAACTCATTATTGAATTCATATATCTCAACAATTTACAACCCATTATTGAACTCGTATATCTCAACAATATACAATTCATTATTGAATTCATATATCTCACCTACATACAACTCATTACTGAATTCATATGTCTCAACAACATACTGCTCATTATTGAACTCATATATTTCAACAACCTACAACTAGATCATCATTGAATTCTGACATACATAACAGTTTTAAATTTTTGCATGAAATGTGCGAGTGTGTTTCTGAAAATAAAATGAAGTTCGTTGCACAGTAATATTTTTATTATTATTTATACGGTGGCCCCATTCACTTCAAAGGCTTTGAGATTGTTTTGCGAATATAATTATAGACTAATAGCAAATTTATGAGTTCCGGAAATTTGAATGACGGCAGATTTACTAGATTTTTTCAAGATCATAAAGTAATAATAATTCTGAAAGTCATGTACATCTTTCCCATCCATTCAAAATTTCCGAACAATATGTTCTATTCATGTGCATTTTAATATTTCTGTTTCATTTTTCTACTGATACAAAGATATTCTCAAAAACATCTTATATGCATTGTTGGAGCTACTATATATGTTTTACAGCAAAAATGAGGGTCGCTGTTTGAAGAAGTTAAAGGAACGCTGTATTTCCCTTGAACTGTTTTTTAACTTTTCAGTTACTTGTACGTTTTTGTAAAATGACAACGTACAAAAACATGTGATGTATTTTTCGTTCTCACTTTTTTTTATTATTCATATTATGTACGGATATTTTTTTTTGGGAGGAAAGGGGAGAACTGGCTTCAAAAACTGTTATTAAGTAGTGCACTCGACACATTTGTGAAAAAATAGGAATTTATGAAAATGTAGTTCTCTTTAATGGAAAATAGAATAAGTAAATAATATTTTATGTATTTACTCCTAAAATTATTATAAAAACATTTTTTATAAAATTAAAGTTCATAAAAACTAAAGAATGAATTTTTCAATATGATCCTATTGGTAACTCGATTTTTAAAGAATTTAATTGATTTATATGAACTTTTCCCAACGCTAACCCTATTTTGGCGGCAAAAATATCGGTTAAGCATCGATTGCTATTATCTTTAAATTTTTGTAATAAAAATTAAATTATTTATTGGTATTATAATTCTAAACAAAAAAAAAATATTCGAAATTTATAGATATCTTTTTTACATAGAATTTTACATAATCAAAACATAGATCTTAAAAGAGATTGTCGCTCAATTAATGGGTAGAGAAATCAGTTTTTAAAAATCGACGAACGATTATTTTTCTGCTTTTCCTTCAAATACAATAAAGGAAAAATCGAAATAATTCCACGCTATTTTTTTTTTCTTTTAATGTATTGAAAAAAATAGTCTTTTGTCTTAAAAAAATATTTTCTTTTTTCTCTTAATTCAGATGCAAGCGTCTGCCGTTGGGGGTAAGAAACAATTTCGACCCGTGCCTCCCGATCAAAGCTCCGTTAATTGTCGGGAGATGATCTCCGGTATCTATCGGCCGATCCTTCGCCGGCGACAATTTTTCCTTGGGACGTAAACGCGCGCACCTTCGTCCAGATGCCCGTATGTGTCATCCAATCGCAGAGGAGGATCCGGTGTCCGCGAAGAGTGGGGGTTGGCCGACGTGACGCGATGGGCGGGGTTAAGCGATGCGCATTCCGACCTACCTGCGCCTCTCATTCCTGAGCGGACGAAATCGAACGGGTTATCGGCGACGAATCCTCCGTAACGGATCCCCTGTCAGGATTCGTTTATTATTGTAACGAGGCGCGGTCTATATTGGATCTCCGGAAACTTCAGATTAATCCAGATTAAACCCGATAAGTGGATTAGGAGTCGCAGCTAAATTAATATTGCGTGTTCCCCTATTAATCCTGAGAGAAAATCACTTTTAAAGAAATTTGATAAAATACGAAAATTGTGCTATAATGAATGATGACAGAAACGCGATAGATGAAATATGTTTCATTAAAAAATTCTTTTGAATTCCAATGTTTTTTCATCCCTTTCTATCTTTAGGATTACGAATATGCTAGAGTAGGACATACTAAGTTTTCAGAATTTTTTAAAATAATGAAAATTTTTAAGTTTTAACCCCCCCCCCAACGACAAAAAAATGTTTTGGAAAATAAATTTAGTGTTTAATCTA
This sequence comes from Argiope argentata, assembly GCA_026289955.1. Lineage (NCBI taxonomy): Eukaryota > Metazoa > Arthropoda > Arachnida > Araneae > Araneidae > Argiope > Argiope argentata. The sequence goes on along the minus strand of JAOUZG010007994.1, from coordinate 1,063,194 downwards.
ATAAAATATTCAGTGGTGTATTAATGATCATAAAAAATTCTATTAGATAATATTGATTTTTAACCACCAGCCCCCATGTCTATTTAAGTAATATGAAAAAGATTTTTGTGAAGGAGACAAGGATTTTGATTTTTTACATTACATGTGATCTACTATGTTTTAATGTTTCCATCTCTATTTCAAAATCTGATTTTGAAAAAGATACATTTTCATATCTTTATCTATTCTTTTTTGCATTTTAGAATATTGAATCAGAATTTTTTGCATATTGTTTGACGGAAATAAACGGAAAGATAAAATTCTATTATTCAAATTTTGAAATTATTGACTTCCTTTTTATTTGCATATTACTTCACAAAATTTAAACAGGATAAATTTAGTTATATTTGGTCCTTGATGAATTTATTTTTATACTTTAAAACTTTCTGTCGTTGAATCCATTGGCATATAATTTACATGAGTCTATTTTGAAAATTTTTTGTGTTGTATCTACTGACACATAATTTGCATGAATTTACTTTTGGAGATTTTAAAACTGTCTGTCGCTGAACTTATAGGCGCATAATTTGCCTGACTTTAATTAAAATAATTTGTTGGAATTCTAAATTAAAACATCGATCAACCGTCTGCGACAATTAAATGAAAACTTTAAGAAATGACTTGAGATATTCATTTTAATTTAATGTTAGTTTTTTTAAAAAACATCGGCAGAATCTAGTATCATGAATTTATTTATTTTAAAGTCAAATTACTCCTTATCTGCTTGACATTTGTTACTCCAAAGTTAAATAAAAACATGCTATATTTGTTACTCCATTGATATTTAATACTTTAAATTTAAATAGAAACCTGCTGTAATACATTTATTATTACATTGGCATTTGTTACACGAGAGTTAAAAAAACACCGACTAGATTTGTTACTCCATTGATGTTTAATACTTTCAATTTAAATAAAAGCCTGCTGTAATACATTTATTATCACACAGACATTTGTTATGCGAGAGTTAAAAAAAAACACCTGCTGGATTACATTTGTTATTCCATTGACATCTGTTACTACAAAACTAAAAAATAAGAGCCAGATAATAGTTAGAATTTATAATCAATCTCTGGTAAATCGTCGTTTTGCATTAGAAATCAAAAATTGTCCTGTTATAATACCCTATTTGGTTTTTGTGGCATGATAATTTTATCATGGAATTCAAATATCAGAAGTTTTATTTCATTATGAAGTTAGTAACTAGATATTTGTTCAATCCGTTCAAATGTTCAATTTAAATAAAAGCCTACTGTATTACATTTATTATTACATTGATATTTGTTACACGAGAGTTTAAAAAAACACCTGCAGGAATACATTTGTTATTCCATTGACATTTGTCGCTCCAAAATTAATAAATAAGAGCTAGATAATAGTTAGAATTTATAATCAATCTCTGCTACATCATCGTTTTGCATTAAAAATCAAAAATTGTCCTATTATAATGAATGCCCTATTTGGTTTCTGCAGCATGATAATGTCGTCATGGAATTCAAATACTAGTTGAAGTTTCATTTCATTATGAAGTTAGTAACTAGATATTAAAAATGGGGAAAGACACCTTTCTAACTGTCGCAATGATGAAAAAAAAATAATGATGATGATAACAGATCCTGTATTATTATTTTGCAAATTTGAACTGATAAAAATTTGGAACAAGGCTTTATAAACTATGCCTGTCAACTCCAGTTAGATCGGCCACGTGAATTTTGGGGTCAAGGAAAACTGACATATTGTACACCTGATGAATAAATACACTTTATAGGCACTTTCTAGATTTAAAAGATTTAATTAAAATTCATCAAATAAATGAATGCTTATTTTTTTTCTTTAATTAATGATTTTTTAAAATTTTTCTATATTTTGTCTTTATGCTCAGAACTAATTCAGTGATGGCAAGAAAAATATGCATTCATTAATATAATCGAGGAATGTTTGTTTACCCATTGAGAAAGGGGGGATTGAAAAAAATAAATTTTATTCATTATTAAAATTACATTCTTGCAATTTATCCTAAAATCGCATGCATTGAAAAATATCCGATTCGCTTTTATTTTGCCATTCCAAGGTCTGATCTCTGAAAGGGATTCAATTTTCAGTCGAGAGACGTGATTTAAAGCAGCGTCGTGAACATTTACTAAGGAATGCATGGAATGAATTAAAGACATTATCCGATGAAAAGAATGATAATAACAAAAAAATAAAATAAAATAAATAAAGAAGGCAGATCCTTCGTGCGTGCAGCGTGGGCTGTTTAATATTCCATTCCTTTTGATGTCCCATATTGACCGGTAATAAAATCGTTCCGTGACAGCATCGAAAGCAAAACGCTGCGCTTTTGTCCTTTAAAATGCGTCCTCGATTTTTGCCTTTTTGCTCTGAATAAAAGATTCACTTTCAGTTTTGCTCATTTGACACACATATCCGATTTCCGAACGTATAAATTCCCAGTGATTTACGGGCCCGGGTTTTATAGTGCAAATAGAGTCGGAGCTACGAGAGTGCACAATCATTAGAATCGAATTAGGCTTTTCTTTTTATTCGAACCGAATCGCATGCAGGTGATAAAAAAGAAGAATGGAGACGATTCGATTTTTTGTTCACTTTATTTCGTAACGGCATTTCTATAGAAAGAATAGGTTACATACCAAGTATTTTGAAATACTCTTTTAAGCCTATGCTATGAGCTTGTGAAATAAGCCATAAAGTATGGATATAAGTTCTTCGCTATACCGTATTTTTTTTTCTCTTAAAAGTTTATCCAACTATTTACTATTCAGCATTAATTAAAGTCGTAGTTGTTCAATATAAGTGATTTTTCAATGTATGTAATTTTTTGTTTATAGATTTGAATATTGAGACTTGAAAATACTAAAATACAAAAGATGTCTTCTTGATGTACTTCTTGAATTTTATATATGCATTAGAGGGGGTGATAGCAATAAAAGATACATGAACTGGTGAAAAAATTTGATTTCCAGTAAAGTACAATTTAAAAAAAATAAAGCATTATTGAATGACAAATGGAAAAAAAATGCTTAATATATCATTTTTACAAATTTCAAAGAAAAATTACTAATGATGATATACTGTGAATTACGTTTTGAGCTCAAATATTGAAGAATTTAATAGAATCGTTTAATATTATTCCGTTTTGTATTCATTCCTTGTTAGTAGTAAAAAAAAACTTCAAGATAGAATAGCCATCTTTTTTTTTTAGTTTGAATTTGAATTTAATCAAAGGGACTAATTAGAACATTGACAATTTTAGTATTGGTTTAGTATCTGTTGAAACCAGATCGTGAATAGTTTTTAAATTTGATCATAATTTCCCAATTACAGTTAATTTCGAAGAATTATAGGCATCTAACCATTTAGGAATGTTTAATCTTTTATATATTCTATGAATTTTTATCCAGTATCTTAGGTTAACCTCAAATAATCAATGGTCATCACTTTGGTTTAAACTTCCATAGATTATATTTTCTATAAACCAATGTTTACATTGATGTCAGTAGTATTATAAAGGAGTCATATTTTAATCTTTTTTTAATATTAAAAGAATATATCGGTATTTTTTTTAAATGTCAAATTAAGGAAAAGAAGAAGGTAACCCATACCATATTTCCCATTCGTAAATTGCCATCTTTCTTATTGAGCTAAACAAATAACAAAAGAAGACAAGTAAAGCTGAACTTTTGATTTACATGTTTGATGATTCATGATTTCATACATAATTCGTTCTGTATATTTCATTTACAATATTTTATATTATTTATGAGCTTAATGAATATATATCTACGTGTATCAGTTGATTGAAAGTCACGTGTTGCAAAATTCGTTCCCTTTCTCTTGGCCATTTCCTTGTTTTACACAATAACTCGTATCTTAGAGTCGCAGGAAAAGCAAATAAGTTTACTGGTTTTTCTTCAATAAATTTTGGTTGAGATATTTATCTCCAATTCCTTTTCAGACGGCATTTTCCCAATGAAGCCTTTTCCTTACTGTCCAATTAAATTGGTGAAATTTTATGGATGCTGTTTTGAAATTAATGTTCCATACTGCATTCTGTCCTATGAACTGCTACATACAAACGAATTGCTACTGTGAAAAAATTCTGTATTTACTCGATTAATATACCAGAATATATACTAATCCAATTAAAAGAAGCTTTTATAACACCTATAATGCCTTGAAAATTGGCAGTTATTGCAAATTGTCTATATATAAAAATTTTCATGATAATTTTGAACTTTTAAAAAAATATATATGTATGTAATATACGCATTTATACTCGAATATATGTTGCAGAAAAAGAGAGTGTGAGACCATATTTGGAACTTCTATAATTTCCGAAAGACATTTGTCGACTCACTTTTTTGATTCCACAGAAAAAAAAAATTGTTATTGTTTCTGTGAGAATAACGTTAATATGGAGAAATAATTTGATGGAAGATAGAGTTGTACATATATGTGTGTATCTGTGTTACTTTCAATGTAATTAACCGCTTAACTGTTTTTACCTGTAATTACTAATAATAACTGAATGATTATATTGATAGCAACATATGATCTCTTCGTTTGTTGTTTCTGTGAAGAGTATTTAGTGATACCAACTTTGATGAATGAATCTTACGATAGCAAATGAAGTACTACTTTAAAACATAGAGATATGATTCGCTATATTTGTTCCCAAAGTTTGGAAATCAATTCACAACATCAGTTTAGTTGTCCAAGTGGATATTTGTTTATGATTTATATAAAAATATTTCACTGAAGGAAATCAGGTGACTATTGAAGATGCATCTAATAGCCCTAGGTTTTGTATGAAATAAAAATAATTTAAATTGGTAAAAGGGTTGACACTAGTTTCCCCCCTCCCTACTAAGATATACAAATATTTTTCTCTGAAAAAAGTAGGATAATAAATGTTTATGATCTATATAAAATAAATATGGGCGAATTTGAACTAGCTGTAAGGAAAATGGAATTGATTCTTTGGGTTTTTTTACTTAAACACATTGATTAATTTAACTCTATATTGTTAATATACATAATTAATTAAGAATATAGATTACAATTACTAAGCATTAAACTTTCATTACACTAACGAAGAGATTGGGAAATTCATTTTATTACATATACTGACATAATTGAACAAATAAAAGCCTTGGATTCTTCTTATCTCTTTCCTTGTTTGAGGTCACATGGTAGAAATCACTGCAAATAAATCTTGTATTGTGCGATTTCAACGAAATCTGATGAAATACCTTTGCGAAACGTTAAGACAGTATTCAGAAAAGTATTGTTCAACCTTTTCAATTTTATACGTTGCCTAGGATAAAAATGCTGGTATCTGTTTTCTTAAAAATTTAAAAGAAATTAGAACATCTAGTCCAAAGCAGTTTGACAGGATAATATTTTGGGTTGAATTCGTTTGTCTTTATTTTATTTTTAAAATTGGCTCTTATTTATATAGTAACGATAACATACATAAAAATAAAAGTATGCATGTTATCATCGTAAAATATGGATGGAAAATAATCGTAATCGAAAATTTAATATGGGTTCCCTGCATATGATTATAAATCCAGTAACAAAATTATAAAATTTTGTTTCTAATATATTTAAAAGCTTTTTTTAATCCATTAAAAAATTTTAAAAATTGTACGTAAAAACTTTAGAACATTAAGGAATTAATTTTTTGTTAATAATATAAACAGGAAATAAACGTTTAACAAATGATAAAAACGGAGTTTGTTAGTTTTTTAATTTTAAAAATTTAGGTGGTTAAAAATTATTTTTGTTTAATAATATCAATGGAACAATTTTTATTGATCCTCATTTAAAAATTCGTATTAAAATTTTGAAAAACATTTTTTTTATCATGAAGAAAGATAATATTGTTTTGGTTTGAAGGTTTTAATGTCTCCGAAATTAAACGATAAAAAAATATTTTTTTCTACTTTTACCAGTGTTGCATTATTATTACGCGTGCTCCTTTGAAAGCAGTGCGTTTTTAAAAGGGCTTACGAAGAACTATGACATCATAGCTGTTATTTCATCTCAAAATCGGTCGAGCTCCAAAACTTTATTTGCCAGGCAGAAATATTGAATATTTTTTCACTTTATATATTTAATTTAAAACTATTGTTATTATTATTATAACAATAGTTTTATATATAGTATCTATTATCTGTAGTTTTATATTATAACAATTATAACAATAGTCATAATTGTTATATTCTAATATTATAACAATTATAACTATTATAACAATAGTTTTATATCTATCTATGTGTGAATATCTATTATTTATCAGTTTTAGTAGCTCTAAGTTCCGAGGTTTCCTTGTGAGACATATTGATCGATTTTTTTCTTCTTTTTCTTGTTTTTTATACCAGACATATGACATGCACAAATGGCATGCCTCCATATACCATTATCATGAGAACCTTATCATGTTAAATTTAATCAGATCTTTAAAAGTTCTTTTGTGTCCCACTTGAAAACATTTTTGATCAGTGTCTCCACCGAAAAGTAAACAGCATCTCAAACATTTATCTCTTGAGAAATATGAAAGCGGCGTTCATAAATATTCCCTTTTGAGTTTGATTCATGAAAATGCTGAATTTCCTCTCTCAATTTATTTTTACTCGTGATGTATTGAATTTCTCGTTAGTTTAACGTTTCACTTGTATTCAAATGAGCTTTTCTCTCCCTCCTGTTTTTTTACTTTTCTGATATCCTCAGTTTAAAAGTAAACGACTGAATATAAGTGGAGGGATCACATGAACGGATTACAGTGCTTGAGAATAACCAGTGACAGAAGATGTCTGACACAAAAAGTCCTTTTCTAATTGCTTTGAATTTCGCCGTCAACTACGCAGTCCCACCATTGTTGGGCTCAGAAATCTGCACTCATACATCTTTCTGCATCCTAATCTGTTCCTATCAGACCGAGAAGGAGAATATCAAATGACTAAATTTTACGAAGAGTTATTGTTTGTAACCTCTTTAATTTTGTATTTTAGATGGTTGGGTGCTTTTTTTTAAAAAAAATTTAGGATGAATTGTAGACAGATATGTGTCATGTATAATTAGATTTTTTAAATATTATATTTTATATGACTGATGAAATTATCGGTTTATTTTTTTCACTAACCATCTTTAACGATTAGATAATTCGATAGGATATTAGTTATATTTAATTTCAGTTGCTTAAATATATAACTTCATGTTCATGGTTCATCAAATTGTCAAATATTAAAGCCATGTTATTTTCTTGGCTTCACTTATATTTTCGTCAAGTGTATGAAACTTTCTAATACAGACCCATTATATTATACAGCAACTAAAAACTTAAATATCATTTATCTTATAAATTATAACTGTATGTATTATAACTTTCCTTTTTTATTTACTTTGTAAATTACCCGAATGTTTAAGAAGAATCCTTTTTTAATTTTCAACAGGAGAAAAAAAATCACATGATTCAATATTTAATGAAACAGTGAGAACATTTCAAATATCTGGGCTGTAATGTAACTTACTGATGGAAATTAAATACAAAAGTTTTTATCAAAAATTATCAAAAAAGTCAAGAATAATTTTCCCATTATTAAACTATTAATTTAATAAACCCATTATAACTGTTTAATTTAAAATTAAAGCTAAACATTAATTTAAAAAATTTATACTCAAAAATAAAGGAATCTGTTCAATGGAAAAGTGTTCATTTTTGAAATGTTCTCTTAATATTTAATAATAAGTTGCTTTCAAAGATCCAATGTGAAAATCAATTTCATGAAATTGAATTTGTAAAGATAAAAAAGCTCCAACAATATTTACAGTCTAAGGGCCATTGCAGAACTTAAAGTAATTTTCTTCTTGAGATATATCATACAAGTTAAATATGTCAATGCACAATAAATTTTGAAAATATGTTAAATGCAATTTTATTATAATTGTGAGGATTTTTTAAAGCGTTCTTTTGCCCAATATTTCATACAGATTGATTTCCGCCTTGTTTCTTTTTCGTTTCTCAACTCTATGTATGTAATATTTTTAGCAAAAACATATAAATATATTAAACAGAGTGAAAAGTAACTGTTTCAGGTTCTAGTTAACATTTTCCATAATCTTACTGTTGCAGGATGATACAAAATTACAAATATTTTTATTAAATAATTTCGAATTTATTTTAATTATTAAAAAATATTTCTTTTTAATAAAATATGACTCAAAAATTTATCCATCGAATTCATATTTCGCTTTCTTTCAACGAAAAATTACTAAGAGTTTGCATATTTTTATCCAACGACAAACCTTAAAACTTCTCTTTACTGAAATCTAAATACTAAAGAAAAATCTACTGTTCATATATTCATTTTAAATATAATATTCTATCTATCTGTCTATTCTATGTATTCTATATTCTATTTGTCGAATCTATTCATTTTAATTATAAGGTAATCAGTTTAATTTTAATATTCTATTTATCTATCTATTCTATATTTCTGTCTATCTATGTATTCAATTTTCTATTTAGGGAATCTATTCATTTTAATTATAAAATGATCTATTCATTTAATTATAATATTCTATATATCTATGTATTATCAGATATATTATTTCTATATTCTATTTATCGAATCAAATCATTTTGATTATAAGATAATTTATTCATTTTAATTATAATATTTTATATATCTGTCTATCTATGTATTCTCTATTCTATTTATCCAATCTATTCAGTTTAATTATAAGGTAATTATTCATTTTAATTATAATAGGCTATATATCTGTCTATTTATGTATTCTTTATCCTGTTTATCGAATCTATTCATTTTAATTATAGCATTCTATTTATTCTATATATCTGTATATCTATGCATTATTAGATATATTATTTCTATATTCTATTTATTGAGTCTATTCATTTTAATTATAAGATCATTTATTCAATTTAATTATCAAAAAAATTGTTTTTCAAAAAAAATGGCTTAAAAACGAATTTATCCAATTGATATTTCTTTCAAACGACGACCCTCCAAAACCTTAGAACTGAAACACAACCTCTCGTTGCATTAGTCTCTTGCAATAATACATCCTTGGTGAGCGTGAGCGGTTTTTAATTCTTAATGAACAGCGAATGCCTCTTGAAGCTCGCGACTTGTTTACGTTACCACTTCCACACAGCGTAGCCCACACCACCGAAAATAAATGCTAGCTGAAGATGTAGCACTGTTTAACCGTCAACCGTCAGGCAAGCGGGTAGAGAATCGGAGATGATTCGTTGTGCTAATGCCTCCGGGACTGAGGAAGAGCAAGAATTAGAATGAAAATAAATTCCACCCCATTCATCACCCTGAGCCCGTTTTATTAAGGAATTTTTTTTCTGCATCCTCCCTTCCTAATTCTTTACCATATTACCTAATTATCGAGGGGGGTGGGGAGGCAGCATTCATTAATAATCATTCAATTATACAATTCGCCAGTTTTCAGTACGACTGCAATTATTGCAATTTTTTTGTTCCCCCATCTCCCTTTCACTTCATTCCTTTTGTTTTGTTAAACCAGAAACGATTGTGTCGCTGCCATTTTCTGCCCGCGGTTCGATGTCTGCATCGGGCCATGTGCAAAATATCAGCAAGCAGCCACAGCCGTCAGGAATGGGGCTGATAGCGGCTGCCTACGCATCATAGAAGATTGCCGTGTATGTGTGTGCGCGCCTTTTTTTTATTTTATTATTATTGCTTATTCTCTTCTTTCTCATTCGGCCCCATGAAAAATGTTGGTAATTCCCCCAATCATTGCGGCCGAAAGGCTCTAATTGTAATTAACAGCTTGGAACAGGGAGCTAAATTCAAAAGGACAGAACATCGCTGTTAGGGCAAGAGATTAAAAAATAATAATAATAAAAGAGGGGAAGTATGGTTATTGGAACCAGGGTAGTAATTGCCGATCAAGGCCATTTCGGAGCTGTAGATAAGATTGTTTAATGGACGTCTCGTAATCGCCATTTTTTCTTTCCGCCTTCATTCTCTTTTGCATTATTTTTTAAATTATCGCTTGATGTTGTTGATCTGTATCCATAATCATAACCGCACAGTCGCAAAATGCGTTTTACTTGTGTTATAAGATGACATCTTGTCAACCTGTCCTGTCAACATTTAGGTTATGTCTGTTAGTACTCTATTCTATTCACTCCTTAATCCTCATTGTAAAGGGGGGGTAACCATTACAGGCTGAGGGAAGTGAGAAAATAACTATAAAATTGCTTTAATAATCTTAGATAAATTTGATATATTTATTTTTGCATCTTTTATAGTTTGAAATTACATCTTTTTAACTATTAATCATCACAGTTTAAAACATTAAACATTTCCTCTAAATTCCTAAACTAATTTAAAATCTTAACATTAGACTCAAAATCTTTTATGTGAGAATATGTATGCTATTCATGCAAAATGTACAGATTACGAAACGTCTACATTATGCTAATGATCTTTTTTAGATTTGGATAAAGATAAATCGTACTTACATTTGGAATTTTAATGAGTAGAAATTTTTATATCAATTTTTTTTTCATGCAGCAGTTGATTGCTTTTCATTACTTGCTATGATTAGAGCTCGGATTATTTTAAATATTATTTTTAGTGACAATAAATAATGAAGTATATATATATATATACACTCTTTAGTTAAAATTAATGATATACTTCATATACTTTAATTAAAAATAATAATATACTGAATTCAGTGATAATATCTGATATAATTTAAACTATGCTTACATTTTTTTTACTGTTATAAGAAATTTTATTCAAAAATTGTCATATAAATTTAAATAAATTTAGGAGCGAATTTTAATTTTTTTAGGTTAAACTGTAATTGAATAAAAACGGAAATCAGATTTTGCTTATATGAACTATAAATTTAAATTAAATATCTTTTTTGATAAAAATAAATTTTCATAATAGTATTTTTCTTCAAAACAAAATTGGTAGAAAAATATTTGCGCATTTTCGCAGCCAATAGAACTTTCCTTCGAAATTAATACGTCTTTGAATTTATTCTTTTCGAAGAATTTGGAATGTTCAATATAGCTTTCACTTGCTTGACAAGCTGGTATCAACAAGTTTGGAAATGAAATTCTAAAAATGATGGCGGGGGAAAAATGTATATAAAGTTTTTCTAAAGAAAGTCACATTGTATATTTTAAAACCGGGTTTATACTCGGCTAGTTATAAATCGGCAAGTTGGTAAAGCGTGCGCAGAAAAGCTAAAAAATGCTGTTCTGTCGATGGCAAGTACTTGTTCCGACGAGACTACAACAAACCGCTGTATTGTATTTTTTCTTACTGCGCATGCGTTTGTAGAATTGGCGGTATTTTTTTGGCGTGAAGAAATTAATTATCATAGATTAATTCCGACATTTTTTTGCTCCTTATTCTTTCCCGTGAGAATTTGTGTGTTTCTTTATATTTTATTTGTCATTTATTTTCGATAGTTTTTCAATTATTATTATTATTATTATTTTATCATCTTTCTTTGTATAAATATCCAAACTTTTAATACGACACGTAATGAAGAGGAAAATTTCAGGGATGCCAAAATGGCAATGCATAGCCATGCATGGGATGCCTCAATCTATTATATGGAGTTGTGGCATAGATCAGTCACTTTCTGCGCATGCGCTGCCTTCTTGCCGGCGTATAACTGGCCTTGTGTAAACTCGGCAGAACCGTTATTTTTTTTCATTGGTTTAACATTTCATGACTTCAAGAGATGGCTTAACCGTGAATATAATTTTAAATTGAGGAGGAAAGGAGATAAACATTTAGAAGAAAATCTAATTTCTTCAAATGATACTTTAACCCCTTAAATGGTTTATTTTCCTTACTATCTAATAAGATGACACCTTCTATTTTGGGAATATTTTCTTATTTTGATTCAAATGGAAATCCATGGAATACTTGGCTTATCCACGTATTCGAAATCATTTTACTATTGAATTATAATTGTTATGAATGATTTATTTTTTGTTTACAACTATCAAAATTCGATAAATTGATGTACGTACGGCGTACGGGAAAACCGGTTAAGGGGTTAAACACTGTCTTCAGAAAAGAATGCAAAGTTTCCCTTTCTTAGTTAGAATATCTAAATATTTTGTTTCAAATGAGGTTCTAATTTGATTCTTCCTTGTTACAAAAGAAATTACTTGATACGTTTATTTTTTAAGAAGTTTTTCTTTGAAATTAGAATTAAAATCTCCAATTCCATTAAAAAGAAATGAATTCTGTTAATTAATGACACAGATTTCATTTATTTTTTGCGCCTCTGTTCATTTTATTCTAATTATCATTATTCAATATATTTAATTGCCGACGTCCTGACACGGGGGTAGCGCTTCTTCCCCGTGATCTGTCCGTCCTGAATTCGAATCCCGGTTTGGACATGATTATTTTGTACCTGCTCTATCTGTGATATTTGTGAATGTGCCCCCCTCCCCTGTAAAAAGAGGCTGTGAAATTGAATGTGATGCGTGAGTAGCTGTTCTGAATGTGATGTCCTTATGTAATGTGTTGTCTACTTCTGTAAACCTCGTGTGGTACTTAGTATTCCACGGGGATTTCTAAATATTCAATAAAAAATATTTAATTTCTCTCAGTCACTTAAAATTTTAGACTATTTCAGATGACAGATAAATGAAAATGTTGTTGTTTTTGTTACTAATGGCACTTGCCATGGACAAATCCCCCGCTGATACAGCAGCAGATTTAAACTTTATGAGCGTCTTTTGTTTTTGAAGCTGCGCCAACTAGGACCAAGACTAGGGCTTTAGCTACACACTCACCACATTTGCCTGCACGGCCCCTTTTTACAGGGAAGCACTGTCACACATCTCACAGACAGTACACAGAACAACCATGTCCGAATCGGGACTCGAACCCGGGACTTCCAGAACACGAGGAAGACTCGCTACCTCTGAGCCAGAAAGCCGGTAGATGAAAATGAGTGAGGCATATTAATCTTAATGAATTGATATGAAAATTAATAAAATCTTGATTTTTTTAAATTTGAAAGTTATAGGAATCGGAATCTTTTAAAGACAAACTAAAAAGTTATTAACCTTTTGCTCTCGGATGGTGCATCTCATTTACGATTCAAGATCGTGCATCCCTTTGACGATTTATTTATTTATTTTTCAATTTTGATAATTAAAAGTGCCTACAGACATAACAAAAGATATGGATTCCTTTTTTTTAACAGGGAAACTCAAATTAAAACAATTGTATTCATTTATCTTTGGTGTAATAAACAGTTTCGTTTTTAGAGAATAATTACTCACCGAGTGACTTTTCCGAGTGCAAAGGGTTAGTTATTTTAAACAAGTTTTATTAAATTATATTGAAAATTCTGCATTATTTCTAATTTTATAAATTCAGAAATCAGGTTTTCTGTAATGATTTCCTTTAGAATGCATCTTTATAGATTATCTTCAAAATTTTTATAAAAAAATAATCAAGATTAAGTAACTTTATTGATTATCCTTAAAACGAAATGAAAGAAGAAAAACTATATATATTTTAAAAGGACAACTTATTTTTTCTCTGCGTCTGTTTGACTGTTTTTTATGAATAAATTTCTGTAGGCCAGTTTGTTTGCTTTTTTTAAAGATGCTCGGAGTTGATTTGACGATTTGCATGATGAATGATAGCCCTGTCCATCTGAGCTATGGATATTGTCATCTCTCGCTCTACCTATCAAAGCAGACAGACGTTTCTGCACACCGAGCAATCAAACAAAACTGAAAAGGTCTCTCTCAAATTACCACATGGTAGATTCTGTATCCAATCAGCTCATCAGACCCGCAAGGGAGGAAGGAAGGAAGGCAAAAAGAAAAAGAAAAAGAAGAAACTAAATAAATAATAATCCTCTGGCTGAAGAGGGCAGTAGATCTATAAAAGCATTGAGCATCATCAAAGTCAAGAAGCGAAGGCCATATCCAAGTTTTTAATGCGCGTAAGACATTCGATCTCTTGAAAGGACGACAGTGTTTGTTTAAGTGGTAGTGGGTGTTGTGACTCACAAGCGTCCATCAATATGACACACGGGCTTTTTATAAAGTAAGAGTGCCGACGTTGCCTTATCTGATGGATTTCCTCTGCCCTAGCCGCCCTGATCGAAAGGGGTGCCTGGATATAGAATTACGGATTGCGAAATCTCTGGCCTTTCGTCTGAAAATGATGACATATGGGTAATAAAATGGCAATGGAGGGGTTCTCACGTCCTCTGCTATTGATTACCCACGGACTTCACCACCGCGTGACGTCACAACTGATGGTGCTTGACTGATTGTAGGTTACGCGCATATTTAGCCTTTCGGCAAAGGGACTGTGAAACGGACTAGGAAGGGTGGAAAAAAATGCTTCTTTATGGCCGTCGATAAAAATAAGAGTTAATGTTCTCGGTTTTGATGGATAGCTGGGATGAGTGATCCCCGTTTTCCCGTCTGCCGATTCGAGAGTGTTGCTGGGACATGAGATTTTCCGGTCTGCTCAAGGACAGTGGTCTGCCTTCAGTTTGCTTCTGGAGCAGGTGATGCTATCTCTTGCAGGAACTGGTGAAATTTCAAATCCGTTGCTAGAATTTTTAAGCTACTGGAATTCCTCAGTTACTTGATTGACCAGACGATGGGTTTATCTCCAAATGGGATGGTAGAAGTTTGTTTACCTTAACATACCATCCATTTTCTCAACGGCACTATATTTAGTTTACATCTATCACAATTCATTTTTTCTAAATTTAATCTACATTTTTAATTTAAAAAAACAACTCTAATCTGATGAAGTATTAAACCTTCTTAGCAGTAGCAGTGAAATCTTGGATCAAACGCTGTTTAAACTACGGGAATTCTTCAGTTACATAAGTGACCAGACGATAGGTTTATCTCCAGATTGGAAGGACTGGTTAAGTTTGCTTTTCTTAGCCTATCATATTCATTTCTTCAACAGAAGTATTTTTAGTTTACATTTGTGTCAATCCATCTTCTCTAAATTTAACATATACATTTTTTTTTTAAATTTCAGTTTTTAGATTTTTTTGTTGGCCTTTGTCCTTTTATGGAAAAGTTGTTTAGTTAATGAGTATAACAGCTATCCACAATAATCCATATTTATACTTCTTTTTAATTCGTTGGTTACGGAGTGATTGAAAAAGAAAAAGACTATTTGCTAACAGAAATCGGATGGCGTGTTAATCCATTTTGGCAGTAACAGTAAAATCATGGATTTCAAATGTTTTGCAACGAATTTTATCAGTATTATGAATACAAAAAATACTTTCTATCTTTTTACCTACAGTTTGAAGATACTTTTGAATTTTTGTTGGCCGTTGTCCTCTTATGAAAAAAGCTGTTTAGTTAACGAGTATAACAGTTTGTCGCAATAATCCTTGTTTATACTGCCTAGTTCTGTAATAACGGGGTGACTAAAAAAAAAGGAAAAAAAAACTTTTAACAAGTTTCATTTGACAAGATTTTTTTTTCACTGGCCTACACAAGAGAAAATAATGAATTACTGGCAATGTTTAAAAATTGTCAATAGGCTGCTTTTGAAAACACAGCTGAAAAGAGTTGGCAAATAGCAAAACAGTCAGTCAATCATCATTTCTTTTCGCAATACGCGTTTACCTTATTACGTGACTATTTTTAGACTGCGATGAGCTTTGTTGGTTAAGTTACTCAGTAAACAAATGTGATGTCATGTGTTTTTAAAAGAATTAATCATTGGTCCCACTTGTCTGTTAAAAATAGGTATACTTGGTAACATCTGTGTTTCAGAATGCATTTAATAACACATTTTGAAAACGTAATAGCATGCTACAAATTAATGTTAAAAGTTGCAGATAGATTTTTCTATCAATAGATTTAAAGATTTATTCAAAAGTAATTTCGTTGATGATAGTGTTAAGATTTCTTCATTTTTTTAAAATCATTATTCTTTTAAAATTTTACATTTATCCCTATTATTCTGCTTTTACCTTATTCTGTTGAAATTTTGGATCTTTTTCCTTTTAAACTCGTTCCAATTAACCAAAAAAATTTGTATTGAAGTTTCAGATAGTAAAAATGTTCATGTCTCTGCAATTTTTGTGGATTCTGCTTGTGTCAGTTACAAGAGGAAAAATATACAAAAATTCTCAAAATCATAATCCTTGAATATTTCTAAAACTTCTAATTTGCAACTAATCAAATATCTTATGACTGGTGGCTTTTCAGCACATTCTTTGGTTGGAGCAGATACAGCTAAAGCTTTTATTTTTAGCTAAACTTATAAGCTCTCTTTCTCTCTCTCTCTCTCTTTTTAATTATTTGGAAACTCATCACAATCCCTGAATTGAATTGATATTGTGCCAACTAAAATATTTCACTTAAAACATAGAACCGAAATTTCCAATTTGTGCACCAATTATAATATTAAATATCTTTGCCCAACGTTTTCACTTTGGTTCAGAATGCAATAAAAATTAGCATTTGGTTTTTACAACTTTGATTCGAAATTTATAATACCTAATGAAAAATAAACTTTATTGTAAACATTGAAGATTTGCCGACACTCTGAGGCTGGGAATTCAAAGACAGAGAACTTAAAAAATAGTGAGACAATACCTAAAAAACAATTTATTTTAGATATCGAAGATTTTCAGACACTGTGAAACTGGACACTCAAAGACAGAGAGAGAGATACAATACCAAATAAATGACTTTTTTTTTGTTGACATTGAAGAGTTTCAGACGCTGTGAGACTGGACATTGAATGACCAAGAGAGATATAATACCAAATAAAAAGCTAGCTTTAACGTAGACATTGAAGATTTTCAGACACTGTGAGACTGGACATTCAAAGACCTTAAAAAAAGAAAGATATATAATAGTTAATAAACAGTTAACTTTGTTGTAGACATCGAAGATTTTTAGGCACTTGAGACTGGACATTGAAAGACAAAGACCCTTAAAAAAATAGTGAGACAATACCTAATAAACAGTTAACTTTATTGTAGACATTGAAGATTTTCAGACATTTTGAAGTTGGACATTCAAAGACAAAGACCTTAAAAATGGCGAGAGGGGAGGTAAGGGGATGGAAGAAAAAAAGAGAGAGAGAAAGAAAGAAAATCCTCATCTTCATCGTTCGTTTCGAGCTCTTTGTCTAGATGGAAATTGTCCTCCCACAAGCCGCGTGAAGGAAGACCATGTCAAGTAGATGCGGGAAACGAAATATAAACACCATTTCCGCTTTTATTCGTCCCTGGGGAGTCTCTACGAGAAGATGCTCTCGAGATGAGCTTCGGGGAGAAGGCACTGGCTTCTTTGTTAATTAAAAATAAATAAATTCGGACGGACGGACAATAACGCCGCACTCGACGCAATTGTGTTTATCTTGGATTTATTTATGGCGCCTCGGCGAGTGGATAGTCCTGGGTTCAAATTTTCGAGGGTTCCTTTTGTCTCGAGTGCCAGGCCTCGACCCTGGGAATTGATAATTGTGGCGAGCTGGAATGACGTTTTCAAAAAAAGGAAATCGCAAGTGCTCGTGGGTTCGGAAATGTATTTATAGAATCGAATTCGAGAGCTTCGATTAAATTCAGACAATTAATTATCTGGTGATAGACATGGACATTTTTGTAGTTATTGACGTAAATATTGTCACCCTTCTTGCAACTAATTCTCTGCCCCTGAATTTTTTATTGTAGTTTTTCATTGATTTTAAAAGGTGCTAGTTTTTAAAAGAAGCAGCATTTCCCTAATTGTAGATAATCATTATTGTTTATCAAACCTGTCAGGTTAGCTTTCTTAACTTTGTGTATGTGCGCGCTTACCCCTGAAAATTGTTATATATTAAATTAATAATTATTTTAAGCTACTTTTTCATGAAGATAACTTATTTCTATGAATATACTTGGATATTGAGGAGTTTTCTGTAGACATCTTTAAATATTTTTTCTTATTTTTTGAAAAATCGTTTTTATAATTATTAACTAAATTTCATTATATGGCCTTATACTTATACTACATTTATACAACCTATTTTAATCACATAACCATTATATTATATTAGTTGACAATCTTAAAAATATGATATGGCTAATACTATATTTATTTATAAAAATACTTATCTCAGAAGTGAATAAAGTATCCTAAATAGCCCTGTTTTATGTTTACAAATCAACAATTCATATTTTATATAATTTTTGTAATTAAGATTTGAATAATTTTTATCGCAATGTGTACTGAATATAAAGATATAAACCGTCTATTTTAGTGCATGATTCTTTTTTCATGAAATTTCATTGAATATAAATCAGTTCTAAGGGTTCGTTCATTCTATTATTCATATAAGTGATAAAGTCGGGAAATAGCATAGGTAATTTGAAGAATCACCATAGTTGTTGTCCCTGCTATAAAGCATCTGAGAACATGTTGCCTCCTTAACCAATGGCACTTTCAACCTGTTGCGCAATAGCTTTTTCTTTTCTTTCTTGTCTATTAATGGGGATAAAAAACGCAAAGGATGTTCTGCATCACCATGGAGCGCAGCACTCGAGCCAGAATTAACGACGAAATCATTTAAACGAGAGGCCGACTGCCTGAGCGTCCGATTTCCACCCATTCCCGAACGGAAGTTCATAAAAGACCATCCGAATCGCCGCAAGACTCTTGGGCGTTTATTGAGATTAATAAGTTACTTTCGCCGAGGCATAACTCAAGAAAATGGATCGTATCCATCCATACGAAATGACAGACATCCGTTCGAAACCGATCGAAAACAACGACGTTTAATGCCGTCGTCATTGCCCTGGTAATGACCTTACAAAATTAGGAAACAGTGATGATCATTCTCGAATTTAGCCCAGGAACTAAATCAACCCCAAACTTAATGGCATCTGGTGCCGACGAAGCTCTTTTGAGTAGTATTTCCTGTTAATCAGTCCAAGTCAAGTCAGTCCATCATGTCCTTTTTCTAACGGTTCTTGCTCGACACCCCCGCTTCGTTTTTTTTCTCTCTCTTTTATTTTATCGGCAATTTTTTCCCCCTTTTCGTCTCTTCCTTCCTTCTTTTTTTCTTTTTTGTTTCGGTCTCCTTCTTTCCTTTTCAATCTGGAGAGACTGGCAACAGCTGTTCGATATAGACTAGCGATGACAATTCTAATGGCCGCCTCCGTGTTCTTCGGGTTGAGTTGGAGTCCACCTGCTTCGCATCCATCTTGGCGAAGAGATCCCGAACGAAGATGGGATTCCCGCGGATGTCGAAGAATTTTTCGAGATTTGCTGTGCATTATCGCTCCTAGTCCCCTGCCCTCTCGCATTCATGGAATTAAAAAGGAATTAGCCAAGGAACATATGGCTTCGTAAATCTTTTGAAAAAATTGCCATTCACTTCGATGGGAAGTTCTGTGGGAATATCCGAAGGATTAATGTTGGGTCCTCTACTATCTTGTGATATCACATTTCATTGCTAAGATTCTTCGACTTTATTATATACTTTTTTTTTATTTCCATATTTTTTTCTTCTTCTTTAATGCTTTATTGAGAAAGCAAAAAAAGTATATCATTTCACGATGTAAAAATCTCGAAATTGTTAAAGATTCATATTTGGTTTTATTTGGTACTTTCAGTTCGATTGTCCTATAATAGAACTTTTAAAATTGTTGCTCACGAAGCCTTTTACAATCTATCTTTCTTTTTTTCTTTAAGAATTCCTTATTAACTTATTGAAGATTCAGATTAAATTATTAAAAAAATATTTTGACTTCAATTTTTTGAAGAATTAATTTAAAAAGTAAGCCGGCCTTAATTTTTGTTCAATTGCTACTATTAGTTCACACTCTCCATATATAAATTTATATGTCTTGTTCAAATTTTCAATTGTTAGTAAAATACTTTTTATTCATCCACTCAAGTTCAAATACATTTTTAAAACTTGTAGCGCACACGTAATAATGCACACATACAAAACTGTATTAACACATGATGTTAATGCAGTTTTTTTCAAATATTAATACATTAATTAAATTTTAATATTTTAAATAGAGTTTTAGTAGTTTGTAATGAAAATTGCAATCAACAGGCCGTATCTTAATAGGTAAAATGCGAGGGTTTCAGAACTATTCACGTGAAGGTGAAGAATACGAGTTGATTCTTGCCAAACAAATAATTTTTTGATACTTTTTTTGAAGATTTTTGCTTTAAGTATGCGTTTGGTTCAAATGATTTTCGAGAGTGAGTTAGCAGTTGCGGTTCAGTGTTTAGAATGAAGGATTTTTCGCAAAAAATAAAACTAAAGAAATTTTAAGCTTTAGGTTCAATTCCAATTTCTCTCCTTAAAATCTTTGTCATCATTTGTTGCTCGCTTCTACATAACTTTCATATTGAGGTACGTGTCGAGAAGGAAAATGGAAATTCGTTTCTTACTTTACCATTTATTATTGTGATTCCGTCTTATGTATATATATATTTATATTAAATGTAATTATTTAATAAAAATTTAATTAAGATAAAAAAATTTCTCTGTTGACCTAATTAGGAATTGACTTAATTTTTTTATATTACTTGTTAATAATTATAATCCGTTTTTCATTGATTTCCTAGTTTAGGATCAAAGCAACACAATTCTATTGATTTTATTCATCTCAAAAAACATGATGAGTGGTAAAAGCTTAACAAGTATCGTTTTTCAAAACCATAATGACTTCGCACCTAAAAGGATAATCCGTTTTTGCCTAAAACAAACACTGACTCATGTCTGCTTAATTTGGGGTCGCGAATCATTTAATTTTCTTTTCAATATCCGTTTCCCGAGATTTTTATTTCACTCTCACCATCCCAGGCAACACAAGTCGAACGTTGTCTTCAGCTGAGAGAAATAGCTGCATTCTTGTATTTTCTTTATCTCCTTGGTGTATGCTGCTGGCAAAAGAGGGTGGAAGAGCCAGACTGAAAAAAAAAGAGCATGCGATCGGGGGTGGTGAGGCCCCGATAAGGTTTTGGCCCATTTATTTACCCCCGGGGGGAGGAGATTTTTTTAACAGGCGCGGTTACAGTGGTGCAATGAATGCCCTAACGGAAGACAGCTGTGGTTTACTTGTGCGGTTTCTCTGGAACAGGCCCCAATCTTCGGAGAAAACACTCTGGATTCGCCAATTTCTCTTTCCCCCTCCTTCGCCATTCATTCTTTTATGGAAAAAAGTATTCATATCTGTTCTGAAAATATGCTCCCGGCGTCTACAATTTCGCTTCTTTCCACCTCATTTAACGGCGGTTTTCGAAACAGTTTATTAGATAACGGGTCTTGATGCTGCTACTCACTGCATGGATGTAGGTGTCTTGTAAAAAGAAGGGTGAAGAGGGGGGGGGGGAGGATGGCAAAGGAGATCGGAGACGGTTTCGAATTTCTCGTTTCCCAGACTCGAAGGCCTACGTTTTTGGAGTGTGTCCCAGCCTCGGATCGGTTGGAGACCGATGCCGAAAGCGATTGGTTGGTTGTTATGTAAGTGAAGAAGAATTTCCTCTCTTGTGTGTTAGGTGGCTTTTTATTTGATCAGTCGGCCTCTTTGCTTTCCATTAAAGCCTTGTTCCTCGTAAGAAGTAATCAAACTCTTTCTCTCTCTTCTGATAAGAAAAGCAACCACTCAGGCGAAGATTCTAAAGATGCTTTTTATTTTGAATTTTTTGAGGAAATTCTTTCTATAAACCCCAAGATCTAAATCTCAATCTTTTGTTAGCCAAACACGTCGATTTGATTTTAGTGTCAAGGCTGTGTTTTTAAAAATTCAATTAATATTCGTATTGTATTTCTCTTTGGGGAGGTCATCCCGTTGCCATCGTATAATTAACAATTAGAGCAACAAAACTGTTCAGTTGTCGAAATATTTGTGGCTGATATTTTTGCTATTGAGTACCATGTTGCTAGTATATGGCTTTCGCAATACCTACAGTTAAGGCAATACACAATAAATTCCTTTTTTTCCCCTGATGTTTCTATAGTTGGATTTATTTCTTTTCTGTAAAGAATTTTTCTAAAATATCTTTGAATTGTTTATTAATCAAATTGATATTCATTTATTATTTAGTATTTTTTATCGACTTATAATTAATTCTAAATTAATTTAATAAAAATATATGTGTTATTACGTAACTATACTTAAACAAATAGCAAAATAAATTGCATAAACGTTGTATGGTTTCATCTGGAATAATAGTTCCTTATATTTGAGTCTTGATCTCTTTCTCTTATTTAGAATTCAAACCTATTAATACTATTTTTTTTTGGTGTTACGAAATTATTATTTTTTTAATTTCAATGTAATGACTTACAATGAGAATCTTATAATTCATTTTTTTTTGTACTTTTTTAAAACACAAATTTATTATTTTTCCGTCAAATCCATAAATTTTGAGTCAAAACTTTTTAAGTAATTCTCCATCTTGATCCAAATGTGAATTTCAGTAACAAAATCGACTTACTATTAGGTGAATTACTAATTGCTGAAAATTATAGATGTTTTGCATTTGAAGCAGTTACTATTAATTATAATAATCTTTCAGGAGAGAATCGATATGAATCATATTACGGTTAAATGTGATGAAACTATCTTAGAGTAAGAACGGATGATAAAATATAAATCCAAGCAATTCGGCAGTCATCTATTATTATTGGTTATGAATAATGTCATGTTTAGTCCATCATGATGCCATGTCTCCTTTCGGTCAAACTGATCCTTATGATTATGAATCTTTCAACTTTTATTATAAGGGGCTTGTTGGAGCAAAAAAGTTTTATCGATGCATCGTTATATGATGATCTGAAATAAATCTTAACAAAGTTATAAAATGATTAAAAAAACTAATAGAACTTTGACCCATTATAATCAAAAAGATTCTAATACTTCCCAGTAAGAACTTATAATCCAAGAAGACTTGCAATAGAACTTGGTATTCTGTTAACTCACACGGATATAAGACGATTTCAAAAATGTTATGATTGCGGCTTTTCAATACATACTACGCGCATTGCTGATTACTTTCTGCTGTCATAATTTTCCGGTATATTGTCAAACGAATGCTTAGGATTCTCATGTTCGTTGCAAACAAAGACGCACAGTATTCAATGCCACAGAAACTTTCACCTACACACTGCAAAATAATAGAAATTTGTCTCATTCTGGCCGATCGGACAAATAGGTCACCACAACCACCTCTGAAACAAGTTGTTCAAAACAAAGGGTGAGTAATAATAAAATCAAAAAACGTCTTCTGTTCGAGCGCATCCTCCTCCCCTCTTCGAAAAAAGAACCCCGCGTGACACCATCGTGTCGGAAGCGACGAAGGCCGTCTGACGTCACATCCGGTCCGTGGTTTGGGGTCGTCCATTTGATGGACCAGTGAGTCCCGGGACTTGTCGCTTCACCAGACTTCAATATACGCGCTGCTCCCGATTCCTCATTTCCACCTCTCTCTGGCAATTGAATCTCGGTTCCGCTTCGAAGCTTTTCGGATCACCTGTTGAGTCGCCCCCTCTTCACCTGTTCACCAAAGACATTTGTTTGCAAGTCAGGATTTTTTTCTCTCCCAATGTCCGTCTTTTGTTGTCTTGTGGAGATTCAGTAATTGGGATATCATCAAGGCGAGGTTTAAATGGACGCTTGATACCTCCATCGGTTGTAAAAGAAATACTGAATGTATACTTTTCACGATCAAAATGTTTGCGGAATATTTGAATTTAAATCTCCGTTTGATAATTTGGTTCCTCCAATATAGGTTTAATTACCTTTATTTTGAAGTAATTGGTTTAATGAACAACGAATGTTAAGTGATATGAGGCAGAAGTGGGGATTGAAATATTATTTTACGATGTGCTTCTGAATTCAGATGCATACAGAATTCAATAAGAATAATTATTATTTGAACAATTATTCAATCGAATTAGGTCAATCTGGTGCGTTTTTGAGCCGTATATTTGGTGTAGTTAGACATAAAATTGCTCAAATAAATCCAATAAACCAATCGTTAGAAAATTTATTAGATGATTCTTTTTTGTTTATTTATTTGGCGAGCTTTTTCAATTCCTACTATCAGTTCATACCCCCACTATTTATACCTTGTTCAAATTTGCAATCGTTAATAAAATACTTTTTATTCATCCACTAAAGTTCAAATTTATTTATTAAAACTTGTAGTGGATGGCACTGGATGTGAATACAGTTTTTTCAATTACTAATTCATTAATTAAGCTTTAATATCTTAAATAGAGTTTTAACAGCTTGTAATGAAAATAAAAGTCAACAGGTAGTAGCCCAATCGGTAATAAGCGAGGATTTCAGTATTTTTCACGTGAAGGTTCAGTTCAATTCTTGCGAAAATCAATTTTTTTATAAATTATTTATATTAATTGTAATTATTTAATCAAGTATTTAAAATAAACTTTTTCTTTGCTAACTTAAGTAGAAATAGACTAAAAAAATTTTATTTTATACTACTTGTATTTCAGCAAATCATATTACAAATGTGTTAAACTAATTTAAACTCACTTTTAAATAAACCTAATTTTAGCGTACTCCCAAATCTAATGTTTCAAACGCCTTTATTTTGCACATTTTTTTAAAATTCTATTTATTCTATATATTTTATTAATTAGAGTAATTTTCGGTTCCAGATCATATATCATATGCTCTTATATGCGGATATTAAAACAATGATTTTCATGTTTTGAGGGCACCAGAGCTTTTGTTTTATATCTTTTGACAATTTTTGGCACTTACAGATGTTACATGTACAAAAAGTTCTTCTGGGAGTTTTTCAAATCCACATGTGTTCGCAGTACTCGTTTTACAATTTAAAGAGAACTTCCCGACTTCCTTTGGCCTCCATCCATCGTTTGTAATAAATAAAAGAGAGAGGCTCAAGTCACATGAATTTGACTTAATCTTTAAAATAAGCAGTAAAGAAACTGTGCGCGTCTTCTTTTTCTTCTTTTTCATATTAAATCATGTATATTTATATGAAATTTTTTTTTATTTATATTAAGATACAGTATGATATTCATGGTTGCTCTTTAATAAATAGATTTATAGTTTTTTTTTTTGAAAAGTGTTATTTATTTATTTACATTTAACTTCAATAATAGACATTATTTATTTATTTACATTTAATTTCAATAATAGACGTTATTTATTTATTTTTATGTAATTTCTATAATAGACATTATCTATTTATTTTCATTTAGTTTCAATAATAAACATTATCTATTTATTTACATTTGGTTTCAATAATAGACATTTATTTATCTACATTTAGTTTCAATAATAGACATTATTTATTTATTTTCATTTAGCTTAAATAATATACATTATTTATTTATTTGCATTTAATTTCAATACTGAACGTTATTTATTTATTTGCACTTAGTTTCAATAATAAACGTTATTTATTTATTTGCACTTAGTTTCAATAATAAACGTTATTTATTTGTTTACATTTAGCTTCAATAATAGACATTATTAATTTAAATAATAGTTTCAATAATTGACATTATTTATCTATTTATATTTAGTTTCAATAATAAACGTTATTTATTTATTTTCATATAATTTCAATGATAGACATTATCTATTTATTTACATTTAGCTTCAGCGATAGACATTATTTATTTATTTACATTTAGCTTCAATAATAGGCATTATTTATTTATTTACATTTACCTTCAATTCTAGAGTTTAAAAAATTAATTGAGGTTGAATACAGTTGCAAAATTAATTTTTTCTACTGAAATTTTTCAAACAAATATAAGTTGTTGTTGTTTTAGTTTTTTTATGATCTTGTTCTATTTAATTATTAATTTTATAGAACCAACGGCCTAGAATTTGGCAGATTGTGATATAAAATTCGATTAAAATAATGCACTTTTCTATGTCCCAAGAAAATCACAAATTAATTAAGTTTCACAAACATATGCGTTTCCAATTTTCTTGCCGCACCATTTCCTATCTGCTTATTAAAAATGACAAACAAATAAATTAAATGACGTAATGGGTCTGGTTAAAAAGTTCCATCGGAAAAGCATTGCTTTCTTTCATCTTTGCTGGGCGTCGAGTAATGCAAGCGCATACGAACAGATATAAAATCCATTCGAATCACGCGTTCTCAATAACCATTGGCGCAGGTACAAAAATTCGAACAGTTTTTTTTTCTGGTTGCGAAATTATATGAAAAGGAAAACGAAAATAAGAAGAAGAAAAAAAAAAGTCATCGAAGCTCGCGTGATGCGTTCGTATTATTCGGGCGAGATTGCACACAGCGATTCCTGCATAAATTTCCGCTGGAGCGTACGGCGAGGGGATTGCGCAATCGTTCTGTTTACCCGCAACTGTACTCCCAGTTGGACGTCCCGCAAGAACGTCGCACGCCCGCAAAGCGAGACCGCGTCGAAACGAGTTCGCCACCGAAATGCAAATGTCAACCTTCCACTTCTCACTTTCTTTTCATCGACTGAAAAAGAAAAATGCGATTCTCGAGGAAAAGTTGAACGCATGCTGGGTTCATTTGCTTTTTTGTGAGTGTGTGTGTGTGTGTGCGTGTACCCGTTCATTAACACAAAATGTACCCGTTATGCATGTAAAAATATAACGGGTATATATATTATTACTAATGTACTCATGCATATGCCCGTTAAGGCTCTATAACTTCTGAAAGTAGCATAATGTTGAATGATGCATCGAATTATATATAAATAAATCAAATCATGACCACAAAGACTTTACAATAAATTATCATACTTGGAATCCCTAAATCTATTAAGTAATTTTTTTTTACAATTTGACTTATTTCTTATTTTTCTATTATTTATTTTAAAGGGATTTATTTGTACTTTAAACATATCATTCTACTTATATTACAACTGATTCATTCTACTGATCTACTTCTATTCATTCTACTTATATTACAACAGATTCATTCTACTTATCTACTTCTATTCATTCTACTTATCTACTTCTATTCATTCTACTTATCATTCTACTTATATTACAACTTTCTATAAATTTTGAAATGGAAAATAAATTTTAAGAAATAGGCATGTGCTTACGACTGCACAAAAATGCTGCATTATATGTATGAGGGTATAAGCATGAAAATCGTTTCATAATTTGCGTTGCAATTTTCCCCATAAAAACTTTATAAAAAAAACTCACTAATTTTTAGATTTTGGTGTTTGACTGTGTGAAAAGCTAATGTTACAAATTGTTGCCAATCCATTTTCTGTTTTAAAATCTTACTGAACAAGCACATAAAATCCAAAGAACGGTTTTCTTTTAATAAGTAGCTACAAAAAATTTGAAAAATTGATTAAAATTTTTAAATTGAATTTTATGTCGAAAATCCATTGGAATCGTTTTCGAATGATTCAAATATCCATTAGTTCAAAGAATTTATTTCTTTATGAAGGCGGAGATCAAATGCTAAACTGTAGAGTTAACAACTTGTGTTCCTTATTTATTAGGATGGGAGAAAAGGAGCAAATTGAATAGATACAATGTTATTAATTAATGCATGTATTTTGTCTAGTTAAATAATTTTTGAAATATTGTAATATCATCAATATCTCGCTTATTCTTTTCAGCATATAGATGTTTCGTATTATTTTTAATGAAATAATAATAATTTCAACCTTTATTTAAAATAATATTCAAGAAAACTTCTTTTTTTTTTTCATTATTCCCAATTTGAGAATAGTTCTATAATTTTTCTGTCAAATCAACTTAGGTAGAAAAAAAAATGGTGTAACAACTGAGCAAATTCCTGGAATATTTTAAACATCATGTGTTTTTTTTTGCCATGGAGTGTTATTAATATTCTTCACTCATATTCAGTGACAGTTAAAACCAATTAAAAATTAAAACAAATGCTTGACATTGTTTTAAAACTTTTATTACTTCCAGTGCGGAATTAGTTAGAGAAAAGACATCGATATAGATATATATTTCCCAACGAAGCATTTAGTTTGCGGATGTTTATGACTTAACAAATTGGAAGTCGAAACAGGCGCATTTTTTTCGTAACAAAATGAAGCCGCTTAGTCGGTAAATTGGTGTCTGAAATGGATAATAAATACAAATGTCCGCAAATAAGAAAGGTGGAAAAAACCGGCTCTCGCAAATGATTGTCGATACACACTTAAAAGCATGCACCAACCGTCACCTGGACCGGGCACCAGTACCAGATTTTTCTCGATTTTTTTTTACGAACTGCGACCGCTCTTTCGAAACAAATTAATTCCAAATTAACTTTAAATACAATTTCAAGAAAAGAGTTAACGGTAAAATTGGAGAGAGAGAGAGTACAGTGGATGAAAAAAAACCCCTCCCGTTATTGCTCGAACCTCTTGTCATCTGCACATGTTGTCGCCGGATTAATCTAACAATCCGTACTCGATCAACCAAAAACGTCCTGTAGGATTCACAAAAATTTCCAAACCATCTGTTCCTACCCGCTACCGGGTTATCATTGCAATTTCCCTACCGATAAATAACATTTAAGAGACACAGCGCATTATTATGAATGGTGGGCCACACAAAAACACAATACCTCATCGTTTTCCAGTGTCTAAACTAATAATAAAATGGGTTTTTCTTCGTGGAAAATAAATTTTTGCACGCACTGTGGATCTTTTTGATAGCAGACGACTTTTCTCTCAATCGATTTACCACCCCCACCCATTTCCCTTTACCACCCGCGGATGCGTTTGACACCCCAGAATATCCGGATGGTACACCCCTTTACACACCGAATAAAAATGGGAGAGAATGCACATATAGTTTTTCTTGGATGCTTGTCCCCAGTAATTGAGATATTTTTTTATTATTTGTTTTCCATTAATGTCTAACCACCATTCTTTTCTTCTTCGATGTCCCTCCCCCTTGTTGAAAACTCGCTTCTGACATTTCGCATTAATTTCGTATTTCTAGTCAAATAATGCGTGAAATAGATATTCTTCCCACCCCCTACCCCTCCGCTTCAACCCCAGTTTTGCCTTGTTCTTTTATTTTCCTCCCACCCCTTATATTATTCTCCCCCCTTCCCTTTCCCCCAAGAACGGATTCTCCCGTTTTGCCCGAATATTTTGATATCGCTGATTAACTGTAACTTCAGCAAAATTGCCGGTCGACCATTGATTACGCGGCGATACTTTAAAAAAAAGGGGTGGAGGAGGAGGTGAATAAAATGGCTTAAGATCGATTTTTGCTTTATTTTTTTCTTTTCTTGCTTATTTTTCTTCGAGACCTCTTTTAAGTGGTTGAAGAGATTTTTCCACACAATCATCTTCCCCGATAATCGCTTGTTCGCGGCGTGGCTCAACCCTAATTTGCTATCGTTTGGCTTTTTAAAACGTTTTCGAACATCCCCCGCACCCTCCCTGACTTTTGAAATAGCAGTGTCTTTTAACGGATAGCTCGATGTAACTATTTATCCAGGGATATAAGCTTTTTTTTAATTTAATTTTGAAACTGATCATTTTTCTTTCCTCTATATTTTCTGCATCTGTCTTTGAAGATCTTTTTTAAAAAGTTATATTGGATAACAGAGATAGGCCGAAGAAATAATTTAATTTGACAGGAAAACTTTAAAACTAACTCATTTATTTTGTTACTAAAACAATAAAATGCTGGATAATGAAACGTTTTATTACTGTAAATTACGGACGGATATATTCTGTGCTCGTTTCTATATTTTCATAAAATATAACATGTTTTGCATTTTGCTTCGTCTTATATATATA
>JAOUZG010007994.1:935610-1033209 GCA_026289955.1 Argiope argentata | reverse complement strand
TATATAATTTTGATTTGATTTATGATTGATCAATGGGCAAAATATGAAACAAAACTACAGTTTTGGTGATAAGACCACAGACCAAGTTTCGTTTACATTTCTTGTACCTACTTGTTCGTCTGCACGCAATTCGGATTAGCCAAAACCTTCATTTGGCTCTTTGGGTAGATTTATAATTCAAAATGCAATTTAGATATACAATGCTAAAATTATGTGCTGGATTTCAACTGTATGGCTCGTTATCGTTTGAAATTTTTATGTATGTGTATATTGAAACAGACGTACTTTTTGCTTTCTCATTTCCGAAGTATAGAGAAAGCATAGTAATCGAATACAAACTTGACTTTTCGACAAATTACCATGTTTTAGATCTCCCTCAGTTTAAAACACACACTTTTGAAAAAAATATTCATCTGTCTGTGATTAAGATAGCTCAAAAATTCTTTTAGTTTGTTGATTGAATTTTAGTATTCGGTTCAATGTGTATTTCCTCTATATCTGTTTTACACAATCTTTTGGAGTGTCCAAGATTTTCTATCCAGCATCTTGCCTGTTTTCGAATTGCTGTCCAAAACTCCGTATGATAACCTTTTTAATTTTTTTAAAAAAATTATTGGTTTTTACAACTTTTAGCACATTTGAAATTTTTAGCTCAGCATCATACCTTACATCATTGTTTTGTCTTTTCATGACTCACAGATTCACGCTTTTATACATGTGGGTTTTGTAATCATTCCCTATTTTGATTTCATTAAAAATTGATACAAATATAATAAACTCAAGTATATGACGCAACTTAAAGATGGTTTTTGTGTCAAAAACAACAAACTCAACTCAAATTAGTATGCGGTATTTACACAAAATTTATAGATATCTTTCAAATTTTGATTAAGATCTGTTCAGAGGAAGTCCGCCTGTCTGGCTTTTCGATCATAGGTTAACACGATAATTATGAAATGGGGAGAGCTATATATACGCAATATTCGGTACATGGATTTAAAATCTATATACACTTGTCTAATTGTAAGCCAAATCCAAATCTCGAGTTTTCATCTGTCGGTCTCTTCTTTTGAAAAATTCAAAAACGCTGTGACTTGAATATATGAAATTACGTCTGACGTTTTGTGACTACGAGTGCGATTTTGTGTCTAGTTTTTGTTTCAATCGGTTGAGAAAATCGTGTCTAAAGCTGAAAATAGATTTTCGGATGCTTTTAACTTCATGCTAGGTTTAATTGCTATTTATTGCTAGGTTTATTATATTAATACTATTAACCGTAACCAGGTTTAATTTAACTTAATAACCCGCCAAGGAAACTCGATAAATTCAGTAAAAATGTTAAATTTTCGCCAATAGGTAATGCTTTGTAACTAGTGTTTGCAAGGCTTCCTTTGACTTGATAAGTTTATTAAAGAATTTGAGCAAGTTTAATTTAATAACTCGCCAAGGAGACCCAATATATTCAGTAAAAATGGCAAATTCACGCCAAAAGGTAATGCTCTGTAACTAGTGTTTGCTGGTGTCTTGCAAAGACTTTTTTGGCATGATAAACTTATTAGATAATTTTCAAGAAATTTTTGGGAAGACCTCGATGGTTATTGAAAGATTTCATCTGAGATTTGAATTAGATCTGAAGTTTTCATATAAAGACCGGAAGCTAATAGCATCTTTTATTATCATTTCTTTTGAGAACTTTTTGTTTCAACCGGCGGACTGACAGACATGTATCGTTCGAAAAATGATTTTTTCTTTTTCTCTTGGACTCATAGTGGAAGCTGGATTATAAACGTTAAATAAAACTTCAAAATCGAATTTTTTGAAGCATTCAATAATTTCTTTTTTTTTAATATTTAACATTCAAAATAACTAACAAAATAAAAAAAAGTATTTTTTATCATGAGTAAAAGAAATTTAAGCCAATTTTTTTAATGAAACACATTAGAAAAGTTATTTATGTTTGCGATTTTATATAAAATTAAGATAAAAAAAATTATGCATGCTTAATTTTTTAAAATTTCATTAACATTAATAACTCTATTTTATAGTGTTATTCTTTTACTACAACCCATTTGATTATTATAATCAGTATTACATATGACATTTTTAAGTAAGTGAATTGTTTTTTAACATATCTTTCAGGTAATTTAATTAATTGTCAGAACTATTAATTGTCATTGAATAGGTTCACAGTGTTACTTAATACTATTATTTACTAAAGCTTGTTAAAGTTCATCTGAAGAAACAATTAAATGCTAAGTTAGTTTTATACTTCGACATAAGTCAACACTATTTTGAAGTCTATTTAATGGATGCATCTTTAAAAGCCCGGTTAAAAACAATGTCTTTGAATCACCAAAACCGGAACATAAAGTAATTGTATAGATAAGATTTTATATGTCGTTTAAAAATTGTACTCCAAAATCAAGAAAGATTTGATCTATCACTCGTAATTTTTAGAACGAGCTATGACGCCATCTTTAACCGAAAATGCTTTATCTAAAAATTGCGATACACAATAACCAGAATTCTGCGCTAATCGCGAACAAGTTGCATTTTTTTTTCTTTTTTTTCCCCAGTCAAATCCTGAATCTCAACAATAATCGTAAATCCGTCCTTCGTCTATCTCTTTTATCGTCCGTTAAAACCTCTTTCTCTGCTATCACTTTGCATTCTTTCCTGGAAAAGTAGAGGACCCTGGGTGGGTTCGACCTTCATCAGAACCTTCGATCTTCCTAAATTTGTTGACTGGCCCCCTTCGAACCGCTGCGGTGATGCGTCCGTCACCGGTGCCGCGTAACCGACGGTGACTTCGCGGAGCGCCGTAAATCTCCGAGCGCGGTCGGGGTCAACCCTGTCACGATGGTGTAGATATCGGCGCCTAATTTACAGGTGTGTTTACCTGCATCGTGACAGAATTACGGTCAACCGACAGATCCCGCTCGCCAGACTCGTATATCACCCCCGAGGAATATATTCTCTCCCCGGCTTTCTTCTTCGACATTATCCTTCTTTTATTGTTTCTTTCCTTTTATCTATTCTGCCTTTTCTTTTCCCTTCTTATCTTTGTTTCTTTTCTTTTTTTCTGAGATTCTGTTCTTCCTGCTTGGAAGGCGACCGATGTTTCCGATGCGCGCATTTTGTGGACAGCCCCCGTTTGCAGAGGTGGTAGGTGGACGTGTTAGTGCTACTTGCTCTTTTTTTAATTGTTCAATTTAACCTTTGTCGATAATCTTTAAGCCATTGAAATGCGCTGGTTCTTTTGAAACAGATAAATAAATGCGACTTATTTTCTGTTCCCCTGTTAAAGAAAGATTGCTATGTGCAATATCACTTCTTTTTAAATATATTCAAGTTACAGAAGGCATTATAGATAGGTTGAAGTTTGTTTAATTTATTGAATTGTAAAATTTTACAAAGCTCCTACTTTCTGTTTTAATTATTTAATGAAATTATGCATTTAGATATGAAGTTTCTTTTATATTTTTTGATTTATAAAAATAATTACCTAAATTTAGGTTAATTAATTAAAATCCACTTAAAAAATTCTGTTCTTTTTTAAAAGCAAATTCGAAATAACATATTAATCCCATATATTATGTTTGATGCTTTAATAGACTGGACATCAATTCTAAATTCTTTTACCTGTGGTAACAGAAATCAGTTTTATATTATAGAGAAATGAATCAACCATTATTTTAATATGATGTTGAATTCAGTATAAGCACTTTTTCTAGATGCATTATTTCATCTGTATTTATTATAAAATTTTAAAAAATATATTAAATAAAAGGAACCAACTAAAATAACACCATTTTATCTAAAGATATTTTCTTTTATTTGTTTTAAGGCAAAACAATTGAGAATCAAAAGGTCAGTAAGAAAAAGAAGGGATTTAAAAATATTTAATGTTTATAATCCGAAATGTCTCTCTCTCTCTCTCTCTCTCTCTCTCTCTCTCTCTCTCTCTCTGTGTGTGTGTGTGTGTGTGTGTGTGTGTTTCTTATTAAAAACAATCAATTATTCTATAGATGGTCGAACTTAATTATTCTTATAAAGTTACATTTTTCATATTTGATTATTAACTGCACATTTCACATTGAAAGTTGTTGTTCGAATAAAGTTACAGTTTGTCCTGGAGGCTGGACGAAACACAAGATCCAGTGCCTTATCCAACATGAAGAAGCTCAAACCAGGTTTCTTATCATCCATCTAGCGAATGCTATCACAAAGCTTTGAACATCCATCGATGAATTTATCATTCGAGTTTTTGTTGCCGCTGCTTCTGATAACCAAGGACCCGACGCAAGGAGTTACAAATTGTCGCATTTTATTTAGAATTCACTTCGTGTTGCCGCTTTGTTAGCTTGTTTCTTCGAATGGATGGTCCTCATTTTGTTCGACGTGACACGGTGTCACTGTGGAAGATTGGCCGAAGGGTTAACAGCTCTCCAGAATACCCAATCAATTCCGAATCTATTCGTTATTCTTCGGTCGATTGCTTTTTTTTTTTCATTGTGATCCGAAGAGGATATTCGAGTCACATCCCCCGATAATCGTTCGTCGAAGTTTTTTCAATTATTCACAGCCCATAACGTCCTTAAAAGTTGAAAGAAAAGATAACATTCACACAATGAACGTCCGCAAAGGCCGGCCTTGGAGCAAAGGAGCATTTCTGGTCTCTTTTCTTCTTTCGCTTTGGACGTTCTGTTTTCAAAAGATACTTTTTCTTCTTCTTTTTTTTTCGAAAGAGACACAGACGTGCCAAAAAAAGTAGCTTGGAAAATTAAATATAAAAAAAAAGATGCATTATTGTCAACCGTTGAATGTCCTCCGAATTTGCATTTGAGATAAATGCATCCATTTGGATTCTTTAGAACTTTTAAAATTTGTTATTTTTTTTAACAGAATAAGCTCTATAATGCATTCTTTAAAACTGAAACTGGTGTCCAGGAAGTTACTTTTATGCCATATCAAGGATGCTTGTTGTGATTTAAAGAGCTCTAAAATATACTTAGTTTCTTAACCATGCTAAAAAGTTTTATTATTTATTTATTTTAATATTTTTTTCCTCATTGGTAATTAAAAAAAATATTATATAAATAAATGTATTGAACATAATTTTCGTTCCTTTAAATAGAGAAAGAAATTCTAATTAATTTCCTTTGGTAATCAATTGACCGGAAGTGAAGTCAAAATTCACATGGTAAACAGTACATGTAAATGCAAGAAACAGTGGCGGATTTCTTACCAGGCTACCTAGGGCCTCTAGGCAGGGTGTAGGCTGGAGGCAAATATATTAAAAAGGCATTAGCCTAGAAACAAAATAAATTTCTATAAATACAAAATTATGATTTATAAAAAGTTAGGAAAAAGGCAAAAGTTAAGTAAAATATATCAAATTCCTATTTGTTCTGTTATGCTCATTTCTGTGTTTAAAAACATAAAGTAACTGTTTATTGTTTACCGACAGATTCTAAGACCTTCTGCCCTTTTGAGCATGCGTTATGATGGATTTAATTCGCCAAAATAGGAGCGAGAGCAAACACAAAAGGAAGAGATGTTTACATTGGACAATAAAGAAAATTCCGGAAATATGCACAACTTTTTGCATCTCACCCCTTAGTAAGATAGAATCGTCGAAAAGTAGTCATCTCATGATAGAATCGAACAATAAGTATAAATGTGCACAAGTGCTAATGATACGCAATCAGTACTTTTAGAACTGAGTAAAAAAAACCGTCCTTTTAAAAATATTAAAATAAAATAAATATAAAAAAATAATTTTCATTGATTAAAAATGTATTGAAAGGTGGAACTAAATTGGCCTTGTAGTAGGCACTGCCTAGGATCCCGAAATATCTTAATGCGCCACTTGCAAAAAATTCGAAGTCGCGTGTAATAAAGGCCGTAATTACAATTATATTTGCTTTCTTTCTGATCTACCTATATTTAAGTAAATCACCAGTTGAAAGCGATTAGGAAACTCAAAAACATTTATCTACAAACTACAAAGGAATGATATATAAAGTATGACACGTTTTAGCACTGCATGAAATGTTGCGGCTTTATCAAAAAATTCTACGAAATTAAATAATTCCCATTTTAAACACGAAATTCGCGTCACAGAAGTGTTACCATTCAAATATAATTTTTCCTACTATGTTATATAATTTTAAATATATCACTTCATTTTCATGAATATTTAACAAGGTTTATTAAAATACTGTGAATTTTTCTCTACGCTTCCAACTCGAGTTGTTGTTGAATGTAAATTTATGATTAAATTCTTTTATATATAATTGATAACACATTTTATTTACATTTTTATCACTTATGGATCTGTGCAAAAATGTGATTTTTTTTAAATAATATTATTGTGCTTTTTATTTAATTAAAATTATATCTTCAATATTTTTTTTCTTCCTAAAATATCTTTTTCCTGATTTGAATTAAAAAATAATTTTAGATGTAG
Organism: Argiope argentata; assembly: GCA_026289955.1. Lineage (NCBI taxonomy): Eukaryota > Metazoa > Arthropoda > Arachnida > Araneae > Araneidae > Argiope > Argiope argentata. The sequence continues at coordinate 1,026,737 of JAOUZG010007994.1, read as the reverse complement.
TTGTGTTATTATTTAATTTTTTTACATAAATTCAATTTTAAGCAATCTTTCTCTGGCATTGTAGTTTTTAATTGAAGCCTTTTTCAGTCAGATCTCGTTTTTAAAACTATTTTGATACCGAGCGATAAAATTAACTCGAAAAAGGAAATTTATGTGCGAAACTTTCTTATTGTTTTGCGATTGCAAAATAATTCAATTAATAGGAGATCTTATTTCATAATGATTGTCAGGGAACTCTTTTGTATTCACCAAGTTTTTCCTCTAGTTTGTTTCTCTCACTGATATTTCTTAACTGGAAGGAAAGTATATTTCTAATATCCTTGACATGGTTTATAATCCTTGATTTATATTTCATCCTTCAAATTTCTGATAGTTTAATCAAGAACAAATTCATCAGTTAATTGATTAGTCAGAATGATTTCACTGAGGTTTCATCGAAACAATTTCCATATATTTTTTTTCCACATAAAGATTTTCATATTGACTTGCTACTAAGTCGTGTTTAGAAGAGTATTTACCACAAGTGATTGTGCAACATTGTGTGTTATTTTGAAGCCATTGTTCCCCAAAATTCATGAATCGTGTTTTAGCTGCATAATTTTCCACGTTTTTCTAGAAACATTAGATAATTTCATACTTATTGAATCTCGTACTAATCTTTAATTTGGTGTATATGGGTTAAATTTGGTTTGTTTTTTTTAAAAATATAATTTTTTTATCCCTAGACTATTAAACTTTCTGATATTGTTTCTTAAAAAAATGAATTTTCAGTTTTAGAAAATTGATTTCTGATGTAAAGCTTTTCTGAACATTTTATTTTGAAGTTGTCGTTCGAATAAGAATTTCAAAAATCTATTCTTCATTTTATTGTTTTTTTTTTCATGCTTTTTTTCCTTCTTTTTTTAAAAATTGTTCCTACTGATACTATTGTTAATAATTTGTAAATTAGTAGGGAGAAAAAAATGAGCTTTGTCATAGGAGAAAGCTATAAAAACCTTATTTAAAAGGTAAAAGAAAAAAATTTCGGAGCTAGACAGTAATTTTCTGCTATAAAATAAATTTTACTATTTTCTTGTAAATTTATTTTTAGTAAATACTTTTCCAATATTTCTTTCTATTGTATCTCTTCACTTGGCGTTGATCCATGTTTTCACCATAATTCTCAGTTTTTAATAATGGCATCTAAAAAAAGTATAGGATGTAAAAAAAAAAAATGTTGTTTTAGAAACTTAAAATAATCGTAGATCTTCGAACTTGAAACTAAGGAACTTGGGGCAAAATGAAATTTTTAGATTAGTTATCCTAACCAACTACAGTAATCTCCAGAAAACCTTTCCTCGTACTCTGTATTAAAGATATTATACCAAAGAAGAAATTGTATGCCATTGTACTAAATTATCTTTGGCTGAATTTAGCGTTTTTACTGAATCTATAGTGTCATCATTAGCGAGTTGTTGTTGTTGTTGCTATTATTATTATTATTATTATAACTTGAGAGCATGATGTTGTTTTATTTTGAGGTTCTTGAAGCCCCAAAATACGTGGTCAACAAATTGGTGATCTCAATTCATCGCTTTTGAGGAATCAATTTTTTTCTCTTTTAAGGTTATTAGAAAATAATGCAGAAGGTTGTCATATTTGGCGATTTATTGTCAACTAAAGTTAAGACTTGATTTCCAAATTATTCATTCTCTGAATTCTTACATGGTAACTTAATTTGCGATCGTAAATTTCATTTTCTTTTTTATTTATTTAATTGTTTGATAATTAATTTCTGGTATCCGGGTGTAATAGCCAAAAACCCGAATTGGTTTTTCAGACGTATTTTTCTCATCCGGTTAAAACACAAATTTAACACTAAAATACACTTGTAGTTTCAAAATCACATACCAAATTTTGTATATTTAAGTTTCTGCGTTTTTGAGGTATCACATTTACACATTTCTGAGAGTACGGACCGACAGACGATCAACTCCCTTGTTCGGTTTAGCTCAAAATTTGAATGGTGTCTACACTATAAATATTAAATTTGTGTACCATATTTTTTCAGTTTAGCTCTCTTCTTGTTGTTATCATGTTAATTTATATTCGAACAGCTGGACAGACAGACTTCACTAAAATGGGTTTTCGTCAGACTTTTATAGAAATCTTCAAATCTGGTGTAAATGTCATCATCAAATTTCATCCGTCTAAGCGGTTTTGTGACAAATGAACATTCTCCAAAAATATGTTTTTTGAACTTAGGGTGATCTAAAACTTGGAGGTTCCCTAAATATCTCCAGTTCGATTTGTATGACGATTACAATATTTTCTTCATTCTAAGTATACAAGAAAGCAAAAGTTACTTTTTTTAGCTTAACGTACAAATATACTTTATTCAAAACAACAGTGGGATTGTCAGCCACGATAGTTCTTCCTCAAAGTTTGGGTATTTTAAATTAACCAATACTTTTCATTAATAAATTAATTATTAATAAACCAAAAAAAGAAAAAGAAATCTGTGATCGCAAATTTCAAATATCATATGCGGATATTATTATTTTTAAGTCATCGTTTACCTTAATTAATTTAAGTCATTAAGTTGTTTGATAAAGCAATGCTGGTAAAAGCAAGTAAAACGCATCTACTTTCAAAGAGGCATACATAATAATAGTGCAATACTGGTAAAAATTGGTTAAAAATATATGAGATTAAAAGATGTTGATGAATATTGCCATTTAGGCTGCATTCATTGCTTACGTGATTTCGAGATTTTAATGTCATATGGTAATAAACAAATCTGTTAAAAAAAATACAAATCAAATTTCTTACTTAAAAGGGAAATGTTTCCATTTCAGAATATACTGAAAAAAATTGATCATATAACAAAGGGAATTTTGTCTTGAATAGAAGTTCATGTAGTTGTCAGAGGGGGAAAAGAAAAAAAAAACTATGTTTTCTACAGAGGGATTTGTTGGATGATGTATCGTGGACTATTTCTGATATATTATGGATTATAGTTGATGGAATCTACGATAACCGATGTAGATTTTTATGTGCATGATGTATGATGATGAAGCGGACCTACTTACGGACTTAACGTGTGACCACCCAAAAAGAAATGAGATAAAAATTCTGTCCTCAATTTGGCTTACAGACTTAATTAGAGATTGATGTTGCTTCGAGAATTTTATTACTTGTGAGTGACAGTGCTTTGTGATCGGTACTATTGGTGCCTGCTTTCTTAAGTTGCTTATGAAAAAAAAAACTATTTCATGTGCCGCAAGTAGATTGAAAGATTGCATGTGAGGAATTTCAACTACTTCTAATGTCTTCTTGAGAGAGCGTTTTAAGGCTGCTCAAATTTTTGTGTTCTGTAATGCTTGTATGTTGAGTTTGTTTAGCTTTATATTAATTCAAAATGATGGCAAATGATAGTTATGAAAGATTTACGGAATGAAGTATTTGCTCTGAAGCAAAACATTGACATTTGGCAGTAATGTCTCATCTATACATAGCATAAAATGAAGTCTCCTGAAAGCGTCTGTATGTTGGAACCACAAAAACTCGACAAATAGTGAAAATATATTGGAGATATTTATATCGTTTTGTTGAGCATCTATTCAGAAAAGTTTTAGTATTTTAAAATCGTATCAAATTGAAAAGGGGTGTTTTATAATTGCTATTTTAATTTATACACGCATGCGCGTAAACTTGAAACTGATCATGTGCAAATAGCAAGAGCTGTGGTATTCATATGCAATGTAATTCTTTGTTTACGTCTGATTTTAAGCAGAAATCTCATTATGCCGAAAAGAAGGAAATCCAACCTCGAAATGATCGTTTATGTTTTGTCTACGGACGTATATTTTTACCCTTTGTAACAGAATGGATTTTAAAAGATGACCTAATTCCACTAAAAAAAAATTCTATAACAACCCCCTTCCCGAGAATAGACCCCAAAGAGCTCATATCTTTCCAGGTCCAAGCCATTTAACACAATATTGCAATACCCTGTATATTTAAAAATTTTAAAAGAAATGACGGAGAATATTTCTAGCCTTTAACTAGCAGTTTGAAAATTCTTTGAACTTTTATGAACAGCTATATTTTTAAGTGAAAGCTGGATAGTTAATATTCATAACAGCCTTTCATAACAATCTCTGTTTATACGGCTTAGTTCTGTAGTAAGGGGTGATTGGCTGTTATAAAAAAAAGCCCCGCCTTATTGATCCATGATTTTAATTATCAAATTGTCAAATTTTCTTCGTTTTCGTTAATGAATACAATTATTATCCCTAAAAAAACAGTTAGGATATTTCATTAATCTACATTCCTAATTTCTTTTTCCGTAATTTTCTTCTCTCCGGAAATAAATATTGTCATCTTTTAGCTTTAATTTAATATTTTATCACACTAAATGCATCGCAGTTACTGGTCTAAATTTAAATATAGTTCACTGCGATTTAAGAGCGTAATTCATTTTCGCTTCCTCCGCTTTAATAACTTATTTGGGCATATCTGTTTTTCTGCTGAAAAATCTGTTATTTTATCTTTCGGCATCCGAATTAATATGCGCAACCTATATGATAGCAAATTCTGCATCTACATTTGAATACATTTCATAACTTTGATTTGTAACCGAAGCCCTGCGAGAACCTTCTTACTCCAAGGCTGTTTTAATGTCGTCGTTTGTTAGATAAATCACTTTTTTATTGCAATCGGCTTATATTAGCTGCTTAGCATTCAGGTATGGATCGGAATCTTTGAGGAAACGAAATTCGAACACCTCTTATCACGGCGAATAACTAACGAAGATAAGGCTCGGATGACTGTCGCGAATTGTGTCCGATTGTCTCGGAGGTCTACTTTGATGTATACGCCATCATTTTGATCAAATTAAACTAGGTCATTGATGTGCATTCTAAGCACGAAGTGTGCTTATACTACCCATTTGATGAAACCGATGACACACTCAGAGGAAAGTGTATGGGTATGTAAGGGAGGAGGGGGAGTGGGGATTGAGATATAGTTGCCACCATTCAGTGAAATTAAGATGGTCAGAATACATTTTAAATCTATGCCTCTTTTTTTTTTCATTGTTTCACAGGTGTCGTTCTTGTTCGAAGCGGTTTGCTTTCCATCCTTGGAAGTGATTTTTTTTTCTTTCCAATTTTATATGTCACGTGAGTATTTATCTGTGCGACAGAGGAACGCTTAATGCAATTTAATTGGGCATCTTCACATATTGTGTCACATTATTTGCATTGTTTTGTGTCTTCCAGCTGTAAATTGTTCAACATAGATGCATTTGGAGTGGAGGAATTCGGTCCTTTTTTTGTCTAGATTAGTAAGCAAGAAAGGAGGATTCACGTAAACAAATTAATTTTCAATCTCTTGTACTGATTAGTACTGAGCTCACGTAACAAATTAGTACTGACGTCACTCCACTTTCTGCCATTATGGCTTATTAAGTAATAACGTATTTTTCAATTTGTGGTTGACTCGAGGCCTCTGCTATTCATTTGTAATGCAGGTAAGTTGGGAATTTTGTGTGTAATTAAGATCCTTCATTACAGTTTTACTGACATATTAGATCTATGAGAGTATATTTTTACTCACATTATATATTTTAAATCATACAGCTAATGTTGCTTCTAGTAGAGCTTTTTTTTTCCAAATTCTTCAAATTTATTATAAGTTAAGTTTGCTTTTCCAGCCTTGTTGATCCTATAGTTTGTAGTTTAAATAACTTTATATTTTTTAACATTAGCTGTTTATCTCCGAAAAAAATACATACTTTGAATCATTACTTTCCTTTTATAATCACATTTTGTTATCTTATATTATAATTGTTAAATAATATTATTTATAATATTGTGTAAATAAATGACAAAAATTAAAATCTTTATAAAAATATATAGCATGAGAAATAGTTTGAAATAGCATATTTTCATGACGAATAGTAGATATTCCGAATATATTATCTATTAGCTGATGTTGCTTGATACATTAATTGATTTTGTCTTTAATTTCATCAATTTTAGTTGTTGAAATTAAAAACAGAATGAGTTGTAATGTTTTTGTGGGGCATGGTATTTTAATGTTTTTGTGTGGGTAGAATGCGTTTTAATGTTGTGCTTTGTGTCTAATTCGGTATATAAGCAAATAATGATTTCTGTAATTTGTACCAGTAATGCAGATTAAGGAAGTAATATGTACCAGTAATGTAGATTAAGCAAGTAATATGTACCAGTAATGTAGATTAAGGAAGTGATATGTACCAGTAATGTAGATTAAGGAAGTAATATGTACCAGTAATGTAGATTAAGCAAGTAATATGTACCAGTAATGTAGATTAAGGAAGTAATATGTGCAAGTAATGTAGATTAAGGAAGTAATATGTACCAGTAATGTAGATTAAGCAAGTAATATGTACCAGTAATGTAGATTAAGCAAGTAATATGTACCAGTAATGTAAAATTAATGCAAATGCAGTATAATTAATATGTTCAGATTGGCGATTGCCATGGACAAGCTCGCTAATGCAGTCATCAATTTTAAGTCATATGAGCGTCTCTTGTTTTGAAGTAGCGCCAACTAAGGCCAAGAGTATTTCTTAGCTTCTCACGCATCACATCCGCTAGCACATCCCCTCTTTACGAGTAGGGGGGAACATTTGCACTTCTCATGGATAGAATGGGTGAAGAATAACTTTGTCCGAACGGGGATTCAATACCAGGCCGCAGGCCGTTGATAATGAAAGTCTTAAAATTTTGAAAGGAAATTTATCCAAATTTTTCTCATTGTCTTCCATTTTTTATATCTATACTTCATACCCCTAAATATGAAATAAAAAAGATCCAGCAAAAAAAATAATGATTTATCACGAGTTTAAATATTGATAAAAACGTAGATGTGTACATTTTGCTCTGTCTGCATTATATCCGATTCAACATTACGTAAAATTCAGAATGGAATATTCTGGAAAAAGAAAAAAAAATGCCATCCAAAATAAAATTTATAAAAGAAGCATTAATGCATAATTGAAAGCTTCTTCTTTTCTTTCTTTTTTTTAGCCCTTTACCTTGCAATTTTTTATCAACAAAACTTTCTACATTTCGCTCATTATATTTTATTATAGAATATACCGCCTGGAAAACAGTGATGAGCAGATAAAACTATGTATATTTATAGTTTTTAGCTTTTTTAAAATGAATTATTTATGTAGAAAGAGTGCGGTTATTTTATCGCATTGCTTTTCTTAGCTGGCGTATAATTCATAAGTGGTAGATAAAGTGTTAAGTAAGGCGAAATTCTGGCTTCCTGTGGTTTCCATTTGTAGGAAACGTTCTGAAATTCAACGCTGACCTTGAGAGATACGTCACTGAATAATTATAATTTCACATTTCTTCTTCAAAGCAAGTATTTTACTTTTCTCTTCATTGAAATCATCAATTTGTTCCAAGACGAAGCTGCGTGAGATGGGCTGCGCTTTATCTTATGAATGTCCCCTTTTGAAACATTACAGTGATTTCGCCTATTTTGTTTGTGCAATATGATTATTTTCAATTGAGTTTGTAGTTTCATATAAAAAAACACACTTCAAAAACTGGTTTTCCTTGGAGTTTAAGCAGTATCGAATTGTTCTAATTTATCCGCAATCATAATGTTTTGAGTTTTGAAGGTTATATCTAAACAAATTTTTCCTTCCATTCTGTGAATATGTCATACAGAAATACATATAATATAAATAATCAGTAATTATTTACTGATTATTATATAATGAAGGAAATTATAAAGCGATTGTGGTTAGGAATATTTGAACCACTTTTATTCTTATGGAGATTCTAATCTTAATAGGCTAAACATAAGGGGGCAAGGCTTATAATGAATTATAAGATATTCGTACTTGAAACAGTGGAGCATTGTATATGCATTTATATATATATTGCTGATTAAATGATATTAATACATTGATGATAAATTATGCATATTAAAAAATAGTCCTATGATGTCATAGGTCTTTGTTTTTAATATGAACAATTTTAAGAAAGTGTAATATTTTGCATCGTGGGTTCCTGAAATGTATTATTTTCAAATGCTGTAAATCAAGAATAGCTACTTGTTAAACTAGATTTGAAACTCCTATAAGTTGAACTTTATATTTTTTGCTAATTAAGTTACAATAAAATACACCCTAACATTTTCATTGATTTAATTATTTAAGTTTTATCACCATAATGTATGTTTTTTTAATACTTCATTATTTTTCTTAAATATTTTTAATATTTTATTCTTTATTTTGGCTAAGAAAGTCAGTTTAAGTAAAACGCCTTTAATTATCTGTAATAAGTTTGGCAAAGCAAAAATAAACTTAGTTATTTTTTCATTCATACTTGATTTATAAAATCTTCAAATTACATATGTGGTTACTCTTATTGAGAACAAATAGCCAATTAAATAATCTTTTAGCTCATAAAGCTACAATAAAAGCTAAAATAGAGCTACCCTTCCCACTTTCAATGATTTATTCAAAGAAGTTTTAACCACCTATTAGTACTTTAATCACTTATAGTGACTTATTTTGGATAAGAACTTCAATTTAAACAAAACGGCTCTAACTTATTTTGCTCCCTGCTTATTTTGCTAAACTAAAATAAATTGCACTTGTGATTTTTTCATTAATAACTGATTTATAAAACCTTCAAAATGCTTACATGCTTATCCTTATTGATAACATGATTTCACTAAAGCCGATTAAATAGTTCTAAACATGACTCCAATGTTGAAAAAAGTTATTGTGCAATTGAATAGAATTGAATTCTATTTTGCATCAAACATTTCATGACTGTCAAACAGAAGTCGACAGTCAATTTAATGTAATAATTAGGATGGAAAAATCTTTAATTTCATGGAGCGATTTCTATGTCGCCGTATATGCATAGAAATATATTTATGTCACGTTTAAAGTTTTTGTTGCTATCTTTCTTCGTACTCACATATTGAGTTGTGATTCCTATTGTTCTTTAGTAATTTCTGTTTTGTGATATTTTTTATTTCGAAATTCCTTCTGAAACGGAATATGAAATCTTGAGATTATATAATGTGGTTATTCTTATTGACAACATCAGTGCCAGTCCTATACCTGATACTAATGTTGAAAAAAGTTATTGATGTGATTTAATAGAATTGTTTTTGCTTTAATCAGAAGTCTTCATCTAATTCAATTAAAGAATTTTGATTGAAAATTTTAATTTTTTGGAACTATTTCTGAAACGCCATGGAAACATATTTGAATCATATCTGAAGTTCTTGTAGCTTTCATTCTTCGTTTTCTCATACTGAGTTGTGGCTTACATTGTCATCAGTAATTTCTCTTTTGTGATTTTGTATTTCGAAATTCATTCTGAATCTGGAAATGAATTCGCCAAATGTCTTCCTGTTTTGCCCCAATAATCCTCTGCCAGAATCGAGCTATCATCCCGCCAGCCTCTTTTCCACAGCATGCGTCCCGGATCAGTGCCTATCGATGATGGCAGCTGTTATCGATAGAGTATCAGAAGCTTCCTGAATCGGACCATGGCAAAAAAGAAAGGGGAAAAAGAGTCCTCGTGACTGGGTGAAAGTGTATGGCTGGCATTGGCGAGAGGATCTTCTGCAATCCGCAATCATCCCGGGCGGAATTCGAGTCCAGTAGGTCAGATAGGGTGGGCGGATCGCTTATCATCGAACACTCATCGTGAATGGAAACATCGTGAGCGGATAACCCCTTCGCTACCCTTTCACCGAGCGATACAATGCACAATGCCGGGCTTATTAGAGCACGAAGAGAAAGTGAGAGTCGTACATGAAGGCTAAAGGGAATGATTGGGAGCTCGTCCTCCAAACACAGATTAGTTCGATGCGTTTTTTTTTCTGCGGAGCGGATCGAATTCCCGTGGGTTATGGGGATGTGTTGGTGTGTGTAGATCGGGGAGGGGGAATGAAAAAAAAAAAAAAAGAGGAACCGGTAGATTTTTTTCGATGATATCAATGAATTGTTCGATTGAGGGCGAAAACGTGTGGTGAAAGTTGAGCGTTGGCGTGTAAAACGTCAGTCAGACGTGAGGTGGAGTTTGATGGAAGGAATGCGCTATTACACAACACGCCACTACCTTATGCTCGAATTTGTAACCATTTTCGATTATTAATTTTGGGAAAAAATTATTAAGTTTCTTGGCAGTGAGATAAATTCGGTTCTTGGAGAGTGAAGTTCCCTTGTTTATATTTAATCATAATCTGAAAATTAAACGCAAATACTGTAAAATATCATTTATTAATTTTCCAAACTGACATGGTTAAATTATTAAATAGATAAAGTAGGCAATTTCTTAAGGTCTTCACAATTTCAGAGTGGTTCGAAACCTCAAGTTTTTTAACGGTGTTTTGAAAGGTATTAAATTTTGCAATTCAATTTATTCAAATTAAAATAAAATATAGTTTTAATTAATTAATAAAATTATACTTAGCATTTAAAAGCTTTTTCATTTCCTACTATAAGTTCACACGCTCCCTATATTTATTTATATATCTTGTTCAAATTTTCAGACATTAATAAAATACTTTTTTATTAATCCACTCAAGTATATTTTTTTAAATTTGTAATGGATGATGTGTTAATACAATTTTTTTTTTGAAATATTCACTCATTCAATAAATTTGATTCATTTTTAATACTTTAAATAAGTTAGTAAGCCGGCTTTCTGGCACAGAGGTAGAGCGTTTCCTCGTGTTCAGCGAGCCCTGGTTCAGGCATGGTTGTTATTCTGTGTTCTATCTGTGAGATGTTTGACTGCGCCCCCCCCCCCAGTAAAAAGGGGCTGTGCAAGCAAATGTGGGGAGTGTGTAGCTAAGTCGTACACTTGGCCCTAATTGGTGCTACTTCAAAAACAAGAGGCGCTCCCTTCGGCTTAAATCTGCTGCTGTATCAACGGGGGGCTTGTCCGTAGGCAAGTGCCATAATTAACAACAACAACAGAGTTTGTAATGAAAACTGAACTCAGCAAGCAGTGGCTCAATCGGTAAAATGCGAGGTAAATCGATAAAAATTTCACTATTTTTCACGTGAAAGCGAAGAATGCGAGTTCAAATCTTGCGAAAATCAATAATTTTTTTATAAATCATTTAGATGAATTGTAATTACTTAGTAAAAAGAGACTAAAATAAAATTCCCTTTGCTGGCCTAAGGAGAAATTGACTTTAAAAAATTTTTTATGCTACAATTTTTTACTCTATTTTATAATGTAAAAAAGTATGCTTTATAATTCAAAAAATATATACGATTACATTATTATATATGATTTAATATGTTTTATATATTGTTTAAAATTATCTTTAAGTTCCATACGTGCATTACATTTTTATATGCGATTAACTAAAATAAACTTTTTAAAAATCGTATATAAGTTAGCGTTTTTATTATTTCAGTTATTTAGAAATTTCTTTTTAAAACTACTCGTATAAATCTAAATTAAAATTAACTAAAAAATTATAAATTGGAGGAGATAAAGACCCCCCCCCCAATATTTGCATCATTTAAAGGCGTCTAGAAGTCATAATTTGGCGTTATAGAAGGCTGGCACTTAATGACGTATAACTGAAAAGTTGTAGATCAAAATTTATTTATTTAACTTTAAATTTATTTAACTTTAATTATTTCAAATTTCAGGTATTTTTAATATATCCGTAGAAATAATTTTAAATTTTATGCTACTCAAATTTTTCATTTACCATCAATAATTATGCAAATCCACTTTAATGAATGAGATGGTGTAATTAAAGGATTGTTTTAATCGCAATTTTTAATTAAAATCAATTAAATAAAAATATTAATTGCTTAAAAATTTCCTGTTTTGAATCAAGATTACTATGAATAAATAAGTTTCTTAATTAAATATTAATTTATTCAAAAAAATGGCTACAAGTTATTAATGATTGTGATGCAAATGTAAACTATACTGCTTATATACCTTACTATGTAGAATAGACTCAATTAAAAATAGTAGAATTATTTCGAAAAATATTCATTTGTGTTTGATGCTTAGAAATCCCAAATTCAAAAACTAATTATTCTTTAAAAAATTTAACATGATTTGAAGAATTTAAAACTATTTTAAGGTATTTTAACTTTAAATTAGTATGTTATTAATTTAAATAGTTAACCGGAATTCTATTTTAAAAAGATTATTACTTATTATTATTTTTCATACTATTATTATTTTTTTAATATCGTCTGATATCTTTGAGGAAACATGATTTTGTCTTAAAGTTTTTATTTGTTTATTTATTTATTCTCTCGTCTAATCATATTCGCCTATCTTGTTCTAGCCGCAAATATTTTAGGTATTTTTTAAAGTAACCTACAAAGTAACATTGCTCATTCAAATCATTTATCAAATACACAGAACATAAATCATTTTGCATGCAAATCAAAGGCGTAACCTGTTAACCTCTTTAAATGGCTTGTCAGTGTTTCTACTCATCGTATTGTTTCTATTTAAGAATCTTTTTTTTTTCTCGTCCAATCCTAAAATTTTATTAGGGAATTTTAGTTTTTTGTTGTAAAAAAATTCGTTATTAATTTTCTTGATAATCCAAACTAATTTGATTAACCCGATGTAAATTATTCTAGGTTTTCTGATTTTAAATGTTTTGGATTTTAAAATGATTAATTAACTCATATTTTTAGTTGAAAAAAGTTAAAAATCTTAACCAAACGATATTTCTAAGTTCTCTAGAATTTATTTAAATTTGTTCTTTTCGTATTTTATTTGAAATGAAAAAAAAAATCCAACATCAATTTGTGTGATTTATTTATAAATTGGTTGTGATGTAAGCTCGTGTCCTTATTTCGCCTATTAATTCAGATATGGAAATTGACTGAAATTCTACCGTTTATTTGGTTTCAATCAACATCAGTGAATAATAATAATTCGGTTTGTATAGCGGTGTTTACAGAAAATAAACATTATCTTCTGTGAGTTGATTATGATTGATGCATATAAGTGAATACTGAATCAGAAAACAAAAAGAGTGATAAAAATTATGAAACAATTAAAACTTCATTTCCATACATTCGCCATTACTTATAATATTTTTTTTATATAATTCTTTAAAATAATGAAATAGTATGCGTTTTTTTTCTTTGAACATCTCTGATTATTTGCAAATACAACTTTCTTAAATTTTTTTAAATTTAATTTAGATTAAAACATTTATTTATAATAATCTAGTCATTTTCACCGATCCAATATTGATCTTTTACAATTACACAAATTATTATTCGCTGATGGTTGATATTAATCTAGTAATTTAACGAGTTGAAATTACAGTTATGTAACTCACTTTTTTTTGAAGAAAAGTTTTAATTCATTTTGATCCTTATGTTGAATTTTTATCTTAGAAAAATCTGAAATAACGATATTACAGTATTTTCCCCCAGAACGATGCAATACTTTTGTGATTTAATTTTTGAAAAACAAAAATGTGACTAACAGCACCTAACTTTAATCTATCCTGCTGGTAATAAATTTAAATTAAAGTCAGATGTCAGGTTTATTCGTGTCTATGATTGGTCTTATCTCTCGCCATCGTTATATCACTGTGCCAAAGACTAAATTTCAGTTTTACATGACACCAATGTTTCAAACGTTGTTCTAATAATACTACCCCTTTTCAGATAAGTTTTTTAGATGAAAGATTGTTGTATTTATGTACACCAGCATCCTACTAATACGTATCTAAATTTATGTAGTTGTTTTTACCTCAGATTGGTTTCCAAATATCTATATCCTTTTCCACTGAAGTTTCCAAAGATCTATATCCTTTCCCTATGCCACTGAATTTATTTTAAATTTTAATTTCGCATAACGCTAATTCTTATCAAAACATTGTCACTATGTCATTTTTAATCCCGATTTCAGCAAGATTTTTGAGATTAAAAACTTTTGAATCCGAAAGCATCCCACTAATACGTATCTATATTTATGCAGGCAATTTTTCCTCAGATTGGTCTCTAAAGATCTATATCCCTTTCCCATCATACCCTATGCCACTGAATTTACATCTAAATTTTAATTTCGCATGACACTAATTCTTATCAAAACATTGCCGTTATGTCATTTATAATCCCGATTTCTGCAAGATTTTTGAGATAGAGGACTTTTGAATCCGCTTAGTTTGAAAAGCACCCCACTCACTTATAAGCCGAGGCATTTAAATTTTTCAACTCGTTATCTAATTTTGCATGGACAGCTCTGCCAACTTTAAACTGTTCGAATCTAAAACACCTTCTCCATATCCTCCCACTGCGTATCCTTGTGGGCCTGCAAAGTGACACGCGCACGTCCGACCCGTTGCTTGTTAAAAACCTAACCATTTAACTCTCTCAAGTGGTGGTGCAAAAGGAAAAAGGAAGTGCGACTGTCTTGTGGCCATTGACACCAGAGGTCGCCTGCTTGTTTTTTTCTTTATCTCCTATTATTTTTTTCGACTGTCTTTTTCGCGGCGTGTGGGTCGAAGACGACTCGCCAAGCGTGGTCCGAGTGAAGCGTGCAAGAAAAGAAAACGGGGGCCCCTTGTCTTTTTGTTTGGATCGGGCTTGACACACATAATTCGGACCCGAACACTTTCACCGGGCTTTGTAGAGCGTGGAAGATTTAGAAGAGTGGATCGGACCTGTTGCCGAAGAATAAAAGAAGGGCAACCCCCTTGTTTATGGCCGCGGTGGCCGATTGCGTGGGAGGGGCCCGCGGACCCAACGGAGGGTGACATCGAAGAATGGAAGAAAAAGAGAATTGAGGGTAAAAGTCTGCTTTTATGCATTTTTTCGCCTTTTCTTCTCCTTGGAGGAGAGGTGACCATTACCGGGTGTGGCGTATCCGGATTGGATTTACGCTTCGGCTCGTTTCTATTGATATCGGTTCCTTGACACCAAACCTTTCTGAAGAGAAAGGATTAAGTTTCTCCCATTTATTTTAAACGGCCACTTTCGTTTTTACTTTACTTTATTTTTTTTTAGATGGAAGAACGTGAAATGGCTAATTTTCACGTCTTTCCCCCAAAGAAAAGTGTGCATACTTGAGTGGATGGTGCTTTTTTGACCATGTAGCAGCGGCAGTGAATTTCCCATTGCTGTTTGGGTGGGGGTGAATTTTTTTTGATCATATTTTTATTATCGCATGCAGGGACCATTGTTGCACAGCTAGTGATGCTTTTCGGGTGTACGCTTGACTTATTGACGCTTCCGGTATTTGGGGTGGGGAGGAGGGAGGGGATGTAAGCGCTCGTGCGTAATTTATGCACAAGGGTTATATTAAAGGAAAAAAGAAAAAAGAAAGGCCATCACGAATGGGAAGCCATTAAAATGAAGTGATGGATGTGGGATTGGGGACAAAATTATCCATAAAAGTTGGATTAATGACGTGTCCTTCGTTTTTATAAGTTCGGATTTAAATTTTATTTAGTTAGTTAATTTTAGACAAAAAAAGTACTTACAAAACTTGTCATTGATAATTTTTGGTAGATTAGAAAATTTGATATTACTTTAAAGGGATGGAAAAACAAGTTTCTTTAATCCGTATTTGTAGGGGGGGGATTGTAATATTTTATATAGTTAAGTTATATCTGAAATATTCGTTTATTAGAACAATGATTTAACTTTGCGCTACACTGTTATTACTCCTATTAAATATTTTTAATGGTTAATGGCTTTATCTAACCAATTTATGTGTCCTCTTATTTTCCGATTTCAGCATTTAAAATGTTTATACATTTAAATATGTGGAAAGAAAGATATAAGTGGGCATATATATGTTTACTCTAAGCAGAAAATTTAACACCGGAATAATTCAAAGCTTGTTAGGTTGATTAGAATTTTTATAGAAAATGTTCCAGCGGAAGGAAAAAAGCTTCGGATCTTGTCGAAAGTGTATGGAAAATATCAAAAAGTATCCACAGATGATTTGATTCAAGTTATATATTTCCGTAGCATAACTCAATTTCTCTAGCGCAGCATAATTTTCAAATTTAAATCCTAACTCCTTTCAGTATATACAGATTGAAGGTTTGGACTACAAGTAGGATGTTTATTCTAAGCCATTTTGGTAATTTTTATTTTAAATTCTAGATGATTTAGTTGATTCTAAGTAACATACGTTTGAGGTTGAATAATTCCCAGTGTAAATTTAATTATACGCAAATGCCATATGATCCGTCGATTAAAAGATTAATAATTATTATAGTTATTACTTTTTACTAAGTACTTTATCTTGAGTTTTTATATACACAAACATTACAAATGTTTGTGTGTATGTTATTTAAATGGCTTTATTTAACAACTTCATATCATTGATTACAAACAATTCCAAGTTTCTACAAAGTTTAACATTAGAAGTCCTCTTCAACTGTCGCTACATATAGTGGGTGTTTCATTATTTAGTAAACGAAAAAGTGTAGCCATTTTCTTTTTTAAAAAAAGTTTTGATGTGATTTTAATCATTGCGGGAACAACTGGAAAACACCAAGTTCGTACTCTAAAAGCACAATAACCTCGCTTAACCATCTGCGTGGCTGCATGAGACACCCTCTCGCAAGATGTGACATTGCTTGCAGAGATGAGACATGGCATGTCTCACCCTCTCCCTCCCTAGATTACTTCCTTTAAAAATCCCGACTTTTTTTAATTAAAAGAAAGAAAAAAATCCCCATCAGGAATACTTTCTCCACTGCCATCTTTTACACGCGGATATACAAACTCATACATCATGCGAACCAAGTATTTCCACATGTTATTCGGGATCTCCCTTTCCTTCCCCCCTTTTTTAGCCGGAAATAATTACTCTTTCTTGCAGCGAAATGATATATACATTTTTTTATATATTTTTTTATTATTATTATTTTGCTTTCTGCGTCTTTTCGTATTTCCCCCTTTTCTTTGGTTTGTCCCTCCGCAAACTTTTCTTAATGTTTGTTCAGCGTTGGTTTTAAATTATAGCCCCCGAGGGGGTCCGGGGAAGGGTGGAGGGGAATGGGGTGAGGGTTTGCTTCGTGTGATACACCGACGACTGAGATGATATGGCGGACGGAAACGGTATGTCATTGATTGGACAGCGCCATCTATTGACGACTTCGTACATAACGCAAAATCATTTTAATCTCGGTTGAAATGTCCTGTTTACAGTGCGCTTGTATTTACTTTGACAGTGATGAGACCGGCCTTCTCTGTATCATGGAAGCTTCTCTAAAAAAAATCTAAAAAAGGAGGAGGTAAAAAGGGGGAATAATCAAAGTAAGAAAAAATATTTAACCTAAAAAAGGACGTACGCTGTCTGTTTGTAATTAAAGTCGCATTCTGGGATATACTTTTTTTTTCCCTCTCTTTACCTGTTTTCCGAATACTTTTTTTGTGGAGATTTCTGTTTAATTTTGGATAAATTACGTCATGTCGGGAGATCTGTGGCTTTTCTTCAAAGCAAAGGAAATGTCAGGTTGGAGAAAAAAAATTGGAAGTCAGGTTGGTCATTCGGTAGGAGAAAGAAATTGAAGAAGAGGGACCACACGTTTGCTTTTTGGGACCGAACAGAAAAGTTAATTTAGCCGATTTAAATTAGATTTCGGGGCAGGCCAATCACACGAAAACCTTTCTCATTTTGCGGGACGACATTTATTTTTACCTCATCTGCTTCTTTTTTACTTTTTTTTTCTTCTTCCCCTTCTTCTCTCTTTAAAATTTCATTTCTCTCTTTTCGCTTGACTCTTAATCTTGTGGTGATACCTAATAGATATTGGGCAATAAAATAGCGACGGTAATAGATTATTTAAACAGTTCGAAAAAGAAAAAGAAAAAAAAGGATGATATAAAATGGAAGCACCAAAGGGGAGGAATTGAATTAAGAACTTGATTGAAAATAATTTCTTGTACTCGAAAAGTTTCCGATGTGCCGGAATACATATTTAGCTAATTTGTATTAATATCGGAAGGAATTTTATTAATTTAGTTGCGAACTGATTAATTAAATTCGTTTGGGGAAGTAAAATCTTAAAACTGATTATTGAATTTGTGCGTTAAAGTTTACATTCAACTTATGAATAAAATAAGTTTTCAATGATGGTATTCCGGGAAATAATAAGTTGTTTGTAGATTACCTTTTAGAGATTTTGATTACTCAAATTCAGGTAACCTCGCTGTGGCTGTTCAATTCATTACTAAAGGCCTAACGATAAAATCTGAAACCCAGCATGAAAATATTTGAAAGTCGTCGTGTTGTCAAAGGGCTTGGTGTATTTTCCTCAGGGGCTTGGCATCACGGGTTTGAATCCCGGTTCGAGCCTGGTTGTTCTTCTGTGTTCTATCTGTAAGGTGTGTAAATGTGCCCCCTTGTAAAAAGGACCTTATCTACTCCCACAACTGTGTTGAGGGAGTAGATAAGTCGATTTCTTGTTCTTAGTTGGCACTACTTCAAAACAAGAGACGCTCCTTTCGGCTTTAAACTTGTTGGTGCCTCGTCGATGTTTGTCCATGGCAAGTACCACTAATAACACCAAGGATTTGAAATCCGATCCTCATAGCTTCTATTTTCTGCTTCTGGAATCATTTATGTAGCATAAAAGTAGTGTGTATAAAGCATTGTTGTAGGCAAACTATAAATATTTATTAATTATTACTGGACGGCGATGACCTGGTGGCAAAGTTTTGGTTTCAAAATTAGGGAATTCGTCATTTCTCTATACATGTTTTGTTTGAAAACATTATTGGAGTATAAAAGTAATCTGTACAAAATCCTGTAATATAGCTATAAATATATATTAATTACTTCTGAACTGCTGTGACTGGTGGCAAAGTTTTATCTTCAGAGTCCAAGGATCGTAAGTTCAATTCGTCATTTCGCCTTGTATGCTGTGTATTAAATCATAGAGTTTTATGACTACGCACAAGGTATTGCTGTAACCAGCTATAGATATTTATTAATTACTATTGAATTGTAGTGGCTTAATGGCAAAAGTTTAGCTTCAAATTTAGAGAATCGCAAGTCCAATCCGTCAAAGTACAGTATATTAAATATTATTGATGTCAAGCTGGAGCTCTTCATTTATTCCTGCATGACCGATATGACTTGATGTCTAAGTCTCAGCTTCATAATGAGAGTAGTATAAATCCAGTTTACCGATTCTCCATATACATTACACATTGAATCGTTTCTATAGTACAAATATATCGTACAAAAATATTATTATAGCTAAGCTGGAATTATTCATTTATTGTAACATGCCAGAGGTGGTTTAATAGAAAAGTTTCAATTTCCAATCCTATCCATCGATCCTATAGACATGTAGCTCATTAAATCCTATAAAACTATATGACTATATCCTATAAAGCTATATAAATTAGAAGAGGAGATCGGTTTTATATAGCTCCTTGGCATGTAATCATTGAGATTTATATTAAAATAGTTCTGTTGTAACATCAAAATAATCTTGTTAAATACTTGAATTGTAGTATATTTCACATTCTAGATTCTTGTTAAGTTAATAGTATAGCTAGTTAATACACATTCAGCTACATAAAGGCATGAGACTTCATTTCATTCAAGGCATTTTGATATACAGAGAGAAAAAACTGTCTCGTCAGCATGCGACAAACTGTCTGACGCATCATAATCTGTTCTTAATCCAATAAAATTTGTTTTATTATTCAGAATGATTTGAATTTTCTAGCGGGAAGTGGAATGAAAGTATTTCGAATGAAAGTCTTCATGGTCATGAAAGTATGGCCATTCACTGAGTTACTTAATTTTATCTTGAAGTATTCTTTTAACTGTAAGATCCAATTACATGTTAAATGTCGAGGTCAATGTGTAACGTGGAATTTTCGGTTGAAGTTGACAGTTCGGATTTCTGTCGTCTGACCGCAACCTAAAATGACTGACGAAATCTACCTGAGAGTTCCATTATATAATTTCAAAACGGCAAATCAATCTAATGCAAATGATTACTCTTCATCTAATGCAAATAATTACTCTTTTAAACTCGCTTTTAATTTCAAATTCATATTTCGTTCTGAAAGTTAAAAACTTTAAAAACTTTCTCTAAGTAATAAAAAATAGGAATAGTTTGGATTTTAATTATATGATGGCCTAAGGAAATAACAAGTTTCTGATTGCAAGGATAACCATTATTATAAGTACAAGATGACCATTCTAATTGTAGCCGAATAGCTTATTTATAAATTCCACTTGGTAAAATACTTTATGTGGCTTTACCTCCTCGAGTAGACGACGATCGATAATTGGCGACTATTGACTATTTAAATGGTTTTAATCAATCTAAAATAGTGACATTCAAAGCTTCATAACTCGGGCAGTTTCAGTCGAAGAATAATTGAATTTGTGTTTGTATAAAATCTTCATGGCATAACATATTAATAAACATGACTAATAAGATCTAAAATTGCCTAAATAATTTTAATTGCTGATAATGATAATTCATTTCAGTTCTGAAATGACAGAAATCATGTAAGCTCTTATACAATGAAAGCAATTTCTCAATTGAAATTACATTCTCTAATGATTTAAAAATTAGTCATTAGTTCTGTTAGAATGAAAATTTTGTAGAGTATTTACTTTGACAAAACTTGAAAGACTAAATAAACAAACAAATAATCGAACCCGGTAAATTCAAAAATAAAATGGTTAGAATTCTTTCACGAACTATTGTTTTCACTTGATACCCAAAATATTTTACATCTTCTCGTTCTCTAAAAAAATTATTTTGCAATTCTGTCACCTACATTGTTAAATTTTATGTTGTTATTTATAGGTGACTTTAATGCCATTTGAATCCCGTGTTGTAACTCAAAATTAATGTAACTTATGCGTAGGAATGTCACAGTGTCATATCGTATGAGAGAATTAGACTCATGAGTTTTTTGTCTGATTGCCTTCACACGAAGTTATTGTGAGCCTTATTTTATTAGCTCTGAAATTTGTTATTTTTCCACGACTACATGAAATAGACAGAAATATAAAGAGAGAGAGAGAGGCCTTATGAATGACAAGACATTGCAAGGTCAAATACATGTACTACCATCGTTATTAGGATTGCTTTAACTCAAGTTGTTGGGTGATAATATCTGTTGATGAATCATACTTCTAAATTTTCCGATATTCAGTTCGGCTTTGCAAGTATTTATAGATCTACTCTACATTGAAATTTCGATCAATTGCAATTGTGGAAACTTTGTTGTTTATGATATTGTGTGGTAATTTAATATAAAATTTAGCATAATCAAAAACGGTCGGCCATAATTTGCAATCAGTGTGATTGGTATGTTTATTACTTGAAGGTTTTTCTCCTGATTTATTAGTAGCCGTTAATGAAAATTACGTTCCGTTTAAAGTTATTTAACATATCTAAATTGAAATTTTGAATTACGATTAATTTGGTTTTATTTCATTGATTATGAATCACTTCCTAGAAACAAATTAATATCTTATATTCTTCAGTTTATACCTCAACTGCAGGTGATGCAACTTTCTGATAATCTATTTTTTTGAAAAACGAAATTAATTATCTTTATTACATACAAAAGTGGCTCGTGCTAAAATTTGACATTATTTTTTACTGTTTTAATTTTTAATTTGAATTTGGAAAGATGATCAAACAAAGTGAACTCTGATAGATTCAGAGGCCGAAATTTTGAATTCATTTCTAACTATATTTTTTTTTAATGTTAGGCTAAATATGTTTGTAATAAATATATATTTAAGCCGGAACGACAAATTTTTCAATGTGAGTACAACAGAATTATTACAGAAGAAATTAACAATTGTGGCAAGCTTTGAATTGGATAGTATTGTTGAAGGAATTGGATTCGAAATTAAAAGATCGAGCAGTTGATAGGGAGAATAAATAATTATATAATTGCATAATAACCTTTATATATATATATATGTATTTAAAACATATAATTGCTTTATCTAGGAAATAAATTATAAAATAATGAAATATTACTATTTTAGTTATAATATTTTATATTTCCTTTTTGATCAAACTTAACATAACTGAAATTATAATTTGAAATAGAAATATATTAAAACTTCAAAAGCTGTGTGTGTGTTTTAGTTAATGCCAATTTTAAATTAGACTGAGGTAACTTCAAAAAAAAAGTAATACACTAATATAAAGAATTAAAAATGAGAAATACCTAATGGAAGACCAGCGCATTGTGGTTCCACTGCTAATGCAAATGATGTATTTTGCGTTGATAAAACGTTACTAGTTCCTTTATTATATATTTCTTTACACGTAGTTGCCAGCAATGGCTTGACTAAACTAAAGTATTTTAAATTTTGCGGTTGGTTTTGGAATTAATCTAAAATACTAACTTAACTTTTAGAAACGAGAGCTATCTGGAATTATCTGAACTTTAATCTACATTTTTTATTACATTTAGTATAATTTTCTACTTTTCTTTGGTTTCCTTTAGAATTAGGGCTTAAAAAACACTGAATTTATTCAGAAACCCATCATAATATAATACAATCTCTTACAGTAATATAAATACAGTCTCTTTCGGAATGAAGGTCGAAAACTGTTTCAGGGCATTGATTGAAAGCTGTCTTTTGAAGAGCCAGCAGAACCCAAGTGTTCGGCTGACCCCAAGCGACACCTCCGACCGGCGCAGTGAATGGCCAATGAAGCCACCGCGAGGCCTCCTCAGATAATCTCCCCCCTTTTTGTCTCTTTACGGACGTTATTAGTGGTTTTTGTTTGTGTCTTGATTATTCCTCATGTCGTGTTTTTGATGAGCCCTACGAAAGCGGATATAGAGCCGCGATAAAAGGACTGGCGGAGGAAGGGAGGGCGGTGGAATGAAAGTCATATCCTGTCATTAACCCAAATTCGCCCCTTTCTTCGTGAGCGGGGGTGGGCTACTCATGATCAGTTCACTTCAGTCCGCTCGCTCTGCGTCACTTAGCACGGCCTGCCTTCGGAGGGTCTGCCTGCCTTTACCCCCGCACAGCCAACAACAACAGAAAAAAAATGTAAGAAAAGAATGGCCAACTTTGAGTGATTGGTGGGGGACTATCCATAAATTGCAAACAAAACATAATCTTTTCTAAGAGGGAATTAAATGAAGATACTGTTTTGTTTGTCAATTAAGATGAGATGAATATGTATGCAGACGATATTTTACTTGCAAGTGTCAGAGATATAAGTTGAGTGCAGATAACATCCACAACAGCCTTGAAGAACAACTTGGAGACAGCATAGGTTTCTCAAAATTTCATTCTTTAAGCCTAAAATGATAAGAGGAAGACAAAGAACCTTAGTGTCTCGGGTCATCATTTTCTTTTGATACCCCGAGATCCTAATGATGACTGAGGGAGGAAAAAAATTTACCACTGGCATCATCTACCACCACTCTACCCCTAGTAATTACCTCGTATTCAAGTGTCAACTCCTCTTTGTTATGAACGTAGATTAGATTTTACCACCCTGTAACTATACTTTTAGAATTTTTGTATTTCTCATGCCACAAAAACTAGAATATCAAAGAGTTGAAATTACCAAAATAGACTACTCGTTGTAATGTCTTCATAAGAAAAACGTAGTTTTAAAAACATACAAGACATTTATTCACAGATATAGATAACAATAAATATTTAAAAGAAAAGAAAAGCAGGCTTAATATCTTAAAATACTCCGGAGTTTTCAAAACCAAATCCGGCCATCGCAAACATAAAAACCAAAATCTCCTCTCCCTTCTCGCTTCATCCCTTTTCTTTTTACCGACACCTTTTGCTTCTCTCACTTCAGTTCAACTCCCAATAAAGCAGGAAAGGTACCAAAAAATTCGGATCCAGGGCGACTTGCCTTTAAATGAGCAGCAGAGCGGGTACAACATGCATTTAAAACATCGTTGTTGATAAATGATTTGGCTTTATTTTGGAGCCAGCAGATGTAATTAAATCACAGAAGTTACATAACTATGCATATTATCAATTTTCTATCTTCCGCTGTTACAAGATACACGTTAGATATTCAGATTAAACTGCCTAGAAGATCAGATATGTTGGTGAAAAGGAATTGATTTCATCGACAGCTTCTCATGTTTATAATTTTTTAAATCTTCATACTCTTAAAGCTTTATTACATCATGTATTCAAAATCTAAGAAGAATTTCTTTTCTCATTTGGGTATTAAATCTTTTTATTAATATTTTTAAAATTATGCTGCCTCTCTTTGAAGGGGGGAGGCGGGCATATTTTCAAGCATACTGCCAACTAATCGCCAAAAGGCTCTTTAAAGATCACAAATTCTCCTCTTAATCCTTAAATAATAAATATCATTTATAAGCGAAGAAACTACCATTCCTTGCAGATCTCGCTTTTAAAAACTAAAGGCTAGCTACGTCAACAGAGTATTACATAAATCAATTATTCACTAACATTTCAAAACGTGCCGAATGCTTATTTTTAGAAAACTCTACACTGTGTTAATTTGAACGGCAAAAGAGTTGGTGTTTTTCTAGAGGAAGATAATTTAAATTTTTAGTACTATTATTATGTAGAAAATAAATTACATCTCTCAAAAATATAGAACAGTTTATTAAACACTGACATTCTACCTTGTCACCACTCACACCACTGAAGTCCCATATAGCTGTCATTTTTTTTATCTGAAATCTTTTAAAGAATTCATTCCAAGGAAAAATTTATTTAAAAAATTAAATAAATGAATTAATAATGGAAAACAAGATTTCATTCAACGAATAGAATTCAAACTCCTTGGTGTGAAAGAGCTATGATTTAAACGCTCAAATTCCTAGTAGTCAGACTGATTGTTGAATTTCACTCGCCTCAAATGTTAACCGCAGACAAATTTCTACATTCAAAAACCATAT
The DNA here is from genome assembly GCA_026289955.1 of Argiope argentata. Lineage (NCBI taxonomy): Eukaryota > Metazoa > Arthropoda > Arachnida > Araneae > Araneidae > Argiope > Argiope argentata. The sequence continues at coordinate 1,001,812 of JAOUZG010007994.1, read as the reverse complement.
GGCCATTATTTGCATATTTATTGGTTATTATTTGCATACCAGGGCTTAATTGCCAAGCAACTCTCCAAAGGTAACACGATAGATTCAGTAAAAGAAGCTAAATTCACGCCAAATGTTAATATTTCGTTTAATTGTATGCCAATGCCATGAAATGCGTTCTCTGGTACAACCTCTTTATGGGTGAGTTGACGAGAATATTTTGGGGAAACCACTCTTACTGGTTTTGTTGCAAACCTGTACCATGTCTAGTAAACTGAGTTTAATTTAGTTATATTAACGTCCCGCTTTAAAGCAACACTCTCCAAAGGTAACACGATAGATTCAGTAAAAAAAGCTAAATTGACGCCAAATGCTAATATTTCGTATAATTGTACGCCAATGCCATACAATACGTTCTCTGGTACAACCTCTTTATAGGAGAGTTGACGAGAATATTTTAGGGAGACAATTCCTACTGGTTTTGTTGCAAACCTGTACCATGTCTAGTAAACTGAGTTTAATTTAGTTATATTAACGTCCCGTTTTAAAGCAACACTCTCCAAAGGTAACACGATTGATTCAGTAAAAAAGCTAAATTCTCGCCAAATGTTAATATTTCGCATTATTGTAAGCCAATGCCATGCAATGCGTTCTCTGGTACAACCTCTTTATAGGAGAGTTGACGAGAATATTTTAGGGGGACCATTCCTACTGGTTTTATTGCAAACTTGTACCATGTCTAGTAAACTGAGTTTAGTTATATTAACGTTTCGTTTTAAAGCAACATTAGGGATATTCTGGGATGAACCTTAACTTCGAACGGCGATCTGATGACGCGGACAACACCTGAGCTGGCACACCACACCACCCTAACAGATTTAACGTGCAATAGACCCTCTTACATGACGGTTCTTTTGAGGTCTCGCACCGAAACTCTAAGGTTCGCGAACCGTGACCAGACCACCAGTTTGTAAGATGCAGTGATAAACATTATTTATTATCTATTAATATGTCTTGAATATATCAATAATAGTGGGGTAGTGATAGGAAGAAATATATATTCCCTCCCCAAATGGGGATATAGTACAAAAGGGGATAAAATATGAGCATATTATTTCACTTTTAAAGCTAAATTTGTTAGAGGAGAAAAAGAATCATTCGCTTCGAGTGTCTTTATCATTTAATGTGTCACTGTTTTCACTTGTCATTTATAAAAATGTCCTTTTTTATATATTTTTCTATTTAAGAATATGAATTTTTCTCAAAATTTCGTATGTCTGGAATAGAATTTCCTGTCTGGGTTCTATGTCTGTAAATGTAATTATTAAAATTATAAATGAATATAAATTTAAAGACATACTCATTAAATTCAATAGAGCTAAAACTCATGCAATAATTTGATTTTTAATGAGGCATCTATATTCTTCATTTAATCCCCGTAAAACTATTAATGTAGCGTACATTGAATTGAAAATTTTATATCATTACCAACTCTAAGAAGTTAGAAAACTTAACAAGAATTCCGTATTTTTTTTATTCTTTTTTTTTTCGAAAAGAGTTTTTACACAGTCAGGTTTTTAATTAAATTCCGTCAAATAAGGATCTCTATTCCTCAATATCGCTGTTCTTATATAAATTTACACAGATAGAGAAACGGAAAATCAAACTAACGAACTTTTAACGAATTTCAGAATGAGTGAAGGCTGATAGAGAAATAATAAAGCCTCCAGGAAACACGGGCGACGACGATCCGGCCTGGGCACTATTTACCTCCGTGAACGGATGAATTAAAACGCTAGATTAACCCAGTTTTTGTAGTGCACGGAAAAAAATCGAAAGAAAGTAAAAAGAAACACAACTTTGAGAAAACTTTTCCCACACAAAAAAAAAAGAAAGAAAAAATTCGCAATTAGTCATTTTTCGAATATTTTTTTCTTCTTTTTTTTGCGTTTTTAATTTCGGTTTTAATTGAAAGTTAAAAGAAACTCAATATCTGTAGCTTCTGTGAAGTACTTCCTGGCTTTCACATATACGTTTCCGGTGCTTCAAGCTACTTAGATGTTTAATTCACTGAGCTGTATTTTTTTTAAATGCGTGTTTGTTTTTTAAAAGAGAAGAAGAACTGGGAGAAAGGTATACGTTTAAAAAAGGGAGAGATTTGAAAAAAAAAATAAAGATATGAAAAAAAATAAAGAATAAAACTAAAAAAAAAATCCTGCTCCTCATTTTATCTTGTCTCGCTATAAAACAAATAAAATGTCACATAGGTGTGCCACCCCCCCAAAACTGAAAGTTATATGCGAAATCACCCGCGGTTAGGTTTTTCAAAGTTAAATACAAAGAAACTACTTTCAAATCGCTTAAAAAGATACACGATGGGGAAAGAGATAAAAAAAAACAATAAAATAATAAAAATCACAGTGAAGATGGGAGGGGGGTAGGAATAAAAAAGTAATAGCGATGGAAAGTATTAAAAAAATAACAAAAAGACAAAAATGAAATGAAAAAAAAATAATAAAAAACAGCCAATCGTCCAAAACTATAAGAAGATAAACGCTAAAAAGTCAACTCGGTGTGTTGGGGTGGAGTGGAAATAGAAGGGGGAGGGGTGGAACCCGATCAAATATTCATTCCTAAAAGCACCTTAAGCTTGTGGAGTGAGCTCCAGCGTCATTAAGAAAAACACCTGTGCGTTTAGGATCGGTAAATACTGTGCAAAAGAAGACTAAAATGGAAGGGGGTGTGGGGGTTGGAGTCGAGTAGTAAGAAGTCTGCGGCGGGTAAAAACATATTATGCCCATTTTAATTACTATCCTGTTTTCCCACTCCCTCCCCCTCCTCTGCTTTCCCCGCGTGTACCGAGTGCAAACACGACTGAAAGTTGCAAAATTAGTTTGACTTTAAATCCTAAAATCCGACTCTTCTTCGACATAAAAAAATATTTAAAAAATTTTCAAAGAGTAACGGTAAAAAAAAGGAAAAGAAAAGAAAAAAAATCGAGAGAAGTAAAGGCAGTGAGGGAAAAAAAGCAAAGGAAAAAGTAGTTTAATTTTTTTTTATTAAAAAAGTAAGATACCGTAGATAAAAGGATAAAGGAAGAAAGACTGATGGTCAAATTATAATAAAAAAAATAGTTCAAAGTTAAAAAAAAGGTTGAAAATTGTATATCCTATTTCTTTTAAAAAGATTGGTATTATTATTGGTACCGTGCTTCTGAATTATCTTAATTTTTCTACCCTCTTTTTTTTTAATTTATAAAGGATTGGCAACACTGTTGCCTTTTTTTAGTTTCTATTTTTCTATTTATTGTATTATTTTTTCAAAGCATAAAGAAAAGATAAACAGCTGAAAAAAATGAAGCTAAAAAGTCCAGATTTGTGTCTTAAATTGAAAACTTTAACAAAAGTAATTAAAATGAAAATGCGTGTTCTTATTATGAACTTAGATTAAGATTTCACTTCTTTGGTATTTCTTCGAACTCTAAGTAACCTGAAGGTATCGTTTGATTGGTTAGCTTAAAGTAACTTCATGAATTTTTTATGATTCTTGATTTTTTTTTTTTCAAATTCGACTCTTGCTTTTTACACCGTTTGATCCTAGCTTAAAATCTTGAAAAACTAAGTTATGCTTGTTAGGTTTGAACTTCGGTGTTCAAGATTAAGAATCTTTTTTTAAAAAATTTAATTCGCGCTACTATTTTAGGAAAAGGTAGTTAGGACATATTTTTATTCCATGATTATAACTTCATGAACCCTTACACAAGCAAATTTGCATTGTTAAATAAATCAAATCAAATTTGTTTGATGACCTGGTTGAATAAAATTGTTGAATATTTCACACGTATCGAAAAAGTTTCAAAATTAATTATTTATGCTCTGTCTTTTGAACAGACAGTCGATTTCATAGTATCTCTATAGATAATATTGCAATTGATGCCGTTGTAAAAGTTCCAGTATAAAATGTTGTTAACTCTAGTTAAATACGAGTATTGTTAAGATATCGTTGTCCAGGCAAAAATCCATAGGATAATTAAATTTAAGAGTGGAAATGGAGATCATTTCTTGCCTCTCGAACTTTCAACATCATGTCATACACAAAAGAACTAAAGAGTAAGGAAAACACCATAGTTTCTTCACATACATATGCATTCATAAATACCTTTCAAACAGGGATTTTCTTTGTTACCATGAACCAAATTATTTTTTATCAGATTTTTATAACTGCTTACTCATCTAATATTTTATGATAAAAAGTGAACACAGAATTCATGAGAGTGTGTGTGTGGATTTTTTTCATACAGAATAATACATGATACTTTCTGCATGTTATCATTCCAGATAATATTTATATAATATTTCATACAAAATCGTTGTAAACGGTTTCATTTTATTATTTTTTCGTATATGTTTGTAAATTCTGTACATAGGTATTTTTGTTTTTTCTATTGTAAATATTTTGATATTTAATAAAATTCCCGTAACATGCCCGTCAAATCTTCAGTGATTAGAATGGTTACAGATACAAGGATATGAGACTGCTTTTTTGTTCTGTTCTGATTATGTAATTGCAGGTTGTTTAAGTGTAGTTTAATGTTTACCATTCCTTTACTTTTCCTTTTCTTTGAAGTATATATATTTTTTAAAAAATTAATGATTTTAATATTATCAAAATGTTATTCTAAAAAAGTATTTTCTTTCTTTGCAGGTAAGCATTCTATACATGCACTTTGCAAGATTCTGCACCGAAAAATTGGTAATGCCAGTTTCTTATTTCTTCGTGTTATAAAGATTATCAATCTTAGTTCAAGCTTGAACTTAATAAACAATGATTTTTAATAGCTAAAAATTACATCATATCATAATTAATTTTTGAGGACGGCACCATCTTTGAACCATTTACGCTATTTATACAAAAGGTTTTATGTTTTATCCCATTGAAACATAATATATATAAAAATTATAATGGACAAAGTATTGGAATTAATATAATTACTGTAAATAAATTTATTTATTTAACAAAACAATTTTTTATGTAAATTGTCTAGAATATTCTTTAAAAATAAAACCTCGTGTTTTCTTTTTGTGGAAAGTTTATGCAAATATTGTAATGATGAAAAGTATCAAACATACAGAGCATCATTATCTAACTCGATTATTTTCGTTCTGAGTCTCTTATTATATTCAAACCATACAAAAGAGGATGAGTTTTTCATTTAATTTTAGTCAAATGATTAAAGTTTAAGTCGCAATTATCATAATGCTATTCATTTTTTTAAAGGCTTTAACTGGAATTTTTTCGAATTTTTCAATAAGTCGTTTAGATTCATTTCCATTCTTTCCGTTTCCCGATAGTAAAAGTTAAAATAAATCTATTCTGGAGTCGTGAGCCAAAGACCATTGTGGATGGGAGACATTTTTTCGTCATTGATTACATAAACGGAGATCTCAGAATACATCCCCGAATCAAATGAGCCTTTGTGTTTCACAGTCTTGGCCCTAAACCAAAACCCAATCCATGCAAGGAGCCTAAACTATTGTATATTCACCGTTTTTTAATTGAGTTCGCAAATGACATGGCGGTCGTTGCTTATCTTGGCTCTGAGACGGCGCAAAGCGACATTATGAAAAGGTATATTTGTATCGAAGACTTAACCATTCGCTTTCCCGTACTGCCGCAGGAGTTTATTTGCTTTTCTAAAAGTCAAGGTAGGGCGTAGCGCGTGCGACAAGATTGTTTTTAATTCTGCCGCTAACAGAAGACCAATAAACTTACTGTTTGTCTCTGCAGCTGTGGGTGCTTGGAACAAATTGGAAGATGTGGGTAAACTATAGTTAGTATCGTAATGAGTTTTCCGAAGAACGCTTACTTTTGCTTTCTCTGTATCTGATAAAATGGCACAAGCGTAGACTAAGTCTGAGAAGAACTGGTTCTTATTGGTTTGATATCCATAAGGTAGAGAAACTTGGCATGTATTTTCCAAAGCCAAATAATACAGATTTAAACTTGAGGGTGTTTCATTATAAGAAAGGTGGTTCTCAGCTTGTTGATATTAGGCTTTCCTCATAAAATATATATTGCGTTTAAGTCTAAAAACTTTTCGCTTGTTCGAAATAGAATTGAAATTTGCATTCATCTTAAACATGTATGGCAGGAACTAATCCATGAACTGCCTATTTTTTTTGACAATTCAGCCAGTTAAGTTATATATATCCAGACGATAGTTTTGTTAAGTTCTTTGAGACTTTTTTTGTGTGGCGTAAGTGGGGTATTTGGCTAAACTGCGCCAAATGGTTTAATTTAATTACATTAACGTCCCTCTTTAAAGCAACACTAGGGCTATTTTGGGGCGGACCTCGTAATTTTGAACCTTTGTCAAATGATGAGGACATCATCTGAGCTAGCACCCCTCTCCCTCTACTTCTCACCACACCACGCCTGAAGGAGGACATTTGGCTCAAACAATTTAATGCGCTCCAGACATATATATATATATATATATATATATATATATATATATATATATATATATATATATAAGCTGATATTTTAAAATTTTGATTTATTTCATCAGGAGATATTTAATGTACAAGCAGTGATGATAATTCAAATTAGTTCATTTAGTTTCAATTTAGTTCATTTCAACGATGATGCCCGTTTATATCTTGATGTAAAAGCAAAAGTGACCAAAATTATTCCCCTCAGTGATTTTACTAGGAGATTTTTATAGGGCTAAGGAACGTGTAGACTTAGGAAAGGAAAATTAAAAAATATTTCAAGCATTAAGGCCTTTTATCCTTTTACCGGGAGCATGAAAACCTGTTGAATTCGGCAGTTTTACTGAGACCGTGTTGAATTAATTAAATTTAAAAAGTGGGAATTAGATCAAGAAATAAAAGAATGAAGAATAAGAATGAAGTTAATATGAGTAAAATTAAGATAAAAGTTAGTAAATTAATTAAGATTTAAGTTAGACTAAGAAAAATCATTACTTATATACATATAATATACCAAAAAGTTGCGCTATATTATTATTATATTCAAATTGTGTAATTATGTTTCGTTTTCAAATAACTGATACTTTTGAAAAGGAATATCGTTATAATGTGATCTATAAAAAATAACTAAATATTGAGTAAAAACAGATCCGGTATTATAACCCCTAAATTACATATTTATGCACAATATTTCAATACAACAAACCAAAGCAAAAATATAATGCTTCGAATACGATTCTTATGTTCTGTTCCTCTTACAGAACTAATTTCAAATTAGTTCATTTAAGCAAGGAAAGTAAGAACATAGTATACATAATTTTTGTTACATACAGTATTGAGTGATAAATGTGCTGGTGGTGGTGTCCGTAAAATACCAAAATCCAAAATCATTGATTGTGACAGCTAATGGGATAAGTTAGAAAATTTCAAATAAAAATTGTATTTTAAGTTGTTTATGCTACTTTGTAAGTTTAAATTCAATGTGTTTGTTCATAACTTGGATTCATCCATGCTGATATGGCAGCAGTTGTATCATAATTAATGTCAAAAATATTATTATCGGAATCTATCACATAGAGGATGCGAATTCGTCATGTTTCTTACGTTTGAAAAACCTCTTTAAATTTCTTCTTTATCTTTATTCCCTTTGGAGTAACAGTAATTCATTGGATCGGAACTCCGCTCGAATATGAGATTTATTCCACTGTATGCAAAGTAGATTGATAATGTCATTGCAAAGGTAGATTGATTATATCACGAAGAAAAAAATTTCTTTAAAGATAATTTGTATTATTTTTTAAGGATGGATGCTTAGTGAATCTTGTACATAAGATACTTGTTATATAGTCTGAAATGATTATCTACTTCGTTCGATAACAATTGTCTTCGAAAAACATTTTTACGTAATATTCTTTTTCGAAGCATACTAAAGATTTTTAAAAAAATTCTTTGATTTATTTTATTTTGAAGCGTTTTCGTATGTAGTTAAAGAAACTTAATCCAAAATCACGCTATTTTTTTTATAAACTTCCGAAAAAGAATTTGATATCAGAGAGGGATTCAATAAGTTTACAATTAGAATCTTTCCTTGTCTATCTTATTTATTACAGCAGCTCCTTAATCCTTTCAATTATCAAGTTTTCTCCGCTTTCTTTTGAAAACTTGTACAAAGTGTTGAATGATAATATGGTCATAAGGTACTTGTTACATAAAAGGAAATATACATCTTCTTTTAGTATTAAATGGCTTTGAAAAACTTTTTTTTAACATAAAACTCATTTCGAAACGTAATTAAGATATTTAAAAAATTCTTTCTTATTTTATCTTGAACAAATCAAAATTGGTTAAAGAAACTTAATACAAAATCAGTTCACTTCAGAATTTATCAAAAACCATTTCAATAAGTTTGTGATTAGAATGTTTCCTTATCTGTCTTGTTTATTACAGCAACTACTTAATCCTTCCATTTATCAAGTTTTCTCTACTTTCTTTTGAACACTTATACACAGTTTTAAATGTTAACATGCACTTCAGACAATTGTTGCATAAAATGAAATATGTCTCTTCTTTTGATATTAACTGGCTTTGAAAGATTTTTTTGACATAAAATTTCATTTCGAAACGTACTAAATATCTAAAAATAAATCTTTCTAATTTTATCTTGAGCAAATCAAAATTGGTTAAAGAAACTTAATACAAAATCATTTCATTTCAAAAAGCGATTTCAGAATTTGATATCAAAAACCGATTTAACAAGATTAGAATGTTTCCTTATCTGTCTTGTTTATTACAGCGACTACTTAATCCTTTCATTTATCAAGTTTTCCCCCACTTTCTTTTGAACGCTCGTACACAGGGTTAAATATTAACCACGAACATTTTAATAAAAGCTGAATAAATACATTGATGAAGTATTAAAAGCTCTCCAGCAGATAAAGAAAATTCTTTCTTTCTTTATCATCAAAAACCCGGTGTTGATAGACAGCATAGCCGGTTTCCTTCGTTCAATTGCGATCAAAACACAGTTAACATCTTTATAATTATCGGCGCATTTGTGAAAGCAAACACAACGAACGGTATCTGATCCCAGAAAAGATTGGTAATGTTGTCAGGGTATTGCATTTTATATTGACAGCCCAAACAACTCTAGGAGTGTAGGGTATGGAAAAAAGATGAAAACTGAGAAGGTCTTTATAAATGGGACCTATTAATTAATCTCAATTTCTCAGCGGGTCTCGTGTGTTTCATTATAAACTTTTCTGATCGGGTTCCCCAAAGCAAATGTACCTGTGATCGATAGCAAAGAATGATGTAAAGTTGAACGAACTTTCTCAACATTTGATGGGGGTCTATTCTCGAGCTTTTTAAGGATTGAAAATGCATTTCATCTTATTGTCTATTTCCAGCATATTCCATTATTATTTTATAAATTGGTTAAACCAGCTTTTAAATTTTAATTGAATCTTTTTCACAATAATGAGAAATAATAAATTTTTTTGTTTAAGTAATTTAAACAATTAATTAATTATATAAATTATTTAGAAATTTAAAGAAAAAAATGAAGTTTTTAAGTAACCACTCACATATACAATTTTTAAAATTTTTTTCTGAATTAAAGGATAATTAATGATGTTTCTGAATTAAATGATGTAATTTTCTGAATTAAATGATGATAAATGTAATTGTTTTTAGTGTGTATTCCCCCCCATCATTGCAGATTTCATCGTGTAAGAATGCAGTAATTTTATCAGTTTCCTTTATATGTAAAATTCTATTTGTGGTAATTAACCGCTTAACAGTTTTGCCGTATGTCGTACGTGGATCTATTTACTGAACTTTGATAGTTGTAAGCTAAAAATAAACCATTCCTAATGATTATAATTTAATATGAAAATTACTTCTAATACATAGATGAGTCATGTATTCAATGAATTTACATTTGAAATAAAATAAGAAAATATTCCTAAAATAGAAGTTGCCATCTTATTAGATAGTAAAGAAAATAAAACAGTTAAGGGGTTGAAGGCTACAAGAAATTTAAAATTTAATTTTCTTGAATGTTATATTTTCATTATTATTATCATCATTATTATTTTACTAAAAGCAGATATAACAGATGATTTTTTAAAGTAATTTTTACTATCATTTTTTATTTTAAAAATTGAACTCGTTTACTTATATCTTTCAGAAATAATTCACTAAAAAAATTAATTTTCTGATATTAAATCTGAAATATAAATATTATAGTGAAGAACTAACTGAAAACTAACTTCGATGAATTCGAATTCCTTTGATGATTGGTAGATAACTTAATTTTGTACTATGGACTTAGGCGTATATGGCCGATTTATTGCTTTTCTTTATTGTTTTTAACATTTTCTTGCTTGTAAACTATATGTTAATAGACATAATGATAGATGTCTACTACTAATAAAAAAGAAATATGTGTGAGTAAGTCGATTAAACCATTTCGCTTGATCTAATGAAACAAATTTTTGCATAAATATAGACTTTGACGAATCAAAATGTGCATCTCGGACTGATTTTTGCTGCTATTATTTTAATTAACTAAACATTAAGTGAGATTTTGTCATTTTACTCTATAACATCCTAAAATAATCTTTCAGTGAAATTAATTTGTTCCATTTAAATGATAATTTTTTTGATGATTCTAATATTCAACAGGATTTTCGTTTTATTTAATTATTTCGTTAATTAATTATTTCATTATTAATATTCATTATTTTTAATTATTTCATTGCTATTTCATTTCTTTCTTCAAACATTAAATCACGTGAGATTCTTTCCATTTTTTAAAGCTAGGCAAGAAAGATTCTACTTATTATCTGCTCGATTTACATATAGAATCGGACATTGAAGTTTCAACACTGCGAAAGACGGCTTGTAATTTAAACAATAAACAAGCATGGCAGTTAAGTTTATAAGGGCGTTGCAATGTTCTGATCTCGCATATTTTAAGAACCTGAGACTAACACTTTTGGAAGATTTAACTATGCAAAAGGGTGATACTTAGCGACATGTGCGCTTTCCTATAATTCTTTGTTACTCCTAAAATCTCATTAGGCTCCTTTTCTTCCAACTCATTCCTATTTTGGTGAAATAAACGTCTCCAGGCACATGCGCAAACGCGCGTTGTGTTTCTGTTTGAGAATTGACAGTACATTATTCCCATCAGGAAAATTCGTGTATGTAATAAATACAACAGCCATATTCTATTAAAATAGTTGGGATTTTATATCTATCAGAATTTGATGCTATTAAATTGTTGAGATAACTTATGAACTTGAAATTATGCACCAGAAATTCCTTTCAAATTAAATTTAATCTATATTCAGTACAAATCAACTGGTCATTTACGGCGAATAGTCTTACTATTATATACATGGTTAATTAGATGCGAAACTGGGCATGGCAAATGAAGACAGCAAGATTCATTTATAATCTTACAATAATCGAGCTTCCCATGCCATTCATTACTTGGATCTGAAACTATGCATATTTTCTGGATTAAATGGATTCTTAAACGATGATATCAACAAGAAAAATCTCCCTTGTCATACAGCATGAGAAAAAAAAAAGGGAACTAAATTAAACAAATCAATAGAGTAATGTGATATCGGTCCTTCCTCTATTACTTATGAAGTCTTTTCTAATCATAAGTTATTTCTGAAAATAAATAATTCATCTGGCGCTTCGAAATAATGGGTTCGGCCATGACCACACAATGACAACCCGCCCTCTCCCCTAATTGAAACGGAAGCGAGCCGTCCCCAAACACAAGCCAGCATTCTCTTATCGAATTGTCAAGCTGTGCAGACAGACCGTCACCAGAGCATTGCAGTCACTTTATACTCCTCCATCCTCCAGAAGTCTATGTAAATGCTTCTCCAATATCGTGCATACATTATTCATATCGCTCGGGCATTAAAAAAAAAGACGAAGGAGAGATGAGGCTAAAAAATGGGAACAAAACAACATTCAATTCCATCGTAGATTATCGCCTGTCATTTAATTCCACTAATTGAAGCAGGCGCTGACGTCATGCCTCTTTTACCCCGTTGAAGAGGGGTCCTCCTGGGTATTGGTGCTATGTGCCACCGGGGCGTATGCCCGGGTAGTTGATGTGATCGCAAAAAATTGGCTAATGGATGTACGTATTCGGTGAAGTGTTGGATTGGTGTAATAGATATCGTTAAGACACATTGTTACGGGTGTGGTGGTCAACTCTTTTATAGGGAATGGGACCATTTCTCGTATTAGTGTATGCAGTTGGTTTCGTGTTAACAGATTTGGTGTAGTGGTACTCGTGTGTTTGTTTTCAGCAGTCAACATGCGGGTTCCTGATATAAATGGCCTTGAATGTTGTACTTTGTGTGGGAAAAGTAGTTATTGTTGTCACCAGATTTTTTGAAACATTCGGATACAAATTTTTAACCCTTTCCGTTCGAGAGATGAATTATGGTCACCATACATGAAGGGCATCATTTTGACTTTCTATTTGTTTATTTTTCAATTTTGATTGTTAACAGTAACAAAAATATTTTATTTATTCAATTTCTACTTATATCAACAAAGGAAAGATTAATTTAGTTACTTTTTATTAAATAATTGCAATTAATATAGATAATTTATCAAAAAATGATTGATTTTCGTAAGAATTGAGCTCGCATTCTTCGCCTTCACGTGAAAAATACGGAAATTCTTGCGTTTTACAGAGGTAGCAACTGCCTGTCGATTTCATTACAGACTACTAAAACTCTATTTAAAGTATTAAAGATTAATTACATTTAATTAATGAATTAATATTTGAAAAAAATGGTATTAACATCACGTGTCACCAACTACGAGTTTTTAAAAAATGTATTTGAATTTGAGTGGGTGAATAAAAGGTATTTTATCAATGAATGAAAATTTGAACACGAGTGTGAGCTAATAGTAGGAGTTGAAAAAAATATCTAAAAAGTAGATATAAAATGAAAATCAGCTTTTCGGGAAAATTCAACTTGAAACAATTATATATATTTATTTTTTTCGGAACAATAAACAAACTCTTATATTTATTGAATAATTTTGCATTGTTTTCTGAGTATAAAGGGTTAGCAATAAAAATGTTATAAATACTGTGTTTATTTTATTATTTTTAAATATTTTTCTTTTAGAGCATTTATTTGAATTAATGACGCAGAATAACATCAAGTGTAAATGATTTTTTTTTATTTTCGTTCATACCTGTTTAATAAGTGGTAACAATAGGATATCGCCTTAACATATTGAAATAGGATAATGTTAGGTTTACGATATAGCCTTTTTTATGCTATAATCATTACGCTTTTTTGCTTCGATTTTTTAAACATATATTAATTAGTTCATTGAAATTACTTAAAACTAAATTAATTAAAACTTGTAGCAATAACTCATTTAAAAAGGGAATATTAAATATATCCTATTAATAAAAGATAAGCTACATATGTGCTGGAATTCCATTGCTTTAAATTAAAAATAGTCGAAACAATTTATAGCAAATAAGTTTGTATGAATTATCTGTTTCGCTATTTTTTATCTAAATGATTTTATTCACATACGTTTATAATAACAGGAAAAAACAAATATTTTTTAATTATGATTCTGCAAATATAATTTAGTATAAAAGAAACTCATGGAGACTCTAAATCAAATTATTATTCGTTATAAACAAATTTCTCATTAAGCTTAGTCAACTTACCGCTGGCGTGACTGTTCATCTGCGATAGCTAAAAACATAAATTGTTAATCAACATCATGATTGTTGAAACTGTTTAATTTTAAGGATCAAACTTCATCAGTACACAAAATAAAATCATTTCATACACGAATGAAATCCTGTAAAACTTCCCTATAATATTTCTATAACAATTTAAATTGCTTTTTGTTTATTACATTTATTTGATATTTCAGTCTATTTTGAGCAATCGTTAAATACGTTTTGGACTCTGCAGATTTTGAATATTTTAGATCTCTCTTTAACTTAACGTTTCGTAATTGATCCTCCTGCTTTTGTGGTGGCCTGGTGGCTCGTTCTCAGTTTTTACTTCGCGACCCCATTCCACCGAAAAAACGTCGTGTAAGGGGGTCTGTTGCGCGTTAAATCTGTCATAGGCCAGTGTTTTCCCGGTGGTGTGGTGTGTTGTAGAAATGGAGGTGCCAGCTCAAGTGTCGTTCTCGTCATCTGACTGTGGTTCAGAATTACGAAGTCCATCCCAGAATAGCCCTAGTGTTGCTTTAAAACGGGATGACGTTAATATAACTATACTGAACCTCCTACTTTTGTAATGAAATAAAGCGGAATAAATACTGTTAATGATTAAATTGTTATCAATTATTATATTGCTATTTTTATGCTACATTAAAATAGTATAATGCTATGGTATAAATACAGTTTACAGTCCATTATGTGAGAAAATGATGGGAATCTAGAGGTTTAACATTTTTTTGTATTTTCTGTATATTCATGCTGATTCGCTTAGTTCTTTGAGTATGTGTTCATTTATAATTTATTTTATTCTTTTATTACATTTTTACCGCAGATGATTTTTCAATTCTGTTTCACAATCCTCATAATTACATTTGGGTATATTTTATCGATTCTCAGCTGTTCTTTGAAATCATATAACGGAAATGCTTTAAGTTTTCCTAATCAATCTCGGAAGACAAAATTTTCTTTTCTGCCAAGTCAAATAAATCATAAAGATTCGACTGCAGGAACCAGATGGATTTGCATCGGGCTTCTCCGAAGTACAGATGGTCGTATGCGAAGACCCTGCGTCACGCCAGCGCCTGTTACTTACCACCAGGGGTCGGTCGTGCCCTGTTGCTCGGAAAAGGTATTTGTCAAGGCACGTCCCCCAGGTGCTGTAAAAACTTGTCTCCAGAGCTGCAGTGTCCGGCAGGTCCCCGGGGAAATCACGGAAATGGAATTCCTAGTGGTTGCTCTGACCCACATCCACGCAACACGACACACTCGGGTCGTCTCGTGGACATCGTTAGGTTGCGGCCACTCCGAATATTGATAGCCTTCGTCCGAGAGAGGTCCTATTCAATTTTTTCCCGGGGAAAAGGTGCGGTGGATTAAGGCATCAAGAGGTGCGTTAATGCTCTCTTCCCTTCCGCCGTAACAAGGGCTCTCCCGGACCAAATCTGTTTTCTATATATGAGGCCCAGAGGAGTATTCTGCCTTCTCGATTTTGAAGGAGGGGTTGGGGATCTTCGGGTTTTTTTTTTTTGTTTTTTGTCGGAGATTCACAAGTTATTAAAGGTTTTATGGTTTCTTACGTGTTGCCAGGTGCGGTCTTGGGTCGTTTGTTGCTCAATGTGGGAAATGTCCGGAAATGAGGGGGGTGGGGAGGTTAAACATGATTTCCAGAAAAAACACTTTGTTAAGGGGTATTTGGTTTTTATGTCTGAATTTATATCTATGTTAAACTTGAGTTCATTGCGTTAATTCGTGTTTTAAACGTGGTTTTTAAAGAGAACACTTTGGTAGGGGTATTTGATGTTTATGTTTGAATTTATGTCTATGTTAAACTGAAATCCGTTGCGTTAATTCGTGTTTTACTGAAATGAATTTGTGGGTGAATTTAGTAAGTGAACCACATTTAGTGAATGAAATTTTAGAAACAGAGAAAGAGCTCTTAAATTTTCTGCTTTCAATTATTAATCTTGCTTTAGCGTCTTCCCTGTTTTACATTTCTTTTTTAACATTTTTTTTTAAAAATTAATGTCACTAGAGAGCTAAAGACAGCTTCTGAATACTTCAAATTTACTACTTACTTCAAACTAAACACTTCAAAATTTAGTCTGCTAGTGTTGATGTTATTTCCATTTAAAACTGAAGTAGAGCATAGAAACGTTAATTTTTTTTCTCTAAATTAATCTCCATTTTGTTTTACAAGTATAATTTTACAGTTTTAAAATGGAAGGATGTTTTGCAATTTCAACTAAGATATCATACGATATCTTAGGGTAGTTGTATGCAATGTATCTTAAGTTGAAACTGTGCTGATAGCTTTTGGCACTTCAGTATGGAATAAAATAAAGTTAATTTGATAACAATGGAAATGGCTGTAAAATAATAGGCTGACTTTTTAAAAAAAAATATTAAATAAAAACTTGTTTGTTTTTTTAAATTACTACTATTAGTTCACAACTTCCATATATATATTTATATATCTTGTTCAAATTTTCAATCGTTAATAAAATACTTTCTATTCATCCAATCAAGTTCAAGTAAATTTTTTAAAACTTGTAGTAAAGGATTTTTGATAATACAGTTTTTTCGAATATTAATTCATTAATTTTTTATTAATTTATTAAAAACTAACCTCGCCTTTATAGTTGTTCTTTATAGTAGTTGCAATTGTTAGGTCTGGATAGTCCGGTTGGCAATACGTTGGATTCACATCCCGTGTGCTGCAAGTTCGAACCTGGTCGCAAAGTTCTCCAGGTCGGAAGTTATACCTCAGGGGGGTACTGAATAGAAGGTGGTCGTTATTCGAGTATTCGTGGGTCCATACTCTCAGAAGCTACTGCACTCTTCCTTCCGTTGTAAAGAGGAACACGAGATCAAAAATTGTGATTGTTTAATGAAAAGTAAATAAAATAAAAAAATTTCCTAGGTTCCTAAATTTTTCGTAATATCCAAACTAGGAACTGATCTCAAAAAAATTGTTTTATATTACTTGTTTAGTAAGCAGATTTGGTTAAGCTTTTTATCTCTGTCTTTCGTTAGTACAAACGCTTCTCCAAACGACAGCATTGTAATGAAAATTGCTTTCGACTAAGTTAGTGCTTTGTCAAATTATGTTATTTTGTTATGTTTATTAGGTTCATTAGAACCTAAATAAAGTGTCTGAAAACATATACAAATATTAAATATTACTAATTAATTCACTAGAATTGTAAATTCTTCGCAGACTGAACTATCGGCACCATTATCAAAAACAAGTTTTGAAAGTCAAATTATGAACCTCATGCACTCTTAACTTAGCCTCTTAATCACCTGAATCGTCGCATGGGTTTAAGAGTCGCCAAGTTCTCTGAAATTTGGCAGTTGCTGTGGCGGTAATTTTTCAAGACGGCAAAGCAGTGTTACTTTTTAAGACCTTGAACGGCTTGAAGACTTGGCAGAACCGGAGGACGATCACTCATTTCAGCCGTCATTAGTCGTATTGGCGTTCGAAATACTTGGAGGGCGAGAATTCGAGGATTGCGAATGCAACTGTCTCGCTGTGTGGGGAGTATCAATCGTCGTTTTCCATTCGCACAGAGTTGCCAGATTTAGACCACAGACATCAGAAACATCACACCAGTAGATGCGGTGCGACAAATGAGTCGTGGCTTTTTCCTAACACAATGATGAAAAAGAAATCGGAACGTTTGGTCTCCTGCCAGAACAGCCAGCTATGAACGGCTTCTTTAGCAATTTTTTTTCAAACCTTGCCTTTGGTTACCTCGAGTAAAAAAGATCAACGTGGCGTTCGCTGTTAATTTATGGGTTAAACGTTTGAGGGTATTTCTTCTTTCACTTCTACTCAGACTCACTTTAGGATGATGATCATCGACCTCTCCTGAATCAGCTTCCTTTTCGTCGAGTTATTAACTTTGTTTATTATTATCATCTTTTTTTTTTCTGAATTTTTTCGTAATCTTAAGCTCGTTTATGAGATTATGTTTACTTCGGTGAGTTAATGACGCAATAAATGAAACCCGGTTTGATAATGCACGTATAAGATTAATAAGTTTCTACGACTTCCAAAAGACATATAATTTTTTTTAAAAAAAATCCATTCTCAATATGTAAATATCAAAACTATCCTTATTGCAATTAAATCGTGTGATACGCGTCTATAAACAGAATTATTCTTCTGATAATTTAAAATTTTATTTATAAATTTTCGATTTAATGTGTACAGACATTAAAATTGTGTAATGCATTGGGCTAAAACATGAGCGCTCCAAAACAATTTGATTACATCCAAACCTCAAGCGAAAGAGAAAAATAAATGTTTTTATGTTATAGATTTTTAATATATTGGTTCGGATTTTTATCTTTTGGTCATAAATTTAAATTATTTATTCAAATATACATAAATATTTTATTTTCCTCTTAGTACTATTTCATGCTTTTTTTTCGGTTTTTAGAATACAGTGAAATTATATTCAAATATATTCAAAAGCAAAACTTGTAAGATTATTTAAAATAAAAATTACGTATTTGCCTAAAATGTCACATGAGTCCCGGTTCTGGTTCGAAACTTGAGGAAAAAGGTTTCAAAGCCCATCCGAAATCTGCCAAAACTTTAAAATTCTTCACTTTTTTTTTTTTTTTTTGACATTAGAAATGACGTTGCCATTTCAGGTGTTATACTTGACATCAGGGCATCTTTTTATATTACAGAGCCCTCCCAAAATAGCCTTTTCAATATAAACTTTGTAAATCTTTACAAAATTGCTGAAAAATTGACAAGAAATTGTTATTTACAAATTAAATTGTTTGATTTTGGATTTTTCATTATACAAATTGCATAATTTCTTTGTAAATTAGAAGTACACATCTGAGTTCTTTATAAGAAAGATGATATCAAATATGTTACCATTTCAAGTGTTATCTTCGATATTAGCCCATCTTTCCACATAGCATTTCCATCCCAAAATAGCTTCTTCAAAACACACTTTGTAAAATATCTGAATGTCTAATAAATACAAAATGTCTTGTTTCAAAATTGCTGAAAAGGGACAAGAAATTGCTATTTTGCGAACTAAATTGTTTGGTTTTGATTTTTTATAACACTAATTTTATAATTTATTTATAAATCAAATTCATACATCATAGTTCTCTATAAGAAAGATATCAAATATGTTTGCCCTATCAAGTGTTATCCTCGACATCAGCCCATCTTTCTATATAGTAAATACATTTCAAAATATCCTCTTTAAAATACTCTTTGTAAAACTGTGTTTCAAAACTACTAAAAATGGACAAAAAAACTGTAATTTTACTAATTAAAATGATTGATTTTGATTTTTCAATAACACTGAAATACAAATTATTTATAAATCAAAAACAGACTTTATAGCTTTCTGTAAGAAAGATGATATCAGGTATATAAACAAAGTCTTTTTATACAGTGTTCCTCCTATCAGATAGGAAATAACTTTTCAATCGAGATGAATGCGAAACAATGCCCCGATCGCCCTCTCAGTGAGAGCAGCGTTCGTCAATCGAGATTCAAAGCACGCTCTCTCTCTCTCTACCCTCTCCAGCACAAATTGCTCTTGAAGGCAGTCGCTATTTCCCACTCTGTTTCTTATGACACGTTATCTCCGTTTTTCCACTGCGGAGAGGCGCCTTGGCCTGTAGCAGGACAGATAAGAACAGACGCCCCCGCCACTCGCTGCGGAAGATCTTGTCTCCCCCCAATCAATGAGGTTGCGCGACATTACATTCATGATGGACAGAGGCAATATTTGCAGCCAGCTGTCTCTGCCGCAAATAAGACCCCCACCGCAACAAGCCACCAGATACAGAGGACCGACGCGGGGGTCCGACACAAATTGCCTCGTTGATTTGACCTGTGCAATTTAGCTAATTAGTTTTCGAACTTTACAAGGTTTCGTCAGAGCTGTTTCGAAAAACTTGATGGCAGTTCGAAATGAGATACTTGGTGAGGGTGACAGGTAATGTTATGCGTAACGAAGTAGTGTGTTCGAGGTATAGTTTGTTATTTAATGATGTTTTGGATAGTATTTTATACCGAAGTATGGAAATTCTTTTTGAAAAGCTTCTAAAAAGGGGGAAAAAATTGAAGATGTTACCTTGTAAAATCATACACGTACTCTCAAAGTTCATTGTACTTGACTGTTGACATTCTTCTATTTGGATTTGTAAAAATATGTGAAGAAAATTAATCTTCCTAGGCGAAAATCAATGAAAGCTGCTGTCAACTTTAATTTAATCTGAATTAATTTTTATTCAGGCTTTTTATTTAAGATTATTCAAGAGACGAGTTGAGAAAATAAACGATTTAGAAAAAAAATGAATATCGTTGTCTAAAATGAATCGATTTCTAATATCATGAAATCAAATTCTAATATAATGATCTTTTTCCTCAATGATATATTTCTATCATATTGCCATACACATAGGCGAAATTTATTTCTATTTTTTTTGTATTTATTTAGTTTAAATTTAGTTTTATTTTGAATCTTTTTGATCACTGTATACAAAAAATATCTGAAGGGATATTTTTGTTTGAAAATTAGTGTGAACACGCTTGAGGATCAAAGAGTTACTAGAATTATTTTTAGGATGCTAATTCAAGGCATAATGTCATAAATCATACTATTTAATTATTAAAAAATATTGTAATCTGGTTGTCTAGATCTATTGTCATATTATAACTAAGGTATCACACAAATTGAAAACAGCTATAAATTCCCTTTGGTTTAGACAGTAAAACTCATCGAAGCTGTACAAGCTACAATAATAATAATAATTAAATTATTTAAAATAAAGGACAAATTCCCATACATATTGTCATAATGTAATAATTAGTATCACGTAATATCGCCTTATCATATTATAGTGACTTACAGCAGTAATAAATTAGTGAATGAAATCTTCACGATAGTTTAACAGTTACTCTACTAACATATTTCTCTCGTAATCAATTCTACCGGTACATTTCTATTCCGATGCTGCAGAATTAATACAAGCGCATACGTCATTCTCTAGAAGAAAAGGAGACAGATATCCAATTTCTGTGGGTACGATAATTATTCATTATCTCTCTCTGTTTCCATGTCACACCCAGGGGTTACTTTAGTCTACCTTCTTTTTAAAATGCCGGAATGCGTTAGAAAGACATCCCATTCTACCTGCTTGTCAGCGGTTCGAAGAAGAAAGAAACTGGAACCCTTCCAGACAACACTCTCCGCCACTCTCTCCCGACTGACATCATAATCGAAACAAAAAGAGTTTGCATAAGAATGCTCTCCTCCGGTTTAGATACTGTCAGAATGTATTTGTGGTCACGGTTATAATTGGAACATTAATAGTTTTACTGTTATTAATAGATCATTTGGACCAAGTAACTTGCTTTAAAAAGTCATTGTTTTCTCAAAAGAGCATTAATGCTCAAAATAGAGTTTATTACTTACTGTTAGCTAACATGTGTAAAAAAATCGAAAAATATTTCTTTGTTGCCTCTTTTTATGATATAATTTTTGGAGCAAAGGCAATGTGTTGATGGAAGGAATAGTGATCGTAAGGGTCCAGGATTCTCTCGTATATTAAATATAAAGAAAATATTGCATTCATTAAAAATCGTAATCATTGAAATTTCGTGTTTTAGGCTCCCTGAGTCTGAAAAACGCATTTTTAGAAAACGTCTGTCTGTCTGTGACAAAGATAATTCAAAGACGCTTTTATCTAGACAGTCGAAATTTGATCTACATCGCATCAAGATTTGACTATCAGTCAATTTGTACACCCTCAAGCATATAATGCAATAACTCATAAACGGAATCACTTTCCTCTATTGAATTCGGCATATGATCTTGTGGCTACAAATGAAGCTCCATATCAAAATTTGGTTTCAATTAGGCAGAAAAAAAAGCCTCTAAAATACATATTTGCATTATCGATTCAATAAAAATTTCAGATTCACGTCAAATAGTTATATTTCGCTGGTTTTGTTCACTGACATCATAAGAATCCCTGGTCTTACTCTTAAGTCGTGGTCCTAAGCTCCCTAATTTATCCTTCATAGTTTACTAAGATTCATATTTGTATCTCAGGGAGGGGGATAATACTTTTATTAACGATTGTACGAGAAAATTTTGGAGAGACTACTTCGCTAGTTTTTGTAAAGAAAGGAAGGGTGCCTCGAGAGTAGTAGCTTATCAGTGCTTTCATTTTGCTATTTAAATCCAAAAGTATAGAGAAGTTATAGGAATATGACTTTCTTGGATCATTTACTATTGCTACGCCTATGATCGTATAAATGTAGACCCAAATATGAAGAGTGGACTTCAAGATCAGATGTCGTCCTCTTCATCTGACTCTGATTCAAAATTTTAAGATCCGTCCCAAAATAGCCTTAGTGTTGCTTTAAAAAAGGGTCGTTAATATAACTTAACTAAACTAAATTAAATGTATATCCAAGAAGCTAGATCTGAAATAATTGAGAAAAAAATGTAATTTTGCATCTTTTTGCTTGTTCAGTAATTATTTCAAAACAGCAACTTCTTAAAATACTTTTCTTTTGAACACATTTTATGTGAAAGAATTTGAACTGTTATTTTAACTCTGAGCATTAGAATATACTTTTAGGCTCTGAGCCTCTGTTCAAGGTGCAGCTTGATTTTCAAATTTCTTTCACTTTACAAATGGCGGTTTCTAAAAATTGATGCGCGAGGAATTTGTTTTATGACTCGTTCTGCCCCTAGAAATGATTCGACAATTAAAGTAGAAACATTTGAAAAGAAGAAACGACAGAAAAGGCGGGGGAGTAACCTTTCTTTTAATTGAGTTGATGAAACACGCATTTTCATTCGATAAAACGAGTTTTCATAATGCATGCTCTGTAATGCGCGATTTCCCTTCTGACAATTATCGCGAAACCTTGAAAACACTAATTGATTCACAAGGGAAGTGGAGGGGAATTAATCAACATTTGTTCGAATCTATCACCATCCATCATTGAAATGTCCTCATCCTCTGTCGCCATTTCCACTCCAATGATTTTCTCACAAAAGTTCATTACGCCGCTCTGATGAAAAACGCATGCATTTTTTTCTCTCATTCATGTCTATTTTTTATTGATTTCCTATTATTTGATTGCATAGACAATAATACAGGGATGATAACAAAATAAAAGAAAGCAGCGTGATTACGTGATGGCAAAGGGAAATTAGGTTTAAATTTTAATCATTTGTGTTTTTTTAATACTGGGAAGGAATGAGGAGAAAAAGTGAATGCCGATTTAGAATTTAGATTAGAAATATTTGTCGGATGAAAATCCGGGTTTTAGATACGTTGATTGATCTTAAAATGTAATTCTAATGCAGCATTATTATAGCATAAATCATTGACAAGAGTCCAAGCTAAAATTATTGCATTTGTTATTGTTACAAGCAATATTGGAGCACCTGAAATCTGATATAACTTTAGTGTGCGTATATGTGTGGAGAGAGAGAGAGAGAGAAAGTAGATTACCTTTCCAAGGAAACTATACCACATTTGTGTTTTGGTTGAGAAAAAAAAGGAAAACAACAAATTTCCAGCAGCCTGGCCGGCTGTAGTGCTTATTTCATTGCTAAAATGGTCCCTTTTTAAAAGTGTTTTGTAACTTTGATTAAGAGCCTTAACCTGAAGTTAGGATCTTTACTCTTATCCATGTTCTTTATCCATGCCATAACTCAACCTTGCTGGGTTTTCGATGGGGCTGTTCTCAAATATCGTGTAAAATTGTAAATATTTATGTCAAATGTTTTTGATACATAGCATGATGAGGCATGTTTTGCAAATGTTCTTGCAAATTTCGCCTCAAAGTTTTCTTCTAATACTTCAGTTTCTATGCTAATATCTGCACGATTATGAGTTACACAGAACTGATTGCTTAGAAGATTTCTTTCATGCAAATGGAAATGGAATTCCTTTTCAAGAAATGTTTTTTTCTTAATTTCCAATTTTAACATATCTTCGCATAGTGTTATATGATTGAGTAGCCATGGGACATAATATTCCGTCACTTGTGCTGAAATCAGGGACTAACTTAACGCACAGTAATAATTTTGAAGTTAAATTTCGATATGTATTCTTTCTAGAGAACTTGGAGAATAAAGCTTTTTATAAATGAAATTCTTTATTATAATAATCTTTAAACGATTAAGCCAATTTTGAAATTGCATATAAACTTTTAGGAAGAAGGGGACAGCCCACATTTATTCTATTTTCTCACATTTCTCAGAATTTTCTGGTTATCTATACTATGTTGGCATTTAGTAAATCACAGTTTATTTTATAGTTCAGATTTGCAAAGCAGAGAATGCCATCTTGAAAATTTTTATTTCCGAGATGTCTGCTATAAATATTTCTTATACAGCTTGAACATTTTGTGTTCGAAGGCATCGACGTACTTCATTGTAAAGTCTTCTAATCTTAGGCTTATCGACAGTTTGGTCCTCGATGTTTAAAGAACTCTTTAATGAGTGCGTTATTATGTTAAATTATAAAGATTCTAGATAAATCGCCGAAACTCCATCGTCGGTCTATCGCGGGACGGAAAAAATAAATAGATAGAAAATAATGGATATCTTTTCATTGTTTCCCATTTCTTTCCATATAGAATTTTTAAAAATAATGGAAAAAGAAATCCATTATTTTCTTGTTAGATGGCTGTAAAATAATAATGGATTTCTTTTTCTCAACCTAATATATTAATTAATTTTGTTTAATCCTAGGTCTTGCTACTTATTTTAGTATTTATTATAGCCAATTTGCCAGATTAGAATTCTGTATTCTAAATAAAAATAAATGTCAGATTTGATCAATAGTAAATTACAATTTTAAACAAAAACCAAGGCTTATATATATTAATATATGATGTTTTGAGTTCTGTGTTTTTATAGTTAATTTGAATTTTTAATTCCTTCATATACAATCTTTTCCAATTTTGATGAAATTACTGATTTTTTCATTTGGACTAGTCTTCTGGTAATAGTTAAAAATGGGATTTTACTTGCAAACGAAGATATAAAGATGATGTAATTTGATTTTCACAGAGATCTTTTCTACCTAAATTCGAAGAATTCAATTTTACTATTTTCCATTTACAAGGAATAGACTATTCAAATCCGTTAGCAATACGTTTATGAATGTGATAGTTCTTAATCATCCCGGTCCCACATTTTGTAATGAGAAATGACCATGGTTTCAGCAATTTATTAGTTCTATGAGTTGTAAGATAGGCCTTACTAAACATTCATTTGCATGTTGTCCGAAACCACTGGTCATTAAAACTTTTCGAAACATTTTAATGGCGTTGCCACGTAATATATGAACAATCCCGACTCGAAGAGGGCTAAAAGATACAGACAACACGAAGATAAAGAAAAAAAAGGAGTCAAGTCCAGGGTGGAGAGCACCCGCAGACGATAAATGTGTCGCTGCAACCGTGAGCAATATATAATAGAACCCCAGTATCCTCCCTCGGATATTGCCAGGAGGGGGGGGGGGTTGAAGAGCCAGCAGCAATAAAGTGGAAGATATTCGAGCCTCCCCCCTCCCCACTCGACAAACACACAGGCAAGCAGAGGAAGTCCATAAAAGACCTCCGGTCATCCTGCGGCCATCTGGTCCAGGGAGTTGGACCAGCAGTATCGAAGGGATGTCGTTAATATCTCCAAATAAGGTCGTTTTCGCGGTGTCGAGTGATTGAGCTTAATGTCGTGGAAATATGCGATGGTCCATTTCGGAGACCTTTTTGATGAGGGGCGCACGCAATTGAGTTAAGCTCGCCCTATTTATCATCGTTGGACCCAGGAATGCGAACGGGCGCAATTATCTCGTTATTATAATTAGCGGCGGCTTGCGCTTTTTGTTGTTATTGTTTTATAAATGTACGCGCAGCCTGCCAGCCACTGCTACAGCAAAGGAGAATCGGTTTGTCTTCATTTCCACAGCTCGCGTGTTGGATCGGGACATGCGTCTCTTGCAAGAGTGCACTGTGGCTTCTGGTTCTGGCGCGTGGCCATGAATCTTCTGTATCCTTTCCTCCAGCAGAAATTTGGTCTCGGGTGATACTGTGAGATTAGCAGCTTGCTTGTATGTGGCAGTGATCCTGCAGTACTCGCGAAAGCCTAGTCTCCATCCATATTGATTATAAGTATGCACAAAATTCAAATTGCGTACATAAAAAGTAGCACTATTTATTGACACACATTAAATAATTTATTTCTGGACCTTGATAGAAAGGAAAAGAAATAAGTTTGTCTGCTCTCGAAAGGAAAGTTTATTAGAACCAAATTGCGTTATGTCATTTTAAAAATGACCTTAACTTAGATATTGTTTTTTAAATCCTGGTCTTTGTTTATATTGATTATAAATATATACAATATTCGAAATATTTAAGTATAGAGGACTTACACGCATTAAAACTTAACGCTTACACGCATTACTGACTTACACGCATTAAAACTTAATATTTATATATCTTGACAGGTCGGCTTTCTGGCTCAGAGGTAGCGCGTCTTCCTCGTGTTCTGGGAGTCCTGGTTTGAGCATGGTTGTTCTTCTGTGTGTTATCTGTGAGATGTGTGACTGTGCCCCCCTGTAAAAAGGGGCTGTGCAAGCGAATGTGATGAGTGTGTAGCTAAGTGGTACTCTTGACCCTAGTTGGCGCTACTTCAAAAACAAGAGACACTCCTTTCTGCTTAAATCTGCTTTTGTATCAGCAGGGGGCTTGTCCATGGCAAGTGCCATTAGTAACAACAACAACAACATACCTTGATAGAAAGACAAAACAATCAGTTTCCAAGTTTATAAAGAACCGCTTTGTCCTTTTTTTTTACATGTTTATGTTGTTGTTTCTTGTGGTACTTGCCATGGACAAGCTCGCTGAGGTAGTTAGCGATTTACCTCAATCAGCGTCTCTTGTTTTTGTAGTAGTGCCAACGAGTACCAAGAGTACGACTTTTGCTCTCACTCATCACATTCCCCTACACAGCCCCTTTTTACAGGTGGGGGCACATTCACACGCCTTACAGATAGAAGAACAACCGAACAAAGACTCCCAGGTTATGGGGAAGACGCGCTAACCCTATGCCAGGAAGGCAACTTTAAATGATCATAACTTAGCTATTGAACCTTCTTCGCTTTGTTGTATTTTCCACTTTTTTTTTAAGCAGCTAATGACGCAGTTTCAAAATTTATATATTTTCTACAATATTACAAATTTTATTACAATGATTTCGGGGGGTATAATTTCTATTTTTGTCACTATATCCCTCTCTTTGTATGCAAACATTATTACGTTCTATGTATGTGCTTATCTTTAAATATTAAAGGAAATTTTAGTTTTCAAGAATATACAGACTAATAAGCAAATAAAACTGAAATATTTTAACATTTTTCATTTCAGAAAAATTTTATTGAGCATACAAGTATATTGTGCCTCAAAAACTAAATTAAAATTTTACTTTAAAAAAGATGCTTTATATATTTTTTTAATTTCAGAAATAAAAAAACTTTTTTTTTCAAATATATATACATACACTTTATATATATACTATCTTTAAAAGACTGTCAATTTTAAATGAAAAATTTGACTCTTTCCTATATAACCCTTTCTATTAATACAATTTTATAATGAATTGAAATTTTATTAAAAGCATCCGCCTTTATTAATGAATTAAATGCGAAGTTTGTATGAAAATATTTTTCGTTTTATACTTCTTCAACAAATGAGTTTTCTGCTCAGTAAATTCAATGTGTCGTATTAGAATCTTTATACCGATCCTAAATCTATGGTTTTTAATGATTCCATTATATCTAGGCTCTTTCATTTATTATTGCATAGAATGGATTCGAAAAAAAGAAACGAGAAAGAAAAGAATTGATAGGGTCCTCAAAAAAAAATTGTTCATAAACTGTCGAACCGTGTAATCTGTACGAAAATAATTCTTATTTATTTCTCACCCTCCCATCGACTCCCCTGCGGACGCGAGGGCCATCTTCTCTCTAAAATAAATTTGTTTAAATTTCCCGCCTCGTTAGAACCGTAAACTATACTTAAAGAAATCCTGCTTCTCCCTCCGCCGAATGACAATAATGATCATGTTGTCAAATGAAAAGATAACGATACAGAAATCGGCCGCTCGCGAAGAAACAAATCGGAAGAGAAAACAGCAGCGTTTGTTTCCATTTCCACCGCCAGAGTCTTGTTCATTGTAAATAAAACTCGGAAACGATCGAACGGTTATGTCAGGAAATTGGCGGTTTGGCGACGCTCGAGGAGTTGAATTACGGATCCGTTCTAAAAACTCTCTTAATCTTTACAGATTCCGGTGGAAAATAATCGACTTTTCTTTCATTTATTTACTCTCTTCATGCCGGATAACAGATCGTTAGAGATATCCTGACAGACAGAACTGGTAAAGATTTCAGTAATTTCACTGATAAATGATCTTTCCGGACTTTCTTTAATGCTTCGGGAAATAAATAAAAAAAAGGTAAAAAATCTGTTCAACAGAAAAACCCCAAAATCAAAGCACACGCGTAGCGAACAAGTAATATTATTAGAAAGGGTGAAGTGTAAAAAAAATAAAAAATAAGCGTTTAAAAAGGCTACAGTTAATCGATAAAATGGAAAACCGCGGGTATAAATAAGAACTATTAAGACCTGTGCGAATGAGTTTCGATTAGTAGCCCTCCCCTTTCTTTAAGGAACATACTGTTCCAGGATCTTTTATTTCCATTTCATTGAACTGGTTGCATACTCTTTTTTTTATACGACGTCCGGTGGCATCATTTATCAGATAGAAGCGTTCGATTTACAGAAACCGCAAGTCGGTAATGAATCGGTTTTTGTCGCTACAGTGTTAATTTCGCCGTAATGATTAGTAACACAAGATATTTTTTAAAATTGTGTTCTTCTTTCGATGCAACATTCCACGAGGGTCGTGGGTCTTTCTTTCGTTCTTTTTTTTTTAACCCTTTTTCCCCGCCCTGTCTTCCGATGTATTTTGTTAGTGTTATGTGTTATTTAAAAACGATCGTCTGACAAATTATTGCCCTGTTCCATTTTCTGATTGGTATTGTTTTTTTTTTTCCTTCTAAAATATTCCGCAGACGATTTTTGTGATTCGGTTACAAACGTTTTTGGGTGACTGAGCAAATAAATAATTTGGATCTCATAATTAATAGTTTGGTGATGTATCATTTCCAACTCTGCTGAAATTACTGAAAAATCCGATGAAAAAATTAGAAATTCTTTTGAGTTTTTTTTAAAATTATATTTCGGACAAATGAATATCTAGAATAAAGACATTCTCAACTTCTTTTTTTTTTCTCTCAATTGCACTGAAAAACGTTTTAATTTTTATGATATTCGCATAAAAAGTTTGCTCTTATTTGAAACAAAAAAAGACGTAAAAATTGTGATGCAAATAAATTAATGATTGTTGATTTTGTATTCTATCAACTCTGAAAAACTAGTTAGATAAGCACATTTCTTTTCAATGATTATGAATTTGTACTAGGTAAGGAAAATAAAATATTTGTCACTTTCTTATCGAAGCATACTCAATGTTTCCTCGCTAGTAATTTTTTTTTCAAGAAAAGAAGAAAACAAATCATTCCTCATGAATTCTTCTTCTGTTATTTATGGTATTTTTTTATATATAAGATGGTTAGAATTTGGTTTTATCACGGCGCCTTTCATAATTTTTTATCGTTTAAATTATTCTTGTGAAAAGTTTTTTTTTTCATTGAATATGATAGTGTCTAAAATTCAGAATTAGTAAACAAAGAAATTCTCCAAGCATAATTACTTATAGTCAATGAATTTTTCTTTGTATGTAAGGTTTAACTTTTTAATGATTACCAAAATAAGAAGTTAATTATGATAATTTCTTTCTATACTGAATATTTTTCTTCGTTAAATTTTGTTGTCTGTCTCTTATCAAAAGAAAGTTAAGAGGCTCTGGGATTTCTAACAACAATTGAGAAATTCAAAAATTATTCAAGTAAGATCTCTACGAAAGTAACAAATATTCTACTTCATGTTACCGCAGCAATATAAGGCACGGCATATATTTATTTTATAAAAATAAATATTTCTTTTTTAAGAAATGTTTTCGTATACGTTTGAAAAAAAAATATTGAAATTTTTGAAATACTATGTTGAGGATCAACATTTTATTAATATACAGTGCATTCAGTATCAACTGAGAAGTTTATTTATTTATCTATTTGAAATGCATCTTCTAAACGAATAACACACATATGCAACCCTTTGCAATACTTTCCCAGAATGGATAAGCTTCCATTAAATCCGTGATTTTTTTTCTTCGAAAAATGAAATTTTTAATGGTTTTACAAATTGTTATCACAATCCAATCATTATATTATACCTAGGCAAAATAAACTGCTTTAACATTTTAATTACTTGAGCCGTATAAATCATCGTGTGGCTGTGTTTTCTTATATTTTTCTTCCTTTAATTTCTTTCAGTATAGTATTATTATGGATAAAATCAGTTCACACTTATACAATATGAGAAATCAAGAAAACCGTTTGTTAGTGATAGGTTTTACTGTTTCTTTTACAGAATTAGAAGCTTTTTCCATTTTCGAATGAATCTGAAACTCAAATATCAACAAGAGCGACAAAACATTTTCGTCACTTTAAAAAAAATATTACTATTGTCACGACAATGTAGGAAGAAATGTTTATTTTATATTAGATTCAATTTTTTTTATGCCAAGACAATAAACTATAAAAAAAAGGCGGTTTGGAATTTAATTTGAAGCTGTATTTAAACACGAGGTTTGCAGGGATTTTTCCAGAAGCAGTTTTATCGAGCGATTAGTCCTTGGGTGTGATCGTAAAAACTGTTTGGCTAGAAGATTTGCGTGAGAAATAAAAAGCAAGAACCCGTGAGGAAATATTCAGTTATGGAAGTGAATGCAAAAAAATGTCTAAGAAAATAGAAGCGTAAATAGAGGGAACTGAGGTGCATATGTATCGGAAGAAATGTTGTAAGATAGGCATTTTTTTTTTCTTGTAGCATGCTTGTGGAGTTACAGATTAAATTTTGTAATTGGTTTGATTTTTGAATCTTTTTTTTTTGTAATCCTATCTTTTCACAATTATGTGTTCTTAATTTTCATTATTTAAGGGATCTTTCTGTTCTTTTATCTGTAAAGTACCATCATCCATTTGTTGCCTTTCTTCACCTTTGAGATATTTGCCATTTTTCTTTCATTTCGCTCACTATTTTATTTAGAATATTTCGAAGTTTCAATTACATGTTATGTTGCTTTACTTCAAATTTTCGTTTTATCTGCTTCAAATTCTGATTTTCGAAAACACGAAACTATTATAAAATTTCAAACTTTGCTTTTTTATGATATTGCTTATAATGGATGCTATCTGAAAATTACGACTTATTGATTCCCTTGAGCAGAACGCTGTTAAAGTGGCACGTAGTTATGTCTTGGATAAGAAACGCCCGCTATGATACTTAATTAATATTTCTAAACTCATTTTTAATTAAAATTTACATTCATTAACAGGCTAGGAAACCCCCCCCCCATTCTGAATTTAATATAGAAACTCTGTAGAGTATTTAAATGAATTTATTACACAGATAGAAAAAATTACATGTGAGATCATTTGCTATTTCGTTAAAAATAATTATTTTACTTGCTTAATATATACATACATATATAGTACTATAAATGCAAAAAACTGTGAATGTGCATAAATACTGGTAATTAGTCACAATCAGTAGTCAGTTTCCTGGCGTAAGGGTATCACGTCCTTCCCGAGAGCTGGGCGTCCCGGATTCGAACATGGTTGTTCTATCTGTAAAGTACATGAATGTGCTCCCCTGTAAAAGAGGGCTGTGCAAGCGACTGTGATGATTGTGTAACTAAGTTGCATTCTTGACCCTAGTTGGCACTACTTCAAAACAAGAGACGTTCCTTTCGGCTTAAAACTTGCTGATACCTCGGTGAAGCTTGTCCATGGCATGTGCCACTAATAACAACAACAACAATTGTCCATTTAGAGGTCTGAAGTGGAAGTTTGGAAAGGGAAGGTGCCAGATCAGATGTTATTTTCGTCATCTGACTGTGATTCAAAATTCCGAGTTATCTAAAATATTCTCCTTATTGCCGCATAACAAGATGTTAGTTTAACTAAATTAAATTTTAAGCATGCTTCTAGAATGCCTCTTTTAGTTACAAAATTTTCTCTCTCCTGACATGACCCTCTGAAAAGTATGGAATTATTAATTTTTTATTTATATTTAAGCTATAATTAACTTATTATTTTTCAGTATAATTCAGAAATAAGAGTAAAATTATTGCAATACGGTAATATGATAAGTTTATCTGATTATTGGCTAATCTTGTGCATGGCAAATACCACTAATTACAACAATAACATTCACAATCCTCAATGTTTAGTGATGATTATGAATAACGGCGGGTAATTAAGCATAGTCATCAGATTAATTGCATATACATCTTTTGTTGTCCAACTTAATACACTAACTTTTTTAATGTAAATATTATTATTTTTTTAATAATACTGTACTGAAAATACTGTACATTCCTTCTTTATAATATCAAATATAGATACAGTTAATGGAAAAGTACTCTAAATTTGAGTTAAGAAGGAATTACTTGAAAAAAAAATTAAGTGTTAAGTGTTTTTAAATTACAGTTTATTAATATCAGTGATTTGAGGGTGATCTTGAAGGATCTTCCTGTTGCTTCCGAAAAGTCTAAAAGATATCCTGTTCCACAGAAGTGGATTGTTTCGCAGACCGCAAATCCATTTGGAGTTGTTCATTTTTATTTCACCATTGATAGTAGAGACAATAGCTGTTAGCTGTACTTTCGGTTATTTTTTTCTTAATTAAAGAAAAGCACCCAAGAAATAAACAGACATTTTAAAAAGAAAGGAAGAAAACAGAGAGAGAAGAGTTATCCTTCCTTTTCTTGCTCGCATTTGGAACGAATCGACTGTCGTCAATGACAGAATCTCTGTTGTCTTCTCCTTATCTAAGTTTATTTTCAGTTCATTAACTATTCTTGTCGGTACCAGTCTGCGCTGTTACTCGGAACCCCCCCCCCATCCTCCCTCTTCCAAAAACCAACTCTGCAAGAAAGCAAATATTACGCAACTCAGTAACTGATAACACTTGAGACAAAAAAAAAGTGAAAGACAGAATGGAAAAAAAAATCAAAGAGAAAATCAGAAACCTCCTTAATGCTTTTTGGCCCGCCTTTCCAAGTATCGAAAACGCAATGACTAGCGGAACTGTTCGAGTGAGATCTGTAATTAGCTTCATACACCCCGACTACTGGCAATACAGAAGTGTCGTTTTCCCGCCGATGGGAAACAAAGGAAATACCCGCCATGCTCTATGCCACTTCTCTCTTTCCGAAGGTTTACTGGCACACAAAGGGAAGGGGGAAAATATCTTTCAATTCCTCCTCCAGGAACAAAAACAAATTACTCTACCCACATTCCCTTCCCCTGGTCAATATACAAAAGCCTCCCTCAGCAAACCACCCCATTACCATGGAGCCGCCTCATAAAGCCCCTCTCATTTGAGGCAACCATGGTTCCCCAAGCGTCCATACGGCTGGTCATTTTGACCGCAATGTTATACACTTAGGATTTCTTTACTGCCTCCGAATATGACGCCCCTGGCAAGGTGAGAATGTCCGGCATCATTGATTAAGCCCTGGATGATTGACCAGTGTCCACTGTGTTTGGGGTCAGGGAAAGATGAGGAGTGATTGGTGAGTTAACTGCCAATATTCTGAGTGGTCGGTGCGCTTTAGGGCGACTTGTAATCTGCGGAACTGTCGTAAAGAGCAGCGTGGAGTAGTCGTTCCGATCTATAGTTTAGGATCACTCCCGCTGGGTTATTGTCTCGGGGATGGTGGGCTGCGGAAGGAAATGGTCTCCCGCGAAAATTATGAAATTCGGCGCGAATCATTTTTGTTTGGTTGATCTATAAATAATTAATGCTGCCATTTGTTTCGTAAGATGGTGAAGAAGCCAGTTTCTTTGGCAATTAAAATTTCGACTGAAAATTGATAAAGAAATAGATTTTGGTTTTGTATAATTCTAAAAAGCAACTTAAACTTTCAAGTAATATGATCTAATCTAACAAGAAACATTCCAAATTACGTAACCTTAGGGCGCTATTCATTCTGAAACTTTGTAATTACAAGAAAATGCAAAATAAAAAGATTTAATTTTAAAAAAGTAGGTAACTTTCAGTGAGGATTTTTTATAATGTCTACCAGTATATTTCAGAATAATCTAATAATATAAAGCATATTTTTTGTAAGGATTTTAATAAAATATACTTGTATATTTCAGAAAAAATAATAATGTTTAGCATACTTTCTATAAGGATCATAATAAAATCTAATTGTATATAGCAGAAAAATCTTATAATATGAAGTATATTATCTGTAAGGATTTTAATAAAATCTAGTAGTTTATATCAAAAAAATCTAGTAATATGAAGCATATTACCTGTAAGGATTTTAGTAAAATCTAATTGTATGAAGAAAAATCTAATAATATGAAGCATATTATCTGTAAGGAATTTAATAAAATCTATTTGTATGAAGAAAAATCTAATAATATGAAGCATATTATCTGTAAGGATTTTAATAAAATCTATTTGTATGAAGAAAAATCTAATAATATGAAGCATATTATCTGTAAGGATTTTAATAAAATCCACTTGTATATTTTAGAAAAATCTAATAATGTATATCATACTTTTTATAAGCATATTAATAAAATCTAATTGTATATTTAAGAAAAATCTAATAATATGAAGCATATTATCTGTAAGGATTTAAATAAAATATAATTGCATGAAGTAAAATCTATAATATGAAGCATATTATCTGTAAGGATTTAAATAAAATATAATTGCATGAAGTAAAATCTAATAATATGAAGCATATTATCTGTAAGGGTTTTAATAAAATATAATTACAGGAAGAAAAATCTAATAATAGGAAGCATATTATCTGTAAAAATTTTAATAAAATATGTTTTACATTTCAGAAAGATTTAACTATGAAGCATATTTTCTGTAAGGATTTAATGAAATTCACTTGTATATTTCAGAAAAAAAATTAAAGCATATTATCCGTAAGGATTTAATAAAATTTATTTGTATATTTCAGAAAAATCTAATAATTTAAAGCATATTATCTGTAAGGGTTTTAATAAAATCTAACAGTGTATTTCAGAAAATTCAAATAATAGGAAAAATGTTTTCTGTAAGGATTTCAATAAAACCTGTTAATAAATTTCAGATTTTGAGTCTTTCAAATTATAGATAATTTTCTTCAAACCGCTCCTGCTTTTAGATATCTTTATATCCATAATTTACCCCAAATAAATATTTTAATCCCGTTTTTACTATTATTCTATAAAGATAATAATATATATAATTTCTATTGCTGTAAGTTCAAATGGCCCTTCGGATCGTATTAATAAAATTATTAGAATTTATATCAAAATAATAGTAATATGGATTTTACACTGGATTCAGTTGTAGTTTATATAAATACTTTTTCATGAGCTATTGAATAATACAACATGGTATTTAATGACATCTTAGAGTACATTCTTCCTCTCCAAGATCTGCTGTTGATATATTTTTATATATAAATATAAGGGCAATAAAATCTGTAAAGTCAGTTCCATTTTGTAGCCAATGGACAATTTGCACATTCCGATTCATTGCTTATAACCTCACGTGTGCGTCCGGCAAATCATGACCAGTCTTACGGAACCGTTACTCTGTTTCCATTTCACTCAAGATCCGTTATTTTCGCAAGGAAACCCCGTTGAAACCCCCCACACCT
Organism: Argiope argentata; assembly: GCA_026289955.1. NCBI lineage: Eukaryota > Metazoa > Arthropoda > Arachnida > Araneae > Araneidae > Argiope > Argiope argentata. Next base: position 966,137 of record JAOUZG010007994.1, on the reverse strand, counting down.
GTTGCATCGAAATTGAGAGTATTGTAGTCCTTTTTTTGTCCTCCCGTGGCTAAAAGGAGCTTCTGCTACGCTTAAGCAGTTCTTGCTCTGAACAGTTCGATAGTAATTACCATGCTTCCTGTTTGGCCGACTTCCGCTTCTAATTAAGCGGATCCGTGGTGTGAGGAGACCACCAATCACCCATCACTATGGGACGACGGCAGTGCTATATTTGGCGATACATCACCTCCCTCTGCCAGCCAACAGTCACAGACAGTCACTGTAATTAAGGAGTATGCAAATGATTCCAAAGAAAAATACCCATGTCCTTGACGACAGGCTTCATTGCATGTCAAAGTTTTATGCCTCGCTTTTTTTGTGGTTTGGCAGAAATTGTCCGAATCCATTGTTGTTTCTAGAACTTTCTTCAAGTCAATAGTTAATGATACGTGACCTTTTGACTTTTACAGATCCCTATCAAATGACTAATGAGTGGACGGTTTTTAGCTTCATCGAAACTCATTTTTTGTACGATCCTTAAGAATGACAAATTGAAAAACTTTTTACTTTATTATGTAACATCTTTGGATTGAATTCAAAATATCCATAAATCTATTAACCTAGATTTTTTTAGAAAATTTCTACTCACCAACCACATCATTTCCTTCTCAGAAGACAACCACGATTTCAGTGACTTCAGTAAAACTGTAGCATTTCATTGATGATAGCAAATTGAAACTTTTTACGGATACAAATACAACATATTGTATTTAAAAATTACGAAAATTTAATGAAATAGAAAAAACATGCATTATTTTTGTGCAGAATTATCAAAATAAATCAATATTCATACAGTATCCTATATACAAAAAGAATTGTTTTCATAAAGATTCAAAGAAGGCATTTATTCATATCCAAGTCCATTTTAATAATTTAATTCAAAATATTTATATAAATCTGCACGATATCCTAGAAAAATGTTTGCACACATAAAATTTTTCATGGCAGTTATTTCTTTGATAATTGCACAAATGGATATTTTTTAATAGCAACCATATTAAGAATGTTAAAATCTTAGTATGTCTCTAAAACATTTCAAGCTTTGATTATATCTGGTTCAAACGTCCAGTCGGCGTCCTGGAGTAGCACGTCTTCCCTGAGAGATAGGGGGCCCTGGTGCGAGTCTCGCTTCGAGTATGGTTGTTTTTCTATCTGTAAGGTGTATGAATGTGCTCCCCTGTAAAAGGGGGCTGTGCAAGCAGCTGGGATGAGTGTGTAGCTAGGTTGCATTCTTGAACCTAGTTGGCACTACTTTAAAATAAAAGACGTCCTTTCGGCTTTAAACTCGCTGATACCTCGGCGAAGCTTGTCCATGGCATATGCCACTGATAACAACAACAAATGTCCATCTAGAGGTCTGAAGTGGAAATTTGGAAAAGGTAGGTGCCAGATCAGATGTTATTTTCCGAAAATTCCGAGTTCCCTTCAAAAATATCCCCCGAATTGCCGCACAACAATATGTTAGTCTGAATAAACTAAATTTTAAGCTTGCTTCTAGTAATGCCTCTTTTAGTTTCCAAATGTTCTCTCTTCTGGCATGTCCCTCTGAAAAATATGGAATTGTGGAGTTTTTTTTTTTTTTATTTATATTTCAGTAAAAATTTCTTTGATTTTTTGAACTTTTTTCTTTGAACTTTTGATTCCATTTACTCTCTATTATTTTTAAATACAATTCAAATATGTCAAATTATTTCACCCTAAATTTTCTGCGCATTCTATATTATAGTCTAATTCAATTGTATAATATATTATTAAATTTCAAATAAGTTAATAATGAATAGTTCATTTATAAAAGTATACTGAATAATATACTCTTTTGTTGGAGCGTACAAACTCACTATTATATTTTATGATGTAGCAATTTAGTTTTTTTAAAGTTAAATGTATAGAGAAACAAAATAAAATTTTCGTTATTATAATATGTATTTAGAAATATTTCCTTCTAAAATTTTAAATTCTTTTCGAATATATCAAAGACAATAAATATTATTGAAACTGTTATAATTGGCTGTAATTATCCTGTTATAATTACCGTAAATTTTTCCGTACAGAAACTTTACTGGGAATTTCCCTTTGTTTATTTATTAATACACAAAAATTTTAAATTGGCTTTTTAAAAATTATTATTTTATTTAAAATGGGAAAGTATAAATACTTTGAATTCGAATTGCAAAATTGAACATATCTGTTCATTGTTTTGGCTGCAACAAAGAGAGAGAGAGAGAAATTATCTATGAAATAAGAAAAAAATTGTTTCTGTTTGTTGCATTAGATGCAACCAGGGAAAAAATTGTCTGTCATATAAAATTTTTAGTTCATTCCAATGCATGTGACAAGGAAAAATAATATTTATCAATTATAATTTTCTGTTTATTGCATTGAATGCAACAAGGGAAAAATTATCTGTAAATAAAAAAAAAATCTATAAAAAAACTGTTTTCTGTTCATTGCATTAAGTGCAAACAGAGAAAAAAATTTCTGTCATGCAAGTAACAAGAAAAAAAATATTTATCAATTAAAACTTCCTGTTTATTGCATTAGATGCAACGATAAAAAAATGCATTATCTGTCACATCTTTTTGTTTAATGTATTATATTCAACATGGAGGGGGGACTTTGTATTAGTCATAACTTTCTATTCACTTCATTGGATTTTAAAAAAAGTAAAAAGTTGTTTGTCTTTTAAAGTTTTTGATTCATTCTGCTGGATGCAACAAGGGGAAAAAACTTTTCACCTATTACAATTTTCTATTCAATGGATTGGACGCAACAACAACAACAAAATGTCTGCCTGTCACAATTTTCAATTTACTACAAAAGAAAACTTCCGATCAATTTCAGCTAACCACTTGCTGTTTGTGGTTCCGGTCTTTAATTAATCCGAACATTTGCTACCTGTTACTCTGGAAAGTCATGTTCGAGCAGACATCCTCTGTGTTAGGAAATCGTGGGGGGTCAAAGTAGTACGCTGAATGGTAGAATTCAGTTGCTGGGAGTCACCGAGCTCTTACGCATCGACGCATCCCTGTTGCAATTCTCTTTGTCCACTCCGCTTGTCAGCTTATTTCCGTTAAATCTTCTTTTAAAGAATAGTCTGGAGTATTGCTCGGATTGGAAAGTATAAAGTATTGTCTCAAATCTCGCCACCAAGTCACATGGACCACCGAACACCATAACTAAAAAAAGGGTGCCTCTTTTGGCGATAGTTTGCTTGGCGCGACAACCCTGCCAAGTGCACCGTCCACTAGTGAAGCGTAGGCTGACCGATGCATGCAAGGGGACAGAAGGGGGGAGGCAGACAGTTGTCGCGTGCTTCTTTCGGTTGGTAATTGTGCACTATAATTGCCGCCGGACTCCCCCACATTTTGCTGAAGATAAATTGATCAACAACTGCGCAAAAACTTGGCTCAGTTAATTCAACGGATTAGTTAATTCCGTTGGATGTGGAACTGCAAGCGAAGGTTACCTAAACCTCCAATTGGCATGGATGAATTTGAAGTTGTTCCGTTCGAGTAATGGATAATTGTTCCGCTTCCTGTGCCGTGTTTCAGATTAAAAGATGCAACCCTGAAAAAAATAGAGACATAATGAATAAAATAGGTCGATGTCTAGGAAAGTGGAATTATATCACCATTCAAAATATTAATTCAAATTTTTCTGTCTGCTTGAGCGCCTTCCTCCTTCGAGTTTCAGTTTGGACATGTTTATTTTTCTGTGTGCTATCTGTGAGATGTGTGACTGTGCCCCCCTGTAAAAAGGGGCTGTGCAAGCAAATGTGATGAGTGTGTAGTTAAGTCGCACTTTTGGCCCTTGTTGGCGCTACTTCAAAAACAAGAGATGCTCCTTTCGGCTTAAATCTGCTGCTGTATCTGCAGGGGGCTTGTCCATAGGCAAGTGCCATAAGTAACAACAACAACATATACGAAAGTTGAATTATAACCTCATTCCAACTGTTAATGCAAATTTTCTGTCTGCTTCAGCTACCGGGTGAATTAGGAAAACAAATGGTATATTGATGATTGGGCCTAAATTGATAAGTTGTACATTGATAATTGTTTCCTATGGAATTGTTTAATATATGATATTGATAATTGTTTCCAATGGAATTGTTTAATATATGATATTGATAATTGTTTCCTATGTCGCTTTAGATTAAAAGATCCAACCTTAAAAAATAATCGTAATAGATAATATAGGTAAATGCTCTATGTAGTTGTATTACTTCGCTTACTTAGTTAATTACATATATATTATATAAAATAGAATATTTTTTTCGTATTTGCACTAAGAGAGCTGAAATAAACAGAAGTGCTATAAAGATTTCACTCTTCAATAGATATTAAAGTCAGTTAGTTGGATTTTTGATATGAATTTCTTATAGTTTAGTTATATTAACGTCTCGTTATAAAGCAACATTAGAGCTATTTTAGGACGGTTGTCGTAATTTTGAACCGTGGTCAGATATCGAGGACGACGCTTGAGCAGGAACCCTTGAAGGACGTTTGGCCCTGACAAATTTAAGGTGCGACAGACCCCCTTACACAATGGTTCTTTGATGGAATCTAGCCTGATGAAATCGAAACCCGACGACTCATAAGCCAAGGCCTTACCACCCCGGCCACCACAGAACCATGAATTTCTTATAATCTGATCTAACAAATCTTTAAATAGCACGCATAAACATTAATAGATTGCTTTATTTCTTATTTTAAAGAAAAAACAACAAATATGCCCTGTTCAAAATCATCAATCTACGTCGCTGGATTGATTGTAATAATACAGTTTCGAAGTAAAAGAATGTTTTTCGTATGTTTATAAATATTGAATAATATGGGCTCCTTTACTTGTGGATCGTAATAGAAATGAAATATTCATCACCCCTTTTTAAATTGTCTCGGTTTTGTTTCAATATTATCTTGTATTTTTTCGTGTAGTTCAATTTTATTACATTATTTATCAACGGATTAAAAATTTTGGTTTAAAGCATCTTTATAGTAATCTTCATTGCCTAGACATTTAAAGAATTTAATAAAAAATATTTGTATACAAATATTAAAATATTTATTAATAAAAGTTAAAAATTTGATGCTCAAGATCAGTATTTATTATCATTAGCAAACAAACAAACAAACAAGAATTAAATGATTAATTTATCAATTGATTATCTTTAAATATCTATATATATTATATCCTTTTAAATATTTTACAAATATCACTTTAATATCATATTTTTACTATCATCAAAGAGTTCGCTTTATATTTTTGTTTACGTAATTATTATAACGTTTGTTATTTGTAGTAAAGCTACACAAGGACAAATTTTTACCACCAGGGAATTTGGAATTAAAATGCTCAGAACGATGGAATTATATTGGTAGATTAAATATATACTTAAGTGATTACAAAGGACTCATGAAACTGTTGTTAAAATGTATGCTATACCTATGGGAAAGGGAAAAATTAATATTAATCAGATGCATGCATGCTTGAATATTTAAATTGCTATACCTGTATAGCAAATGGATTTGTGATCGGTTTTATTGTATTCTGCAATCCTTCAATACCACAAACACCTGTAGGCTCATAGCAGATTTTAATCTTTTCCAGCCATAACTTCAGACACGTCATTTTCGGTAAAACATCCCCTCTCCGAGTAAATAACATGATATTGACCATCCCCACATGCAAGCACCATAACCCTAGGATTAAAAGATATGGGAAGGGGAGAGTGGGGGGATGGAATGAGATAAAACTGTCCACCTCACCCCCTCGTCTCTACATCCCTCTGTAATCATAGCTGTTAACTGCCTGTATGGCAATGACGCTATAAATCATTTTACAAACAACCCGAAAGTTATCGCTGACAGTCATTTCCGGAGTTCAACCAAGTGTCGTTCGAATAATATCAAAAGAGCATGGGATCCTGTCAATTTGGGCTCGTATTGAAGGGTAGCATTAAAAAAACTGCAAAACAAAACAGAGACTTCGAAAAAAAAAACCTCCTCTTTTCTGCAGATTGCTGACTTTGAAATTCATTTTGTGCTAGTAGGTTCTTTTACAGATCGGGTGAACACAAGAAGCTATAAATCAATATAGAACTGGATATCAAATACTTTTTTAAATTAATTTTTAATTCTGCTCATAAAAACTCTATTTACATCATTAATATTTCTATAGAATTAGCTTTTCTAGTAACTGTTTTTGTAGTTAACCTTCAAATATTTTTAGAGGTGAATTGCGCTGCTTTTACTTCTAAAATCGACAGATTTTCAATTTTTTAAATTGAATTCTTTGAATATTTTTATCACTTTTATAAATTGTTTCTGTAAAAAAGTTACATGTGAATGTTGAAATGTCTTATTTATTTAAGATTATATTGTATTATTTTCGTTTTCAGTCAACCCTCAAGATATACATATTAATTATACTCAATAGATAACTTTAAAAAAAAACTCAATTCTTTATGATAAATTAGACCATCATTGATGAAAATAATTCTTTATGATAAAATAGGCCATCATTGATGAAAATAATTCTTTATGATAAAATAGGCCATCATTGATGAAAATAATTCTTTATGATAAAATAGACCATCATTGTAGAAAATAATTCTTTTTGATAAAATAGATCTATTATTATTTAAAATATAATATTAATGTTTATCTTTCAATCTAAAATTTTGATTAAAAAAGTTTTTAACCTTTATATTTATAATAAATGAATAGTAATAACTACAAACAAGTAACTTTTATTAACGATATTGATTTTTAAAAAAAGTGTCTCCTTAAATGTATATTTCTAAATAAATATATTTTTAAACAGTGAATATTCGTTCTCTAAATTGTGCTTCGAACCATGAATATTTTAAATGTAATGAACTATTAATATCTCTTCGTCACGATTCAAGAATCCACATTTAAAATATTCAAAAAGAGAAACCTTCAGAGACACAAGCATGAAAAATCTTCTGTTAGCATACAAAGTAGCATAACTCTTTTTCAATGTATATGTTGTGGAAAGAATAAACCAAAGTCTATTCAAAGAAGAATTAAATACATTTCTTTTTCATATTTTTAAGTATTTGTCTATAATTTGTGCGTTATTTTACCGTTAATCCCATATTGCTTTCAAAATGTTATTGTTTCTACAAATTACTTAATTTAAAAAAACTTTGATAATATAATTTATCCTAAATTATTTCATGTACTTTACACCGCAATGGATCAAACACAAAAATATTTCTTTCAATAAAACTTTCAATTTTTGAATTTTTAAAAAATTAAAGCTTGAATATAATATCTTAATTATTTTTTTAATTACAAGATATGCCTGTCTAGACGGCCTGTTTTCCTAGTGAAAATATTCTAAGATATAATTGTCACAGATTAATTAACGAATTTTGAAGTAGAAAATCTCATGGGCATTGGCAGAGTGTTTAATAAATAAAATAATTGTGTTTTATTTTTTTATATTTTAGATATAAATTTGTAATAACATTAGAAGTTTTGTTTTCTAGTTAGAGAGTATTCCCTTTCCATAATATTCACGAACTCTCAAATCAAAAGCTGATTATGAAACCAGATTGAAACAAATAGATATAGACTAGTAGAAAAAAATACTATCCTGCATGTTTTTTGTTTTGTTTTGTTTTTGACAAAAAAAAAAGAAATTTTGGGGAAAATATTAAAAAATTCTCCGTCGGCTCAGTCCGTAAAAGGAGAATATATTAGATGAGAAATTACAGACTTGAGCTCACTTACCTTTGCTATTTATTCATGCTTAGATTTATTGATACATTGATAATTAAATCAATTTAAAGATTTAAAAAAATGCTTTTTCTGATATGAAGGTATTTCTCATCCGATAATGATGCTGACCTAAAGAGAGAGAATATTTCGAAATTCGCCCAGCTTTACAAACTGTGATGGTCAATTATATATATTAATACCTTATTCACTTGGAATTTTTGAATTTTCAGAAAAATTGATTATCTTATTCCGACAATACCTTTTTTAAAACGAAAGAAAAAAAATGTGTAAAATCCTCTAGTTAAATTTAAAAAAAATCTTAATCTTATAAGAATCTACAAACCTTTTATCTTATAGGATTATTAGACACTTCGTTTACGATAGGCATTAATTAAAAACATTACTCCTACCATGAATTATTATTATTTTTAACAAAACTGTATAATTATATTGAGTTGAAATTTTATAGCAGAAAACACTTTTTTCCTTCCTTTCTTTAAATCAAAATGTTTTTAGCAAATAATCAATGACTGAATTCTTAAAGTAAATTTAGAGAAACCAAAAATATAAATCAAGCAATTTTGAGTCTCTGCGCAGTATAATAAGACCTAATGGATAAATTACATTAAAGGAATGGCTATCATCAGCCTATGTGGCTGTTTGCGTTCCATGACTTCCTAGGAATTCATTTTTCAAGTAATTTACCCTTCTCATTCTTGGATTTAAACGAAAATTAAGAGAAGACTCACTCGGATCCACAGATCCAAACATATTTATGATGGAATCCAATCCACATCTTGAGTCAACAAAAATGAAAAACCCACCTTTAATTAAATCTCAAATGCTCACAACGTCCGCGAAAAATCAGTTCGTTTTTTTCTTTTTCGTTATGTGTGCGAACAAGAAGGAAAACTTCCCAAACCTCCTCATCTTCCCACGGAATGAAATATAAACATATTCATGTAATCAAACCACCGTCATCAGAGCATATACCTGCTGTAGTAAACACATTTCTATGTGAAAAGGGTAGGTAGAAATTAACCTCTGCAAAGGCAACCACCAACCCCCGTGTTCGAATTACCCCAAAGGTACTTTTCTGTGCTGCCTGCTACTGCAGAGTTTTTAATGATGCCCATGCCTTGCAAAGTCATCTCGATGCTGCTCCGCTTCCCCTCGACTCTACTCGCCAACCCCTTCGTCTCGAGTGCAATCCGGAGAAAGAGAGAAATCCCGACCACAAAGACCCTCTTCTAAAAGCGTCGACTCGGTCCACTGCACTCGCAATTTCATTAAGAACCCTGCACTGCTGGCTCTCCCCTTTTCGTGTTAAATCGCCCATACTCCTAACTAGAAAATTGTTAAAAAGGAAAAATTTTATTATACATATTTTTTTTATTTTCATTATCATTTTATTTTATATTTTTTTAATTATTATTTTTCTTTCTTTTCTCTTCTGGCACTGCTTTTGCTTTTCATTCATTCATTCATTTAATTCTTTATTTTTCTCGGAATTAAAAATCATGTGATGCGAAATATGCGCAAGACGCCGGAAAAGAGAGAAAAACGAAAATTATCCGTCCTGACAATGGGGTCCCCCTTTTAAAATAAAGGGGGCCTATCATCTGGATGGGTGTGCTCGCTGAACGAACGATCTGTTAGTGTCAAATAGTTCGTTTAAGCTCGTCCTTCCCCCGTTCCTCTCTATCTCGTTTTTGGTTTCTTTTTTTTTCTTCTAAAATCTTATTGCGGGCATTGAATTCGAGTTTAGGGAGACATTCATTAAGATGTATTTCACTTAATTAAAATTAAGGCAGGAAGATGAATATCGGAATGTAAAGACTATCTACCAGCATTAATTGGAAATTCTTGGAATTTAAAGTTATTAATTAAGTTAATGGTGAGTTGGGCTGATTTGCCGTGAGGTCCCAAACGGGCAATTACTAATGAATGTATGTGCTGCAGTTCTGGAGAGGGCTTTCCTTTAGGTTTAGGTTTCCCATTATGCTTAGTCCCTGATCTATGAAGATACGGACGAATGCACACACTTTAAATGTTACAATTTGCAACGTTACTCGCAAAAATGTTAGTTTTTAACCGACTCGAATGGGTTTTAATGTTCGGATTTCCAGTCTCTGTTTTGCTTCTTGTTTTTGCTAATGCACATGCTTAAACTGCTATTTCTATTTAGGAACTTGTTTATTATTTTTTTACAGATATCATTTATCTATTTCAAGTGTTTATTTATCCTTTCCTTCCTTTGAATTTTTTTTAATTTACACATTTTCTTAAAGTTTTTGAGAAAGGTGAATCTGATATTTTAAAAATATTTTTATAAAGATGTCCTCTTTTTTGTTTTTATAAAAAAAAATTTTGAAATGTTATTGAATGCTTTTTATGTTCAGATTCTTCCTTTAAAGTGGAGAAAATGGTGTTAAAATAGTTATTTAGGCAAAAAAAAGTATTCACTGGTTGGCTTACCGTAATAACTAACAGTATCCTCACTGTGCTGCCTGTGGCATAGCACCTAAGAAGACAAATTAGCTTTAAACTTAAATCTAGCCTCAGCCGATATGACGTGGGCATGTTACACAACATCAAACAGACAAAAAAATGTATTTAGAAATTTTGAAAAATAGCAACAATTTTTTTATAGCACACATTCACAAATATTTGGATACTGTTGCAAAGGTATGATATTGTTAAATATCAAACATAATTATTGTTATTATCGTCATGTCAGATGATAGTTCATCAATTGTGACAGTCATTCTTATAAATTTTGATTTTTGTTTTGTATTCATTCTTGTTTGTGTCTCTTTTGTTTTTTGGCGTTCTATGGTGAGCGTCTTCTAATGAAAAATATGGAACTGATAATTAAATATTGTGGAATAGAAATTAGTTTGATCATTCACTCGTCGACACTTTATTGAAAAAGTAATTTATACAGTCCATTTAGTATTCAACAGATATGTCCGTAGAAAGACTTTCTGTGTATTGTCAACCAGAGTAATGAATAATATAAAATAAAAAAATTATTATTTCAAATTATTAATCTGTTTTGTTTGTTTGTTTTTCTGAAAGAAAGGATAGATATTTTATTTTAAAAATTCTCACATTTATGTAACAGAAGCAAAGCATATTAAAATTGAAACGTAAGCTACAAAAATATATTAAATCAAAAATAAAACAATAAATTGAAGAAATGAATGTTTAATCATTCGATAGTTTTATATGATTGGAAGTTAAGAAAAAAAACTGAAAGATAATTATACAGATATAAATAATTCGAAATTGAACATTTAATTTTGGGACTTCAGAATTGTTTATCTTACTTCAGTTGAGTACAAAAACTGTATTTTTCGATTCAAAATATCGCTTAAAAATAATAGCCCAGAAACAACTGAGATGAAGTGAAAATACTGATTGATTACACTTCTTTCAAATCGCTTATCGTTAATTTGTTGGTCCAAAGCCTGAGTTCACGATCAGAAAATTTTTCCACTGTTATTGGTTGCATCCAACAAAATTGTGATTTCAAAAACCAACAAACAATCCGAAAAAAAATCGAACGGTTGTTTCATAAATCATTCTTTTGTTTACAAGCATCAAGGAAATAGATTGATAGCTACAGTGACTGCAAAGTTTTATAAAAAAGAAACAAATCACTACTTGTTTCAGAAGAGGGATTTAGTTATTTTTTTAAAGAGGTAAAAATGCTAAATAAAATAACATTTAATATTCGTGGTTTTAATAACAGTTGACATTATATTAAAACTTTCAAAACTAATTGTGATCAATCTTCAAAATAAATTGGAATAAATATAAACAATTGATCTTTTGCATGCATTATTTTTATGTTTGCCCAACTGTTTATTCGCTGTTTATCCGTAAGATGAAAGTTTCTCTGCAGGTGTTTCACCCCATGTGTTGTTTTTATGAGAGATGGTTTTACTGTAAATACAAAGCAATATTTGGCAAATATATCGTCAAATTTAAAACAGTCGAGGAACTCCTATCACACATAATTAAATTTCTACGATATATTTTATCTGAACGATAGCTTTTAGCAAATAGAAATATTATCTTTTCAATGGTATTTGTATTGTGATATGAATTTTTACTATCTTGTATATGTATTATAGAGGAAGTAAAGTAATCGTCAAAAAATCCAAACGTTGGGGTTTTTAATGAATTCACATTTTAGACCTCCCAGAGTTAGAAAAACACATTTTTGGACAATGTCCTTCTGTATGTCTGTAACAAAGATGACTCAAAAACTCTTTGAGAAGACGGATAAATGTTGGTAACAGGCTTTTATTTGTAGATTTCTGTCAAAATATGAGCAAACTCCGAGCAGAAATAATCTGTCAGACTTTCGAATATAATTTAGAATGATAATTCTAGAACTAGATTCGATACATAGAGTTAATATATATAGTCTAAATACCAATCCAATTTTGAGCCAAATCCAAGGATGGGTTGACGGTCTGACGATCTGTAATTTTAGGAACATATAAAGACGATAATTCAAAGTCACAAATACTTAAATATGTCCAATTTGGTATATGAATTTGTGACTACGATTGCAATTTTGTGACAAAATTTTTGCTTCAATTGTTTGTGAAAAAAAGCATAGAAAAACACATTTTTGAACTTTGTCCTACTGTATCTGTGACAGAGGTAAATCAAAAGTGTTTTTAGCATTGTTTTTAGTAGGTCTTCAGACAGTCGAATGTCTGAAGACCGTAACATTTGGTTACGGTCTTTTATACCAAATTTGTGGATTTATGTCAAAATTTTGAGCAAACAAACTTCAAATTCCATTCCTGGATGTTATTAACCGCATGATAGGGATTAATCGCCAAAAAGGCAAATGATAGATTCCTTTAAAATGTTGAATCCTTTAACCTTCATCCCGTAACTCTTGGAATGAGCCAAAAGTTAATATTGGCAGAAATTTATGGCAAAGAATATTTTTACCTGCTTTTACCAGCATTGCATTATTATTATATATGCTTTTTTTTTAAAGAAATGCATTTTAAAAAGGTGACATAGAACTATGACATTATAGCTGTTATTTCATTTCAAAATCGGTTGAGCTCCAACAAGCTCCATCGGTCGATCTTGTTTGCCAGCTAGAAAAATAGAAAATGAAAGTTTAAAAAAATTATATATAAATTTATATATATAATAATGTTATCACGTGATAACTTAAATGTGCGATCGAAGATTTAAATTTCTTTTTATTATTTATTTAATATTAATTTAATTTTTAGATTGGTTCGTATTAAGTAAAGATCTTGAAAAAGAAAAATTGCAAAGGAAAATCATCAATTTTTTTGTGTATATTTATTACTATTTTAAGTTTTTAAAATGTAAAATAAAGTATTATATAAGTAAACATGGCAGATTGTCGGGTTTTCCGGTTTTTATATTGTTTGAATTTTTTCAATTTTTTTGCCTATAAAAAATTGTAGGAAACTATAAAATTTACAACTAAATTATTTATACTACTTTTTTCTTTATATTTTATATGAATTTTCTGTTCTAAGAAATTGTTGGAAGTCTTTTGTTTAAAAATATGTTAAAAATAGCACATCTTATTAATAGCAATAACGAAAATTATATATACATAACACAATGGTCGAGAATTATGAACAGAAACTTATGGTCTTTTCAAAAGTGATTCCTGCTTTCCTCTCTGTAAGATGAACAAAATTAAGATGATACTTGAAATGGCTAATGGCATTTATTCAAAAAAAGATATTCAGTATGCGAGAGTGAAAGTGGATAAAAAAACATCATTTGCGTTTCGAATACAACAAAATTAAAATATATAAATATATTAGCAATAATGTTTTGGTACAATTTAAACAAAATAAAAAATAAAAAAGCGAATGGACTTTCTTTTGTAGGGGGTGAAAAAAATATCTGAAAATTACAATGATAGGAAAGGGTGAGAGTTGAGGGTGGAGGGAAGGGAGTTTAGAGACAAAGAAAAACAGTTCTTGAGACAATAATTCGCCAGTCTCAAAATGGTTCTCTCCACCAGAAGAATAATTAATCGCCTCAAATTTAACTGTGCGCTCTATTTCTCTCTTGGACCATTTCACGCTCAAAGGAGTTTTATAATTTTTCGTTTTGGGTGCGCTCGCCACCCCTTTCCCTACCCCCTAAAAGATCGTTTTCTTCCTCTCTTTTCTTTTCTTATTTCTTTTCATTTATATTAGTATTATTATTTTATTTGGACTTTCTTTGTCTCGTTGCTCTTAATTGAGCGCTGCTCGTAATCATGTCAGGAAGAAGGAGAAGTTTTCTAAAGAACATTTTTTTTTTGCTCGTGGAAGGAGTGACTTTTCATCTTTTACCTCCTCCCTTCTTCTGCTTCTGCCCCTCTACCCCCTTCTGTGGTTTAAGAGGTTTCGTCGAACTTGCTGTCAGGATTGGATATTCTTGGCATTGCGGGATACGGGAATCGATTTTTTTTTTTTTTTTACTAATGATTATGAAAGTACAATGGCAACAAATTATTGTAGTATGATTCATAAGGTGAATGTATATATTTTTTATTTAATTAAAACTGTTTAAAAAAAATTTATCTTCAAAAATAAAAATGAAAATTATTGTTAAACTCACTAGTACTGAAGTTTTGATTTTTTTATTTATTTTACTATTATTTACCCGTGAATTATTGTATAATTATTTCATGGAACATTTAACTAATAATTTTTTTCTGTATTCATTACGAATATAAGATGTTAGTGTACTTTAACGAACCACAACTTTTTTTTATATAACTTAACTATACAACTTCTCTCCCCCCAAATCCTTTGTTCTTATTTTTTGAGCGATTCTTCTGCTTTCATTAAAGCAACTTCTGATGAATTATTAATATTTCAAGTTAAAAATCGATATGAAAGGCTTCAACTTGATGGAAAGTATTTAATTTTTCTATGCATGTTTCATCTTTGCTTCTGACTGCTCAGCCTAATCCAACCCCAGAAATTGAATGAAATGTCAGCTAACCCTAGCAGCACACAAATATTGTTCAATATTGATCAATATTCGCAATATTGTTTAATATTGTGGAATGTTTAATATCATATAATATCGCACAATATTGTATAATATTATGCTACATGATGTGCTACCTGGGAATTGTGTACCTTTATTCAACTGCTAATAGAAAAAAAAAATTTCATTTAATTTATCAGCCAATAATTCAGTTTTTAATCTCTTCAGTTTTATTTTAAAATTTTTTAAAAAAATAGTTCCTTTTTTCACATTTAAATCGGATGGTGTCTATGATACTGTTCGTTTCGACAAATGATGTTGAACGAAAGATACCATAGATGTTGTTGGCGATTATATTTGATGCTATAACAGATATTAAGGACCAGGGAACAGTTAAAAAAAATAGCACATCGCAAGTTTTTCATGAAATAACTTTTCATACCAATGTTTAACTTAATTGGATGGATGCAAAACAAATTATATAGATCCATACAGAAGAGATGCGCTCTAGCGGTTTTAATTCTACCGTTCATTACCTTATGACGTATAAAACCGAAACAAAAATGTCTTTTATTTGTGAAAGACACAAATTCATTAGTTATAACCATATTAAACATATCCTTACAGATAATATATTTTTGATATGCCAACAAATGCTAAATGCCTTCGATAAATTGACAATTTTATCTTTTCTGACAATGAACATTTTACCTATGGAAAGATGTCCTACAAGTGTTATATACACTTTCCATGCACTTGGGAGAATTTTTGGCTACTTGAAAATCCTCAAACACGCTCATTTCCTTCAACTTCAGATGTTCTTCAGATGCGCATAAAATCCGCATGAATCGTTCTTGCTAAAATGTGGCATGTTCTTTAAGTGTTTAATCGAATTATAAATTTCTTAACTAACTAAATGCTGTTAAAAAACTGACGTTTTAAAATGAAAATGTTGTTTTATAAAAGAAAAGAAGCTATGGTTGAAACTATGTATTTGAGGTTATAAGAAAAAATTAATACTTTATAGAGTAAGAAAGCAAGATAATTAATGAAGTTTATAAATAATAAATGATTTGGGTTGAAATTGTTAAAATTTGTAATCAAGACTGCTTCAAATATTTAAAGTTTTATGATACTTGTTTTGCCTAGAACAGTAAAGATAAAAATGATTTAAATGAGTCTTTAATAAATAAATAAGCCGAATAAACCATTTTAAAGGCAGGTCGATAAACAACCAATGTTCTTACACCTGTAGCAACTTCTAAAGTGGAATTAGGAATGAAATTGAAAGCTATTTCATTTTCTTTGTCACAATGGATTTCAAAATCATATCTTGATTCCATTCCTTCAACTCATTGAAAGAAAATATACAACGTTTTATGATACTTGTTTTGGCCAGTACAGTAAAGACAAAAAAAAAAGATATAAATGAGTGTCATATAAATAAGTAAGCCGAGTAAATCATTTCGAAGGCAGTTCGATAAATGTATTTACACCTGTTTCAACCTCTAAAGTGGAATTAGGAATGAAATTTGCAAGTTATTTCAGTTTCTTTGTCACAGTGGATTTCAAACTCATTTCTTGATTCCAGTCCTTTAACTCATTGAATTCCTCTAAAAGATTCCAACCATTTATCCTTTGTCATTCCTAGAAGGAACCTTTTTTTTCCCATTTTGGGAGACCGAGAACAATCGGTTTCGTATCATCAGATTCACAACGCCCCGGCGACGTCCCTGATCAAATATTTTAAAGCACTTATATCTCCCGGAATCTCGTGGATGTGCATATTTGCCGCCCAGAGTAATTAGTTTTCCCACCGGCGGAGATCCAAAGGTTCTTGGTGCGAAATCCCGCCACAATTCGCCTGATCGCGTCAAGATTCCATTAATGGCGAGACATGGAATTCCAAAAATTGCTGGTAACGAGATTTTCTCCGGTTTACACACCCATGCCGTATATTAAGCTTGACTCCCAACCTTGTGAAAATAATGTTACGGATAATACACCGGCGATTCAAATTGTAATAGGAAGGCGGGTGAATTTGCGATATCTGTTAATACTTTTCTCCCTCTTTCCGTACCAAAAGATGTGACGTTGAGCACGTGCATTTAATTGGTTGCGCGGAAACCCCACCAAGTCGCATTCCGAAACCGATGGAGTTCGAATGTTATTCCACTTCAGTTCCTTCTCGATGGCGTTGTTGCCAGAACGCTAACATAGGAAAATTCCTTTTGGGAAAACATTTTTACCCAAACGATATTTTGACTTCTTTTTACCTTCACTGATAGATTTCGGTTGGAATCGCATGTTCTGTTTTGATGTCGGACTTATAAGAATTTTAATGACAAACTTTGTCTTCCTGTTTACTAACTCGTGTTTTCCAAATGTCATTGAGGGCGTCTTGTGATAACATTAGTTTTATCAGCGAAAAGTTGTTGAATGGCAAAAAGTAGTTTACCTCAAATTATTTGTTGTTAAACTATTTTGTTTAGAGGATACTCATCTTATTTGCTTTAAACTGACTCTCATATGCTCTTTTAGAAATCGATTACGAACTTTAAATCGAGTCGAATATCTTTTTTAAATAATTGAAAGTAGAGAAAAAAAAGAAAGAGTACTTTTTTTAGGGGGAGAGGGCGAGAGAAGAGGAAGAACTTGAGGACTTCAGAATTCAGAAAAATTAGTGTTGTTGTTTGTTACATTCCATTTTGTTTGTATTGCAGAATTTTCTAGCTTATTTATATTTTTAAAAGTATGTCTGAAGTCCATTATTGAAATCCTTCAAGTAGAGCAATTGCTTACAATTTAGATGGTCTTTATTCGAAACCAATGGAGATCAAGAAATTAATTACTTTAGGAATAAAACCACTTGAAATTCTTGTGTCTGCATCATCATTTGTTGAACTATTATTTTTTCTTTTTCTTTACCCCTTTTTAAATAGTCTCAATGCGAAAAATTTTTATATATTTTTTAAATCAGTTTCTGCAGACTCTTCATTGAGTCACGCATTTTCCTTACGTTTTTGTAGAAAGGAATCTGAAATTTTTCCGATATACGAAATTAGTATCGATTTATATTTCGTGTAAATACTTATTCCACCTGACAAATCTGCAGGACCCGACTTAGCTTAGTTAGGGCCAGGGGTAAAAACTTTTTTGGGGCCCCCTCTGCTTTCCTACTTTAGTAATGAAGAATATTCATTAAAAAAGGAAACTTAAAATAAAATTTCTATTTGATTTGCCCCCCTCCCATTTATTTGGGGTCCCTTCGCAACTTCCCCGTACACCCCTGTCTTAGTTAGGCCCTGCAAATCTGAAGTTTTAATTTGAATATGCGAAATTGATGTTTTGTAATCATCAATGAGATGTGGTTGCAATTAAATGTTTCTAGAGAATCTTTAATATAAACTAATACTTGAATGAAACGTAAGTATATAAATATATTCAAATAATGCCGGTGACCTGATCTAAGGGTAGAGCGTCTTCCCCGTGGACTTGGCGTTCCGGGTTCGAGTCCTGGTTGGAACATGGTTGTTCTTTGCCCTGGTTTATATTTGCGATATGTGTGAAATAGCTCTTCTGTAGAAATTGGTTGTTCAAGTGAGTGTGGGAGTGTCAATTTCATAAAATAAGATTTATACTGTCTGGTGCTACCCCCCCCCCATGTCCTGGGGCACCTCGAAATGAGGATGAGATGCTTCCGGCATGGTGGTTGAATTTCACCATTCTGGAGCGTGCACAAATAGGTGAGGGTTTGGTTCCTTCCATCAATGACGGGACGTACTTCCGACGGAAAGGACTGCTCGGAAGCCGGTGATGGTCTGTAGGACCCAACCACCAATAGGACCAACTGAATAATCGAGCCGCCACACCAGTGTTGCTGCTGTGGCGGCTCGATTATTCAGTTTTATGTTTTATTCCGTGTGTCTTTGGGTGGGTCGGGGTGTCTGGTATTACTGCCCTCAGTGTCTTTACCCTTAAAGCTACTGCACACTTCTTTCCCAGATCCCTTCGACTTGGTTTGAACTGTTGTTCAATCCAAGGGGGATAAGCAACATCAACATTAAAACGATAACAAAGCCAAAATAAAAATTTCCCCATGAGTCCTTTTTTTTATATAAATTTTTTAAACCAATCCTATTGCATATCTATCATGCTCGTCTTAGCTTTTTCATTCATGCCCAACTGTGTCAATAGCATTTGATGTATCTTTTCAAAAAAGGATATCAAAAATATGTCACTTTTATGATATGATCGATCATCTTCGCACATGCGCATTTCGTATTCATCGTATTTTAACCTGCTTTACCTGAAAAATAGACTCATTGGGGAAAACCGGCGATACAAAAAAATAAAACAACAACAAAAAAAGCCCCAAATCTATTCCATTTAACCGTGGGGGCGTCATTAAAAGCAATGCGCACGTGCAACAAGATTTTTTGGAATGTGCCGCTAAGGTAATTAAGCGTTTGATATTGGGGGCGAGCAGCATCGTCCTCCCCCCTCCTTTAAGAAAAGACATCCACCTGCTTGCTTCGGCTAGTCATTAGTGACTTAAAGTTGAAGGACACTTTCAATACAGGTCAAACGCTAATGTCGTTTTGTCCTGAGCAGAGCTTTTTTCCTGCTTTATTTTTTAGTATTAGTGTTGTTTAACGATTATTTCTTTTCACTCCCCCTTTTTTCTTTATTCTTCGGGTAAAAAAGGCGATTGGGCCTTCGGAATGCGCCCTGGGAGGTTTACGGCAATTCCGTGACCCACGGGTCCACCCGCTATTGTAGTCCAGATACCTACCAAAGAAATTCAGCCGCATCTTTCACTCCGTTTTACTTATTTATTTCCATTTTTATTTTTTATGATTATGCTTTCTTTATACTTTCCTACCCTGTAGCACTTGTTTTGATGTGTACCGCCGCAGAAAGTGTGGCTCTTTGACATTTTCATTGGGATCATTTGATGTGGGGTAGACCGGCGCTCTCTGAGGGACTTGAAAGCAAGTTGTTTTTATAAGCACTTATTACAGAAAAATACATGGTATTTTTGCTATTCGACTTAAATTTTCCGAATTTTATGCATTGGTCTTTTATTTTTTTAAAAATGTGTTAAATACATAGCTGCTTTGTAAAAATAGTGTGCCCTGCCTAAAAATATACGTATTATGATGACAAATCAATATACACTAATATCATCGAAACTGAAAGAATATAGCTTTAAATAAATTAAATTAATTAAATTTTCCGAAGTTTTGCTAAATGTTTTGTTTTTAAATTCTTCCATATTCTTCTGATAATTTGTATTCCAAATGTAACAAATGATATCATCAATCGGTTTGTTATTTAAAAAAAAGTGTTAAATGCAAGCGGCTTTGTAAAACTAGAAAACTAGTATACCCTGTGTAAAAATAAGCATATTTGGATGACAATTCAGTAGACGCTAATATCATCAAAACTTTAAATACAT
Source organism: Argiope argentata (assembly GCA_026289955.1). NCBI lineage: Eukaryota > Metazoa > Arthropoda > Arachnida > Araneae > Araneidae > Argiope > Argiope argentata. Next base: position 945,875 of record JAOUZG010007994.1, on the reverse strand, counting down.
TCAATTTAATTTTTGCCGAAGAATTTGCTGCACATAGACACTTAATGTTGCTTTACTTTTAAAAAAAAGGATAGAAATGCTTCTTCAATAAAAATATATGATTTCTTTATAAAATTAAAACATTTAGACTATCAAATTTTCTTAATGTTTTTTTCTTAAAATTTTTTAAACATTATTTGCTATAATTATAAGGGCTGAGTAAAACGACAAATATAGATGATCTTATGAGTATTGTGTAATTCTTTTAAAACATTAAATTACGCATGTTTAAAAAGAAGGGGGAGGGAATTCCAATAATGATTGGTAAATAATTTTTTTTTTTGTAAAATTAAAAAGTGGCGGGTTTTTTTTCCTTTTTTAAAAAACTAATTTATAAAATAACTTTTTAGTCCTAATTGAATAAATTTATCGCTATTATATTTTTTTCTTCTAAAATTGGATTTGATTCATTTTTTACTAGATTACAGAGTTGTTCACCTTTAGAATAGAAAGATCCGTCTTGCTTCACTTATTCGAATTTAGAAGATTTTTCTATCTGAAATGATGTATTCAATGTGTGTTAAGTGCAACACCTTAGCTATTAGTAAGCAATATTTAATCTTTTTAAAAAATGAGATCGAACTTTTTCAAGGAAGCAATTAATGTCTTTTAAGTCTAGTTACCATTCGATTCAGTGTTCCTAGAGTATCAATTTTCAAAGATTATTTCTCCCCAAGGGATGTAATGTAAAAGAGTGTACCATTTCCAGAATTCTTTTAGCTTCATCGATCTTGGATCTTGATCCTCCCCCCCCCTTTTAAATTTTCAATTAGTTTTTTTTTATCATTTTTATTATCTTTAAGCACGTGCGAGTCGTACTACTTACCACCGTACTATTTACTTTTTAAAACAAAATTCTGTATTGATTGCTTATACGATTAGTTCAAGTAAAAATAAAGGCTTTTAAGAATGGAACATAGAATTATTTATATAATATCTTTAAATGTGACCCAGGTTATCTAACGTTGTTGATCGCAAAATGTTATGAAAAAATTTAATAATAAATATAAAAACGTTTTTAAAATAAAAGTTATTATTATTTTGTAAACAAATGAACTGCCAATTTTAAAAACAAAAGCTGTCCATTTACTCATCGTAATTTCATGTTTAGGCCCCTTTCTCTAAATAAAAATTGTCCTGAAACATTTTATTGTGAATTAGTATTTTTTTTCCGACTATGTTATGCGTTTATCCTCAGTTTTTATGTCCACAAATAATCCGATTTCACCATAGTGTAAAATGTAAACATCTCCTTCTTTTATCACTATTTTGACTAAATAAACTCTTCCTGACGCATGCGTATAAGTGAGGAGGGTTTTCAAATCCGAAACTATATTATTGGTAATTCTAAACATCAGACCAGTGATGTCGCAATGACATAAGGGTCATAGAAATTCTATCCGAATCGTTGTCATTTTCAACATTAAGGGGCAGTTACACGACGCGTCGAATCTCTGACGAGCCAAGCGTTCCCCCGTATTAACCCTCTTGCAGTTTCTTAGGGTCTTTTGATGCCTGGACACTTTACCGACAATTTTCGGGAAAACTTGGGACGCGTCCACAGACGTCAAAGCACCCCTAGAAACCGCAAGAGGGGTAAAAAGGGATAGCGCGTGGCTCTACTGAAGATTCACAGGTCTTGTAACTGCGGCTTTAAAACGCATAGTTTTTCATTTTGCATCCAAAAATAATAGCCACTAAGACATCAAGGCAAACTATATATGTAACTTGCTACCCAACTATCAAAATGCGACAAGATCAAATGCATTTTCTGAAAGAATTATGTTTTAAATTTTTTGCAGCAAGTCATCTAGAACATACAAATTTGCTTTAGCTTCAGTTTCGTTTTTTATTTTGTGATTGAAAAACATAGGACCTTTGTTTGAAGTTTCAATTTTGATGGGAACTCTTCAGCTTCTGTCTAACAGTATTTTGGTGAAAGTAATTGAAAGAAGTGTAGTAAAAATACAGAAGGACATATCCGCGTATTAACATTAACATGGCCCAAGGCCATCGGATTTCAAAGCATTGACTTAGCTGCTGCGGCGTAATCCATATTTGCATCAATAGCCGGGCCCCCACGCTGGGCCGAAAGCAATCGCAGGTGCGGACGGGCATTGTTTCGGCGACGTCAACATCACCGAGTCTTCACGCTCATCATTCTCATCAGCTTTTTCTTCAGGAGAGCGGTCTTCTTCGCTTTCAGGTAGGAGCAGATCGAAACAGGGTCCGAAATACTGATGCATCGGCTGTCCCGAAATCAAAATGTAATTAGATCGTAACAATTGTTCGGGCGCCCGCGGCGGAATTAAGATATATTAGTTTCTTTTTCCAATGTTTGAACACAATCGAAGTACGACGTTTGGCCAGATCCGGTTCAGCTCAATAGCCCCCTGCTATTTTGTTCAATTCCGCGCCGTCTGTCATTTCTCGTCTTTTTGTTCGGGAACCTCAGATTTCTATTATCCACGTTTGTCAGATTTCCTTGCTTTTTCTCATGCTACCACTACGCACTTTTTTATTATTATTATTTGCTTCTTCTGTTCTTTTCATTACAACGTTTCTTTTCACGAGAAAGACGCATGCCAATCTCTGACCCGTCCGTTTGAACTCGCCTTTCGCGATTTGAGGAGAACCTTCTGTTGTGTCATTTCGGATGTCTACCAATACGTTTTTGCATTTCAAATATTTTTTTCCCTCTCATCTTCTGCATATCCGTGACCACTGAGGAGATAAAGAATGAATTTATTTCTTTTCTTACAAGCGCGGTTTTTTTCCCTAAAGTTATTCAGATTGTATTGATAAATGATGTAGAAATGATGGATGCTATATCCGAATGGACAATTCCTTTTAATTTCCTGAATGTATATGCATACGAATCGTTTATAATAGAATCTTAATGAAATTGATGAATAAGTTATTGAAGATATGTATCGATATGCATACCTGTCGAGATTTGAAGTTATCGACAGGCTTGCAGTATTTTAGAATGATGAGAAAATAATTATAGAAAAAGAGTTTTTATAACAAGAAAATTTATATATTCCCTTTGGAATGATGGATTATATATCCAAATGGACAAAATTTTATGCAAAATTCCTGAATGTATATGCATTGAAGTCGTTTATAATAGAATCTTAATGAAATTGATGAATAAGTTACTGAAGATATCTATCGATCTGCATACCTATCGAGATTTGAAGTTATCGATAGGCTTGCAGTATTTTAGAATGATGAGAAAATAATTATAAAAATAGAGTTTTCTAACAAGAAAATTTATATATTCCCTTTGTTTATAATACATCTAAATATTTCTAAACAATTTGAAATACAATATTTTTAAAAAAATGTTATGATAACAAAGTAATAGATTTATGAAAAAGCTATAATTTAGTATTTAAAATTCAAATTCCCGAATGGCGTTTAACTTTCACTAACTGCTTAAAATGGACCTCAAAAGCAATTTCCGATTAGAATTCGACTTCTTAAATTGAGTTTATAATACTGATTTCGAATGCAGTTTAATATTTTTTGCATAGTTTTTTTTAATTAGAAAAATGTTGACTTCGATTCTAAATTATATAAATAAATAAAGAATTCTCTATTTTATATAATATCTCAGAATTTTAATTTGCATCATTTTATTAATACATTTTTTTGAATTTTAAGCTCACAAATATAACCTTAAAATAGACTGGGAACTAAATGAATGTTTGCTATAAAGGTATTTGTACCAAAAGCCGAAAAATGGGTCAATTTAATTTTATTAATTAAATAAAGTGAATAAATCTGTACAATTTTATAGTTAAACTTCATAATTATATTATTTGCATTTCGTATTCTGTTATTTGCAAACTATATTTTGAAGGAACAGTAAAATGGTTGAGAATCTCATTTAAGAATCGGTATTTGATACCTAAATGATCATAGAAATATGCTATGATAAAATAATAATATATTCATGTATACATTAAAATAAATAAATTAGAAATGGTCCTGCTTTATGTCAAGTCCTGATTTTTTTCAGAAATTATAACATTTATATTAACATTAAGTTTCCCAAATTTTTAAAGTGTAATCAAATAAAAATGTGCAGATTTTGAATTAGTATATTATGATATATCACAAGTGATAAAAAGTAGACTCGCTATTTTCTCTTTTGTTTAAAAAATAGTTTTTGCTTAAATATTTCCGCATTTAGTTGTGGCTAGAGGTAAAAAAGCAAAAATTCATAAAACTATGCTCTTTTCCTGTCAGGAAATTTTCCAACTCCGTTTGGGAAATGTAAGCAAAAGAAGAAAAAAAAAAGATAAAAGAAAGAAAGAAAGACAAGCTAAAAAAAAAGAGAGAACAGAATAACAAAATATAAGTGAAAAAAAATTCTACGTACAATGTTAAAAATTCGCTAAAGATGCACGCTAATGCCATTAAAAAAACTACCCGAAGAAAAAAAGGCGAAAAAAATCAGTGTGTGTTACCCCCTTTGCCACCTCTTCTTTTCGAAGGTAATTGAGAAAGCGTTAAAAAACACTGCTGACATTTTTTCCCCCGAGTACTGTACCCACCCCGGCCCCACCCCCCACTCAATAACGCAGTCGTCAGACGATAATAATAATAAAAAATAAAAATAAAAAATCCCGTTTTATTCCCGAGTCATCAATAGTGTTCTGAATAATTGAAGGAGAAACAATAAACGAAGTGGGTATTTTTCCCCCACCCCAACTCAACTCCACTCTTCCTTCTTAAATTTTCCCGCGTTTTTTTTATTCTATTCTTTTTTTCTTCTTTTACTTTTTTTCTTTTCTCCTTAATCCCTAGGTGCAGTGAAGTGATTTTTGTTTTAATTTTTTTTTTCTCTTTCAATATCGATCGTCGAATGCCTGTCATAGCTCCCGTTCTTGAACACCCCCTTACTATTCCACCCCTGCAAGTTTGTGACTTACTGTTCCCTGTGGATTATAGAGAGTTCGGTGTGTGTTTATTGTCCGTTAATGTTCTTTAATGGAGCGTTATGGTACCGTAAAATATATATCATTTCTTCTTCTCGCGTCTTTCATGCGCATTTTGCGGTTTTTAGGTTTTCCAAGATAAGTACACGCATAGCTATCGGTATCCATAAAAATATCTGGGAGGGTGGGACATAAATATATTTTATTGTTTTTATTGAATAAAGACAATTTTTTTCTCCTTTCTCTCAGCACGATTTCGAACTGTTAATGGATTTTTCAATCTCGGCATTGCAGAGCAGTTTAAAATAAATTATTTAATTATTCGCTGGATTTAGGAATACGCCTCGCAGGTGTTTTGATGTAGAACTGCCATTATATTATTTTCTCCCAAGTTATTTTCTGCACCAAAAAAAAAGCAAAATGAATGTTTATTCATTTCATCATATGTTTCAAGGTGAATTAGTTTTCTTCTGAAGAGCAGTAACACGCACATTCATTATCTGTGACGCCAGAAAACATCTAACCACGTGACGTAATAAATCATGCAAATGTAATGAGACAAGTTTTGGAGCTTTGTCTTTGGAAATGGACTTTCGCGTCGCAACGACTTAAGCATGAAGATGCATCAGTTATAAATAGTTTAGAGAGAAACATATATTTATTGGATGTCTACAAAAAAAGTTGATTTAGATTAAAATATTTATCATGCTTTTTTATCATATTATTTGCGTATAATATGTGACTACTTCAAGGAAAACTATGAAATAATATCTGTGTGTAATATAGTCAACAATATTGCCGTATATTAGTCAGACTTTTAACAGTTCTGTCTTTCATTGTAAGTAAATTTACTCTTTTGCCACATGACGTCCATGCTCACCACCGTTTTATGTGTTTATATGTTTGCTTTTACGCTTGTGAATGGAGCATCAAGTTATGAAAATCAAAAATGCGCGTTGAAATTTACTTGCAAATTTTTCCTTCGTCAGTTTTAATTTCGAGTGTCGTTCGTAAATTCGTTGATCAGTACGTCCACATACTTACACGCAAAAAAAAAAATATTTAACATTCTTTTTATATCGAGGAATTATAATATGTTTTTAATTTAAATGGCATTTTTTGCTTCATTTGAATTGATTCTAAAATGAGTATCTTACAGATTCGCTATTAAATATATTTATTTAATATTAATGGATGGTTATCAAGAAAATAGCATTTAAATTAAGAGAAAAGAGAAAAATAAATGTTTTATTTGTAAAGTATTATTTTATTTAAAAATCATTTAAATTGTCCCATCTTCAACTAAGATTTTTATCATTTCAGAACATGATGTTGTTTTTGGGATGAGGGTTTTGGTGTCCACAAAAATCCGAAGGCGAAAAATAATTTTTTTGTTCTCACGAGCATCTTAAAAAATCAGCTTTTAATAACGCGTTGCCATTGCATTTACAAAAGCTATGATTAAAACAAAAATAATTTAATGACTACCGCAAACAAAACCTAGAAAAATGTCATTTTAAGCGCGTGATTATATGAAATGAAATAAACAGGAAATGTGATATATATTTTAAACAATGAAAGCGAGAATTTAATCGTTAGCAATACCAAAGGCACTCATTCAATGAAGCAATGAAAATGAATAAAAATATAACTTAACTCGCACGAGCACGTGGTGCTTGGACGTTCAAGAAACCAAGTTCTGACATGATGCATTGAACTATGCATAGCAGATTTCATTTTAATCTTTTTTTTTATTTTAACTTCAACTATTGGATCGCTATTAATTCAGGCTTTTAACATTTGGAATATAATACAAGGAATCTATCAATATTGTAAAAAAATTATTCAAATATATATTTTAAATAACTAAGCATACCACTTTCTTGTATTATTTTTTAATATTATCTTTATTTAAATTCAAGCGCAACCTATATGAAAAAGAAAAATAATCATATAATTATTGTTTGCAAACGGATTCTAAGACCCCCCGCTCTTCTGCGCATGCGTTATGATGAGTTTAAATTGTCAAAATAGGGTTGAGAGGCGAGAGGAAAGGAGGAGATATTTACACTTAATAATAAAGTAAATTCCGGAAATGGCGCACATCCTTTCGGGTGTCAACTCTCAGTGAGATAGAACTACCGAAAAGTAGTCGTTTGGCCGTCTCAGAATACTGAAACGAACAGCATTTATTTCTTGATTATTGCCACAAAATGAAATGAGGTGAAGTGAAATGAAAAGAAAACAAAATTGGAAGCGAAGTGAAAACTTCACCATTTCGATTTATTTCCAACACTTTTTTTTCATCTTATATGTCAAAATGCACATACATAAACCGAACAAAACAATAAAGTCCAATCGATAATTAAATCCCACTTTCCACGACTGTCCCCCTCTCCTAGTTTTTCCCTGCTGCGCAATTACAATCAAATCGAACAAAACAAAAGCAGAAGGAAAGTGGGCATGGATCTCCTTTGTCCTCAACCCTTTCGTTGGAGCGGAAGCTGCTACTAGGTATCCTTGATGACTGGCCGATCGCCATTTATCCTGCGCGATGGACCGTGCCGGTCGCAGGATGCTGATCACGAGATGATGATCAGTGTCGAAGGTTATTGGGTTGCCTCTGCTCCCCTCGGCTGACTCACTTTCCCTGTCAGCATTCAGATTTCCCAGTCGGCAGTATTGATGTTGCTGCTGCCAGTGCTATTGCTGTTTTTTTTGCTTCTTTCCCTTCCAGCTATCAATGGCTGCGCTGTTGGCGTGGTGGTGAGCCACGTTTTTGTTGTTTTAGTTGAGGCTGTGCCATTGAGAGGGAGGTTGCACGTGTTTAGGTGGAGAGGGGATTAAATAAAGGAAGAAAATCGTCTGCATGGTATCGATTGATTGAGACTCTACTTCTTTTGGTGAAGATGCCGCCTACACATTTTTGTGACATGTTGTTTCTATGAAAAGTTTAGAATATCTTGGAATAATTTGATTTGAAATTCGAAGCTGACAGTCGTTGTTTTTTTAATCGATTGCTATTATTCACAATGTTTTAGTTTATTTAGAGTCGAAGTAACAAGCGATTTTGCATTTCAAAAAAATATGAGCCTTTGTATTGTGGAAAAAAGCCTTTGTATTGTGATGGCATTTTAGTCATTCCTAGAATGTTAGGGCATTCCTAGAATCTTGAACCACTTTTCTTCCTTTCTCAAAAGTTTCTGTATTATTGCAAAGTAATAGCAGTTATTGTTAGATTCATTTATTTAAAAATAATTTAACCCTGAAATGTTATTAAGAAATTGAAAATTGTCAATCGAAATCTTTCCTTATTTCTTTGAATAATATTAGTAATCTGATATTTAATTTTTTTTTCAAATGTCTTATTAGCGTCTATTTTTGCATTACTTGTGTAATTTTTAATAAATATGATTGATATACCTAATATATATTACCTCCCGGTACACCAATACAAGAAAATGAATGGACCTTTGATATATTCACCTTAAAATCATTCTCAGATATTGCTTGTTTTATGTTATTATAGAACATTTAATTGCAATACAATTAACACTGCGCCATTATTACATTTTTGGTAGACCAAATGATGTAAATATCCTGGCGATTTTTCGTCAAATAGTCTGCAACTTGAATTGTTGAGAGTTTATTGTTAAATGAGCATTATGCTGTCATTTGGTATATATAGCAATGGCAAAATATTGATGAAGAGCTGTAAGAAAATACTTCTCTGATCTTTCCTTTTCCCCACTTCATGACCCCTCCTCAACTACATAACCTTATAAATTTTATTTCACCATTGAATACATGATTCTTCCCTCCCCCATGTTTTATTTTTTACTAGTTGAAGACAAATAGTATTTAGTGTAAAATCTTTTATTGTAGCAACGTATTTTATTATATACTTCGCCTCATAAAAAATAACCATTTAGTTCTTCTTAAAATTTTTTAAAAATTTATTTTAAAAAGAATTATAATTGTGTTGAAACTGCAACCTTCTTTATTATAGTTTTAGTTAATTTCATATTTATATCCTTTTTTTATGTTGTAAAAAAATATATATATATATAAAAAATCATAAAAAAATCATAAAAACTTTATAACCAGTCAACGAATACAAATTGCTAAGGTTAATTTATTTTTTAGTTTGTTTTATTTCTTTATTCGGTTTATAACTAAAAAAAGGACGCCTTCACTCCTTTTTTTTTTTGGCTTGTTTAAATAAATTTTATTGATTCTTAATTGAATTATACGAAGTTTTCCCCTTTTTTCATTATATTTGACGATTCAGTATCGACAAATAATTTTTTCTTTTCCACTTGGTTTGAGCTTTAAAGTTTTATAAAATTAATGATATCCGGTGCAAAAAAAATTAGTCTCAGTATCGATAAAAAAAAATATCACTAAGAATCCGGATGATGTGTCAAAGAAACCCCATATCGATTCAAGAATTTATCATTCCCGATTTTTTTCAACTCTTGCGATAATCAAAAAGCACTTCTGCCATGGTTCTAAATTCGTAATTGGCTCCTAAACCATATTCCGTCCTCATACATAAATGCACTAAAGATTTCTTACAGAAGAAAAAAAAACAATAATAGAGAAAAAAACATTTAAGCAGATAAAAAAAAAATAGATTGCTCAAACTACAGCTATTAATGACGGTCAACGAAGCATTCACCACTGAAAAGAGTGATAATATTTTGTAATGCTTCACTTCCAACTGAAGCACCAAGATTCTATACCTTATAAGTAGTGAATTCGCTGTCCAAATGCGGATTAATTCTTCTACTTAATATCCGATATTTAAGAAAATAAATGAAAAAAAAGATTTTTTTTTCTTCGACTTTTCTTTGCTCCCCCTCCAAACAAAAAAGTTCACTCTCCGCTGGTTTCCTAGCTCATTTGCAGTTAGAGTGATTTTCGTTTTCCTTGGGTGGTTGCTTTTTGAAACAGAGAAGGCCTTTTTCATTCTAGTTGTGAAAAAAATAAAGTAAAATATATAAAAAGGGAATATAATTTGAGTGGTTTTTCTCTGTGTAATAATTTAATTCGTGGGGTAATCCCTTCATTTTTTTTGTCTGCTATTTTTCTCTGCATCGGAGATTTCTATTTATAAACGCCGCTTTAACGATAATTTGTTGAAATGAAATTGAGCATTGGACGTGAAAATAGTGTGTTCCGTTTCACATCACTGCTTGAAGCTGAAGCCGACATTTTGAAATTTCTTAATAGCATGTTAAATACTCCTTGATCCTCATTGTGGTGGAGATTTAT